>OX101784.1:54098594-54371094 GCA_944452715.1 Ophion slaviceki
TGATGTTTCGTCCTCGACTCCTTTTTTCTCGTCCGGAGACTTTTTCGTACATGGAGATATTTATGGGACCATTCTGGTGTATAATTTTTTGAATTTTTTTTGTTGCGGTTTCGGAAAATGTGGACTTTGATAAATATGCTTTTTAATTTTGGTCGCGAAATGCGAATTATTCTGGTCGATGCAGCCTTTCTTTGGAAAAGGGATTCGACCAGCTGCGGAAAAACGCGTTGTTCCTCGAAATGTCGTTTTTCAAAATGGTGGAAGATTTTGAACGAAGAGTTTTCAAGCTATACGTATCAAATTTTGCCACATCAATCTTCACGCCATTCCTTAACGTCGTATGGAAGCGTTTTTTTTATTCGAAAATTTCACTCTTTTTTTTAACGAAAACCTGTCGAAAAAGGGCCAATTTGACACTTGATTTTGAAATGGCCACCGTTTTGTTAATTTTCATCGAAAAAAATCCTCCGTACAGCCTCTACAGTTGTTCATACTGATGAATAATCTTTTTGGTTTTTTTTTCTTCCACCATCAGGCGCTATTTTTTTTTTAAGCATCATTTTGCAGCGGCCCGTAAAAAATGTCTAAAAAATGAGACTAACATATTGAAAAATATTTCAATGTACAATATAAGTCATTTGAATAAACAGAAAAAAATCGAGCTGATTATCGATTTTTTTAAATCATGAGAATGATCTATTTTCAAGCTACTCGCACTGAAATGGTCCCTTTTTTCTGAAGGTGAACCGCGAGTCACTCGGGGTGATTGATCCCCGTTGGTGGCCTCTTTCTTCGGTGCGGAAAAAACATTGCGGAGCAATGGGAAGAAAAAAAAAGAAATAAATGAATCAACGTCCACCAACGAAGGGTTGAAAAGTCCCATGGCAGAGAAGAAGGAAAAAGAAACGGTGGGCTTGGGTATGGACAGTGAAAAATAAGCCCCTGAAAGGAAAGGGCTTCGAGCAACCCTTCACAATAATCATTAATCGTAGTATTTTAAATAAATAGAATAAATTGTACTTTGAGAAGCTGAAAAGGGACGAGGGGTTGAAAAATAGCAGTCTAGGGGTTATTTTAGATAGAGAGAGAGAGCGCATGCGCGCGTGTGCAGAGATAAGGAAATGGATGCACAAGCGCGCGAGCGATGCTGCGACGAGGGTTCGCGGGTGATCGACGCGACAGGGGTGACATACACCTAACGAGGGATGTTTTTTTCTTCTTTTTTGCAAACGTTCAGGGAGATTAAAAAATGTGGAATAAAATGTTCTTCACCTTGGAAAGACTCGCTTTCTCCTTGGAATTTACCACGGAGGGGCTCTCGATATAGGGTGAGAAACGAGGAGGGGTGAACGAAACCTCGTAGGGGTGGATTTCTAGGATGGTACTATATACAGGGGGCTCGAAAAGTGACGCCGAAAATGAAATCTAGATGCCTCGTATCAATACCTACACCCATGCATGTTTTACTATATTTTTTACTTTTCGAGAACAAAGCATTAAACATTTTTTTTGTTGCTATTTTCTGTAGCTTAGGTTTTTATTTGCTCTTTTGCGTATGTACTTCTCTTTTAGAAATTTTGAAAAGCAATTGGCAGCTTTGTAGACTAGTAAAAGTATATTTTTTTATCATCGGAACTTTAGTAATCCTCTCAAATCTACTTTTCGAATTTTTAATCAAGTTCTAAGGCATCAATATTAGTGTCCAATTGGTCCTGTATTTATTGCTCAAGGGCTGGAAATATTGTGATGGGTAAAAAAATCGATTTTTTTTGCATTTTCTCAAAGTATACATATTCAAGAAGATACGAAAAAAATGTCAACTTGAAAAATTGAAAATTGACCAAGTTCCAAGCGATTTAGTGTGAGCAGGTAGCGCAACGATTTGTACAAAATCTTTCAATCGCGTTTTTTCGAAACGACTTTTCTCGACCTTGCCGGAATCATAACTCTGCCTAAATTGTCCGATTTTCAATATAAAAAAAAACAAACATTTCAGTAATCGCAGCAGCCGTTTTTTTTTCAATTCAGTATTTTTTAAGTATTAGTATTTTTACGTAGCTGTTTTTTTTAATTTAGTATTTTTTAAGCTCGCGAATATGAGTAAAAATTTCGCCAAAATTACACATTTTTTAACACCCGCGGTTTTGTGGATTTTTTCTCGAAAAAGCGGCTACGTACAACGAGAACTTCATTTATATAGATTATAAAACATTTTTATTGTTCAGACCAACCATCGTCCAATTATCGATCCGGCCGTTGGACCACATTTTTTATACAGGGGCTCTATTATACCTCAATAACATTGTGAATTTTCAATTTTATTAAATAAAAATTTACACGGACTAAGTTCAATGTATGCTTGATGAAATATCGTTTTTTCCGAATCCCAAATAAATAAGCTAGTAGATTTTAAAAAATCGGAAAAAACGACCTTTTTCGAGTCGTCACAGTGGTGTCCTCCCTTAGCAGTCCACTTCGTAACGACAACACAAGTAAAAAACGTAGCGAATATAACACATACACGAAAGAGAAAAATAAAAAAATAATTTTTTTTCGGAAATTACAAAAAGATCGTAGGATATACATGGGGGATGATTTTGGTAGGTATTGATGGAAGGAGGCGAGGTTTTCCTATTGGTCGTCACTTTTTGGGCTACCCTGCATATATATATATATATGGAAAGGACATTTTGACCCAGCTATGTACGTTGACTGTCACCCCATCTAGCTTCGGGATGATTCTAAAAATACAATTTATTTTATGGTACCCATAAAAATGGGAAATGACAATTGTTTCAAACAAATCCTTAACTTCGAGGACAGATGATACGACCTTTATAAATATTCTATATAAATATTCCTGCATTCATCTGATGGTGACTAAAAATATTGGGCAAGGGGGTGGGAATAATGTCAGATATGGGGATAATAATAGGCTACTATGGGGATGATCCTCGAATTTGAATTTCTTGAACATTACCTTTCTCCATGTGTGAATATATATTTTGACGCGTGTCTATAGTTGGAGTGTTATCGCGCAAGCGCCGATACCCCCCGTTGAGAAAAAAAGCCTCGAGAGAGAAGAGGACGACATGGGACAACTGGAAAAACGAGTCGGGGGTGGCACCGACCTTCCGATATATATTCTGTATCAAAGTACCCATATATACGTATGTCATATCGCCGCAGACGACAAGCTTAGCTATCTCTAACAAAAATTCCTAAATACTTCATGGCGGATGCTTCTGAGGGATTTGCATAGGCTTGAAATTTTGAAAATGGGATTTTTTTTGCTGGCACTCTCCTTTAGCACTTTCCTCAGGCACTGGGAATATACAACGCAATAAAAAAAGACGAGAATGTATTTAGCGCCGGAGATAAGATTTTGTCCAACTTTCACCCCCCCCCCCCCCCCCCCCGATAAGGGTAGGTTCCGGAAGTTTAAAATCGTTGCCATTTTTTTCGTAGCTTTCCGCAGGCACTAAGAATATTGTACGCGAAGAAAAAAAAGTGTATTTGCACTGCCGGGGATCTTAATTTTTTTTTCGTTTTCAACCCCTCAATAAGGGTGGTTATTGGCCCACCAATTTTTTTAACGTTTTGTATGGCCTCTCCAGATTTTCCTAGAGTCGAAATATACACGAGAAAAAAATTAATTTGCAACAAAGATTTTGTAAAAATTGCTAAAATTGACCGAGTTATGGGGATTTTTGGGAAGGCTCGTTATTTTTTGCGTTCTTCTCGAAACTGTTTTATGAAACGGTCTGAGTCGTATATCGAAATATATTCGTCCGATTCACTTCAAATACGGACAGAGCATAGTTTGTGACATTTTCTATCGTCGACCCCATCATTTTTTGACACGTTCGTCCATTTGTTAATAACAAATTATTACAGTTGTTTGTTTTTAATTGAAAATCAAACTTTTTTCTCTACAGTTTCCCATTATCGTTATTTTCAAAACTTGAAAAAAGTTTCATTCTTATATTGAGGGTACATTTTTTCATTTTTTATTTTGGATACTCTAGTTGCTTAGTGGTACTGCCAGTGCTTTTTTGCGGTGATATTATATTAGAATGATTTTGTTGGAATTATATTTGATTTTTAGGGAATAATGGATGTTAATAAAAGAAAAGAATGATACAAGTAGAATATAAATAAAGATGGATTCGTATTGAGAAAATCGAATTCTAGAGGTGATGTTAAAATTGTAATTGATTTTTTTGTTTTTTTTTGTGCGCGCAGGTATTACGTCGTCAACTGCTTCGTGTCTTCTCCCTTACTCGAACCATTTTTTACGAGTCGCCCGTGATAATGTACGTATACCGTGCGTATATTTTAGAAAGCCCGAGGAAAAAGATCGATATGCTCGTATTCATGCTCGTATGATAATTTTGTTGATGCAACGGCGCGGAATTTGTCGCGGTGGCGTGTCCACAGACGATTTTTCTTTGCATTTTCAAGAAAGGCGCACGGTCTAATGACGAGGGAAAAAAATTCCAAAACAGAGGTTCGTGTCGGCTGTTGTGATAATAGAGTCATTTATATGCAATAAATACAGTTTTAAACACTGGGAGCGGATAAAACAATGGAAAAAAGCCCAATGTCGAGGTTTTCGTTCCCCTGTATGAAAAACAAAATTTGATGTATAAAAATGGGACTCAGTATGGCGAAAATGGCCAAAATCGAGTTACCTTTTGGAATAAACTCTCGTCCGCAATAAATCCAAATTCGAACAATGGCAACGTATAAAGTAAGGCAAAAAAGCCCAAACTCGAGGTTTTTGTTCACCCTTTCGAAAGGACCAAATTTGACCTACGGAAATGGGACTCAATATGGAAAGTGGCCAAAATCGAGACACTTTTTTAGTCTATACATTCTCATCCAAAGTAAATCCAATTTTAAACAATGGCAACGGATAAAACAACGTCAAGAAGCCCAAACTCGAGGTTTTTGGCTACCATTTCGAAAAAACCAAATTTGACGTATGGAAATGGGACTCAATATGGCAAAAGTGGCCAAAATCGAGTCACCTTTTACGAGGAAAGGTTGCGAGGTCGACTTGTCCGATTTCGATGGAATTTGGCATGCTTGTAGAATGGGTAAAAATAGGCGACACGCATTTTTTTATATCTGCGTAACCCGATTTTTAAGGGTTGTAACGCACCCTCGCAAATTGGGGTGTTTTTCGTTTTTCGTCGATAACGTTTTAACGGTGCAAGATATGAAAAAAATTCAAATTGCAACAATGTTTCTTTTTTCGTGTACCATATATTGGAGATGAGAACGATAACTTCATCGACGAAAAACGAAAAACACCCCTATTTTCGAGGGTGCGTTTCACCCCTTCGAAATCGAGTTCCGCAGATATAAAAAAATACGTGTCGCCTATTTTTACCCATTCCACAAGCATGCCAAATTTGATCGAAATCGGAGAGATCGACCTCGCAACCTGTGCTTGTTAGTATGTACTCCCTTATCCACGATAAATCCAATTTTCAACAACGGCAACGTATAAAACAAGATAAAAAAGCCCAAATTCGAGGTTTTGGCCAGCATATCGAAAACAAAAAAAAACAAATTTGACCTATGGAAGTGGGACTCACAAGGAACATCCCTCAGGTGACACCCTTCGATTTTGTTGAAATTTGCATATGTTACAAAGCACCGAAAAGTAAGCGATACGTATTTTTTTATCGGCGGAAAAACGGTTTTAAGGGGTGAAATCACCCCTCGAAAAAAGGCATCTCTAGGGGTAATATCGCAGTTTCACACGCAAGGAGTCCACCGATTTTAATAAAACAAAAACGAAACTAATCCGAAGCAATGAAAAATCCACTATAGTGTTATTGTAAAAAAAACAATTAAGGGGTGCACCACCCCTATATTAAGGGGTGGTTTCACCCCTTAAAACCGTTTTTCCGCCGATAAAAAAAACGTATCGCTTATTTTTCGGTGCTTTATAACATATCCAAATTTCAACAAAATCGAAGGGTGTCACCCGAGGGATGTTCCTTGTCAGTATGGCAAAAATGGCCAAAATGGAGTTGAAATCGAATAGCTCTATGTGTAAAAACATTGTACGAATATAAGATAAAAATCAATAAATAAAAAAACATTGTCAAAGCGAAGACGACGTAAAAAGTGCCTCAAGGGTTGATCCCCGTTTGTCTACGCCACTGGGTTCGTCCCACGACGGGAAGTTGACGGGAGCCGCGCCGGGCCGAGGGTTGGTGGAGAGGGCTTCGATTATCGATCGTTCCCTTGTATAAAACCCCTCACCCTCTATTCTTCTCACCCTCTCTCTCTCTCTCTCTCTCTCTCTCTCTCTCTCTCTCTCTCTCTCTCTCATGCCGGTCGTTCATTTTCTCTCGGGGTGTGTTACGCTCGAGGGAGAGCTTCCCCGTTATTTCCACGTCAAAACGGGGTTTCGTACTGTCCAGAACCGGCAAGTGAGACTTGCACGATTATTCGACACTGCGCGGGCTTCAATCGTTGCGACCGAAATTTTCAACGTTACAGCATCCCCCGTTTATTCCCCTGCATCTCTCCATACAAACGATCGACCCCTCAAATTTCAAACTCGCATTGCTAAATGGTCATTTTCAAGATTTTCGTTGAATATTCAATCTACAAATTGTCATGGAAATCCTAAGCAATCAAACCCAAACAAAGTATCGAGAAAATCATCACCCTTAATGTCCTTTTTATTATTTTTCAACTATTACAAAAAATCGTAATTTTTTTTAAATTATCGACGGCACTGTTTATTTTCGTAATTTGTTGTCATAATAATTTATCCATAAAAGTAATGAATAATAAGATGCCTATTTATTTTTACAAACTAAATTCCCTTCTCGAAAAAAAGCTGCGTACCTCTCGGGACAATTTTGGTCGTTTTACGTGTAAACAATCTATGCTTTTTTCGGCCAGAATTTTACGTGTTCGTTTTTATTCATGGATCTCTCAGCTGGTCCGCGAACGCAAAATGGTGTTTTTGAAAATTTTCATTGAATATTCGATCCACAAATTGTCACGGAAATCGTTACCAATCAAACCCGAACGAATCATCGAGAACGACGTCACCCTTAATGGCCCTTTTTATTCATTTTTCAACTATTAGAAAAAATTGTCATTTCTAATTTATCGATGAAATTGTATACTTCATAATTTATTGTAACGAAGATTTATCGATAAAATTAATGAATAATGCAATACCTATTTATTATTACAAAATAAACTCCTCAAAAAAAATTGAGCGCCCTTCAGGACAAATTTGGTAATTTTACGTATACACAATCCATCCTTTGTTCGGTCAGAATTTTACTTGTTCATTTCCATTGATGAATTTCTCATTTCGTCCTCGATCTTAAAATAATAATTTTCAAAGTTTTCATCGGATCTACAAATTGTCACAGAAAAACGTAACCAATCAAACCGAAACAAATTATCGATAAAATCAACACCCTCAATGTCTCTTTTTATTTATTTCTCAACTGTTACAAAGCATCGTCATTTTTTAATTTATCGATAAAACCGTATATTTTCATAATTTATTGTAATAATAATTTATCCATGAAATTAATGAATAACAAAATGAATTCCCTTTTCGGAACAAAAATTCTTTCTGTGCCTCTCGCTAAAACGAACGCAAATTCGTTCGTGTTACGTATAAACAATTCATCCATTGCTCGGTCAGAATTTTGCTTGTTCATTTCCATTGATGAATTTCTCATTTCGTCCTCGATCTCAAAATCATAATTTTCAAAATTTTCATCGGATATCCAATCTACAAATTGTCACAGAAAACGTAACCAATCAAACCGAAACAAATTATCGATAAAATCAACACTCTCAATGTCTCTTTTTATTTATTTCTCAACTGTTACAAATAATCGTCATTTTTTAATTTATCGATAAAACCGTATATTTTCATAATTTATTGTAATAATAATTTATCCATGAAATTAATGAATAACAAAATTAATTCCCTTTTCGGAACAAAAATTCTTTCTGTGCCTCTCGCTAAAACGAACGCAAATTCGTTTGTTTTACTTATAAACAATCCATCTATTGTTCCGTCAGAATTTTGTTTGTTCATTTCCATTGATGAATTTCTCATTTCGTCCTCGATCTTAAAATTATAATTTTCAAAATTTTCATCGAACATCCAATCTACAAATTGTCACAGAAATCGTAACCAATCAAACCGAAACAAATTATCGATAAAATCAACACCCTCAATGACTCTTTTTATTTATTTCTCAACTGTTACAAAGAACCGTCATTTTTTAATTTATCGATAAAACCGTATATTTTCATAATTTATTGTAATAATAATTTAATTAATGAATAACAAAATTAATTCCCTTTTCGGAACAAAGATTCTTTCTGTGCCGCTCGCTTAAACGAACGCAAATTCGTTCGTGTTACGTATAAAAAATCCATCCATTGCTCGGTCACAATTTTGCTTGTTCGTTTTCATTCATGAATTTCTCAGTTTCTCCTCGATCTATAGGCCCTGGAGCGTTTTTCCCCAGCAGGGAAATAGGCGGAGGACTGCAGGGCGCGGAGGCTGAGAGAGAGAGAGAGAGAGAGAGGGGGGGGGGGAGAAATTGGACAAGGGTACGAAAATGCCTCTGGTCCGTTTGTGCCATTCCCTCGAGCTGCGAGAACGTGCTCGAGACGAGCCTAGACTAGGGTCGACCACCGAACTCGCGGCAACCCTCGGCATGATATGTAGAGCTGGCGAATCGCTCGCTGCTCTCGCAACAATTCGCCTTTCCACATCAGACTCCCGCACCAAATCAGAGAGCGAGGGAGATGGAGAGAGAGAGAGAGAGAGAGAGAGAGAGAGAGCCGAGGGGGTAGTTTCGCCACAACCCCGATGTGGAGTTGAAGGAGCCAAGAGGGTGCGGGGGTGCCCATGCGCAGTTGGTGCAGCTAGATGGACGCTCGTTGCGCTGCTTTCGCCAACTCAAAGCGTCAGCCCTCTGTACAGGAAGAAGTGGATAAACCCCCAGAGAGGTCAAAGAGCAACGAAAACATATAAAAGCACGTACACGTATGCGTCGAGGGCTCGGTGCAAGTTTGGAACAGATGATAAAACAACATTACTCGCATTCATTCCGGCGATTTATCTGCACCCAACCAACTTTTCCACGGCTATTTTTCTTCGCTGCAAATTTGTGCTTTTTGTCATTTTTACCATTTTTTTTGTAAAGTCCTTTTGAGATTTTGGGACCCGATTTATTTCACTTGAGGCCCGGACTTGTCACTGCCCTATTTTCAGTTGTCTAGAGAGGCCTTTGATGAGCACACAGAAACTAGTTTCCTGATGCACCACTGACAAGAAACATCACTCAAGTGTCCGCCGTCGATTTTGATGAAACTTATATATGTGATAAAGCATTGAAAACTATTAGACAGGTATTTTTTTATCTGCGGAGTAATGTTTTTAAAAGAGGAACGATCCCTTAAAGAAAGGCGTATCACCCTTTAGTTGAATTTTTGTTCAATTGTTTTATAGTTGATTTTTCATCGCTTGGCATTAGAAGAATTTTGATTTTTGTTTTATTCAGATCAGTTGGTAGGGTGGTTTCCTCCCTGAAACCGTTTTTCTGCGGATAAAAAAAATACGTGTCTAATGGTTGTAAATACTCTATCACATGTATGAGTTTCATTTCCATTGCATCTCCACGAGGGCACAGGGAAACTGTGGAAAACCTGTGCCGATACAAGTGGCCATATTTTTGTTTTCCTGTCACCACGATGGGAAAATCTGGGCCAGCGCTGCTTGATGTGGGAAATTTCGAAAATGAGGGTTTTTCGTTGCGTGGGTTAA
The DNA here is from genome assembly GCA_944452715.1 of Ophion slaviceki. Taxonomy (NCBI): domain Eukaryota; kingdom Metazoa; phylum Arthropoda; class Insecta; order Hymenoptera; family Ichneumonidae; genus Ophion; species Ophion slaviceki. The sequence continues at coordinate 54,108,439 of OX101784.1, forward strand.
TAGCCTAGGGTCTTTAATTTGCAACAAGGTTTTCGTAAAAATAACAAAAATTGATTGGGTTATGGGGATTTTTTGTAAAGGGCCCGGTTCACTGCGATTTACCCTTTTTGTCTCTTTCGTTTTTCTCGAAACGATGTCTTATGAAACGGTGTAGGTCGTGTCTCAAAATCTATTCGTTTGATTCACTGCAAATTCGGACGGAGCATAGTTTGTAACATTTTCTATTGTATGGTCGGATTTTTTTTTATATGTTTAGCCATTTGTTATTAATGAATTATTTTTAAAACATTTTTGGTCGAAAATCGAACCTTTCTTCTACAGCTTGTCATTTCCGTAATTTTCAAAATTTCGAAAAAGTATCCGATTACACGAAAGTTTTATTATTATACTTAAAATATATTTTATTTTTCATTCCAGATGATGCTAGTTCCAATAACCACCTACACCAATTGGCCGTGCAGCAACCGCGGCACTTTGTTTAAATAATAATAACTTCATTGTTTATCAATATTTTTTAATTAAAAAAAACTTGAACTTCACAAGACTATGTATTAAATGTGTGTAAAATCCTGACCTCGTCACCCCAATACTCTAGTCAGGAAAAAATATTGAAAATCGACCCGATTTTTAGGCCCCAAACTTAGCAGGCATGTTGAAGTACCAAGATATCTAGTTCGATTCGTCGTAAACTTGATTTCGTTTTACAAGAGTACATGAGTAATATGATGCCTTCAATGAAATATGTTTCAGTGGGTTTGGGTTCGGATATCGAGTGCTTTGTTATTAAATAAATATAAATGTAAATCGTTATGAAATGAATTTGAATTTAAACTGTTATGAAACAAGTATAAATATAAATTGTTATGAAATGAATATAAATATAAATTGTCATGAAATAAATGTGAATATAAATTGTTGTGAACCAAATATAAATAAAAGTATAAATTGTTGTAAAATAAAAATAAATTATGAATTGTTATGAAATAAATATAAATAATACATTCCGCTATGGAGAAGTTGTCCCTATGCAAAATAAGTTTAAAAAAACGAATGTAAATACGCAAGAAAAAGTGGCTAATATTGGTCGAGGAAAAAAAGCCAAATGGGCGAAATGAGGACGGGACAAATTGGGCAGAATAATCGAGCGTGGGACTCTCGAAGGGGTGGAATGAACCTCATTTGTGCGTCGTCAAAGGGATGATAATACTTTGACGAGAAACGAGGGACGTTCCCTCGAGGGAGCGACGGGGAAAACCGTCGGTAAAAGAGGCTGCGACGATAAAACTATCGCCCGTACGTAACGCAGGCGTTTTTGGCTCCCTTCAAAGCCAACAGCTGAGGGCTGCAGATCTCATTTGTGTCGATCGAAGGAATTACCGATATAGGAAAAAGTTCGAGATACCCTCCGGGGAACATTCGAGACTATTCTAACCAAAATCCAATGTGATATCCCTCCCTTAAGGCTACTCCCTTAAGGCGAAGAAAAAATGTAGATCGTGACTTATGAGCGCGAGGGAGATGGCTGAAATTTTCCGATGAAATTTACTCAGAGATGAAGAATATTTAGGGCAAAAAAATCTTGAAGTTCTGCCGAAGGGAATTCTACAGAGGGTGACAGTTTTTTTTTTAAGAACTTGGTCATCTGTGGAAAAGTTAGATCCGAAAATTTGTGAGGTTATGTCCATTTTGTGTATATTCTTGAGGTAAAAATGAAAAACCTTTGGAGTTGGGAGCAGAAATTCAATTGAATTCGATCAATTACTATCGTAGCATGACGAAGTAACTGACTGAATACAGAATTTTCTATCTACGGTTGTCCTTGGTTTTTATTGAGCTACAGAATGCTCCTTTTTTATTGATTGAGAGATTTGCAGGAGCCGAAATTTCGAGAAATACAATTTTGTAATTGCACGGTTTTATAGCTTAGGGCCCTAACTTTAATTTGTATCAAGATTTTCTAAAAATTCAAAAAAAATGACCGAGTTATGACGTTTTTGTTGTGACGGATTTAACCGTTTTTGGCGTTTTCTAAAAATTGTGTTTTATGAAACGGTGTGAGTCGTACCTCAAAATCTATTCGTCCGATTGACTCCAAATTCGGGCACAGCATACTTTATAACATTTTCTATCGTATGACCGAATGATTTTTTCATACGTTTATCGATCTATTAATAACAAATAATCAAAGTTGTTCTTTTTCGTCGAAAATCGACTTTTTTTTCTACAGCTTGCCTTTTTCGTAGTTTTCAAAATTTTAAAAGTGCATCCAGCCATACGAAAGTTTTATTATTATACGAGAAGTACATTTTTAATTTGTCATTTCGAATTACCCTTGCCAGATCCACCTACACCTATTGGCCATCCAGTAACGGCGAGGCCTTTTAAAAATAATAATAACTTCATTGTTCATCACCATTTTTCAATAAAAAATAAACTTAAGCTTGCCAAGACAACGTATCAATTATGTGTAAAATCTCGACCTCGTCATCCCAACACTCTCATCACAAAAAATATCGAAATTCGACTTCTTCCAGGCGCAAACAAACATATCAAAATTTTTCCCGCTCACAGGATCTGTCAACTACTATATTTTGGTATTTGAATTTATTCTCATTCATTCAATCCTTCCTCTTCTTTTCCCATTTCTTCCTCTCATTTTCAGCGGTAAACTCTGCTCATCTTTTAGGTATTGCTCCTTCGTCAATCTTTTTTTAATCCCCTCAAGATAAATTTCACCCTCTAATGTTGAATATCGATACGCCACTCAGGCATTAAAATCACGCAATGCATAAAGAGACATTTTCCTCTACTTGACAAAACATAACAAAAAACACAATAAGTAGTGAATAATTTTTGTTTTATTCAAATATTATATAATTTTAGATTTATTGACAAATGATTGAAATAGTTTTTTTTGCGAATGTAAAGCAGCAGCTCATAAAGAAAGAGCACCAACTCTCCAAGGGCCTTCGAAGGGACGTTGCAAATGAATGCAAAAATCGAAAAAGTCTCCGTACTTCAGAGACCCAGTAAATAAATGTTCAACGTAATTCCTAAAGAATTTCGCCTCGTTCGAGTGTCCTTTCATTCATGAATGAGTTCGTGTGATATTCGTCACGAGTAGAATCGGGGGCGGAGTATTTTCCCCGAGAGAGGAGTTGTACGAATATAGTGAAGAGGATTCGGGAGATGAAACGATCGTTCGAGCAAGCTCGCTGAGTGCCTCGCCCAGGATGCGCAAGCGCATTTCAAAATGTTACGCTCGAAAGAGAGGGGAGGGGAGAGAGAGAGAGAGAGAGAGAGAGAGAGAGAGAGAGAGAGAGAGAGAGAGAGAGAGAGAGAGAGAGAGAGAGAGAGAGAGAGAGAGAGAGAGAGAGAGAGAGAGGTCTGGTGCTCAGAGTTTCCGGTATACTGAAAACTGGAGGGTGGCCTAGCCGCAGCAAAACTTGTCTGCCGAATCCTCCCCCGTACCTGTATCTATACATATATCTGTACATTTACATACAGCATTCGTGTACGAGCTCCGCGAGATTACGTTCTATCGCTGTACATGCGTCTCCTCCATACGTGGCTTAAATCAAGAACGCAATCACGGCTATCTAGGCAGGGCGCACGGAACTGTGAACCTCGTCTCTATGGAACGTTATTCAAAGTGCCCCCGCGCAGTGATTTTCTTCGATTCAACCCTCGCGAGATGAATGAAATTCTTTGTCAGGAATTTTCTGCAGATCTGTTGTCAAACTGTGACGGGTAGAAAAAAATCGATTTTTTCGCATCTTTTAAAATTATACATACTCAACAATGTGTGGAAAAATGTTGAAATCAAAATATTCAAAATTGACCAACTCACAGATGGTTTAGTGAGAGCAGGTAGCGCAACGGTTCACGTGACTGAAAATTTCGATCCCGTTTTTCGGTATCATAACTTTAGCTGTAATTGTTCGATTTTTTATTTTTTAAAATCAAACTTTTGTAATTGCAGCAGCTATCGTATGTAGACTTTTTTAATTTACTATTTTTAAAGCCCCTAATATAAGTGAAAATTTCGCCAAAAACACAACTTTTTTTTACACCTTCCATCTTGTGATTTTTTTCGAAAAACGGCTACGAACGACGAGAACTACATTTATATGGATTATAAACTTTTTTATTTTTATTTTCAAACCAAGCATTGGCAATTTATCGATCCAGCCGTTGGACCACATTTTTTGTATGGTGGCTCTATTATACCTCAAGAAGGTTGTTAATTTTTTATTTTTTTTTACAAAATTCCACGAAATAAGTTTAATATCTCAAATAAATAATCTAGGAGACAACAAAGATCGGAAAAACGACCTTTTCGGCCGGTCACAGTGGTGTCCTCCCTTAAGCGACTATAATTTGTGAATCTTCTCGACTAAATAATCGACTCAGTACATTGATTATAAAAATTCATAATATATCGAAAAAAATTGCAGTGTAATGTCTGCAAGTTATGTAAGAACTGCAATGTTTTAACAAAAAGGACTGATACTCATGTGTCACTCCGAAGTACAAATGCGAACGATTGTTGAATCCAAGTAATATTATCAAACTTGCCCTTCAGCGGCTGCAAAAAATCGAAAAGTCCACTCGAGTGAGAAAAACGCGTTTAAAGTTTTACATACTCTATGGCCGTGCCAGAGGTGGGCTTACGTTGTACGTTCAAAGTCGGCGAAAAAAAATGTTCTTGCCATAAATCGAATAGTAACTTATTCTCATGATGATAAAGCACCGTTTTAGCGAGAAAAAAGTCGATTTTTTGAAAATTCGACTGTGCCCTTACCCCTTAAAAATAATGATTTTGATGTGTTGAATTGGAGGCATCACTTCATGAAGACGCATGTTATACGCCAGCTCAACTTGCAGAATCATTAGGAGTTGATTACACAACAGTTTCGAAACGTTTGAAAGCATCAGGAATGATTTTTTCAAATAAAGCATTACTGTTCTTGAAAAAAAAAAACAGCAAGAATTCATTCAACATCCCAATACACTGAGACCTCTATTATCGGAACCTCCGCGGATGCAACAGCCCCCCACTATGTGCCGAATATCGATCGGTGTAGCGCGTGGTGGGAGAAGGGCCAGGCCCTATCGTGAGGCTCGAATCATGCTGGACACTAATGGAGGGCTGCGAGGGGTACTGCAACCGGCTACCCCAGCTGCGCAGAGTAGGCATCAGTGGATGGTGCGCAACCCCCTCTCCTTTGCAAGTGTGATGCGGGGCTGATCTCGCCGCTGTGCCGATAATAGAGGTCGCAGTGTATATCCATATGCATGTACAGGGTGTCCCTCTTATCTCTGCCACCCGAAATAACTCGGTAATTACCGACGTCACAAAAAAATGTTTCAGACAAAAGTTGTACGGTGTGAAGGGGGCCATCAAATGCGATCAATTTTTTTTTATTTCGGTCGAGGCGCTGACGCACAGTGAAGGTCACCTCCACTGTTTTAAATGGAAAAGTACATTTTTTCAACCATCTTGTGGAGCACCTCAAGCCGCAAAAAAAAAACATTCGGAGGTCAAAGTCGTTCAAGGTCGTTCAAGGTTAGTATCGATGATATAAATCTAAATATTTCGGATCACTACCAAATATTTGGTAGTGATCCGAGATATTTTGATTTGTATTTCATTTTAATTTAAACCCTGTGTACACAGGATGTCCTGTTATGAATGGATAGTCATGCAACTGTCGATAGGTCAGATCATGTCCTACTAAATGCTGGAATTTCATAGTAGTAAAAGTCCTACGGTATTCAAGATAAAAATCATCTGCTTTTGATTTTTCGCATGGCATTTCTACAAATGATAACTTTTTTTGACCTGGTTTAAAAAAAACACTTTTGGTTATTTGTTTTATCTAGAAAAGTCTTCTTTTTAACCTTAAATGTTAAGGAAACTTTATGAAAAATGATCTTATGCAGAATTGTCATACCAACCAATTCGAACATCGGACTTTGACAGCCTGCGGTGTAAAAAAATGTACTACGCATATCATGCCGATTACGTTAAAAAGTTGCTTACAAGGAACATCACTTTGGTGTCCTCCTCCGATTTTGTTAAAACTTTTTTATGCAGAAGAATATCAAAAACTAAGCGACACGTTTTTTTTTATCGGCGGAAAAACGGTTTTAAGGGGTGAAACGCACCATCGAAAATAGGGGTGTTTTTCGTTTTTCGTCGATAACGTTTATCGTTCTCATCTCCAATGTATAGTACACAAAAAAATAAACATTGTTGCAATTCGAAATTTTTTAATATCTCGTACCGTTAAAACGTTATCGACGCCAAACGAAAAACATCCCCCGTTTTTGAGGGTGCGTTTCACCCCTTAAAACCGTTTTTCCGCCGATAAAAAAATACGTGTCTCTTAGTTTTTGATACCGTTCCACATAAAAAAGTTTTAACAAAATCGGAGGAGAACACCAAAGTGATGTTCCTTGTTAGTTATTGTCAATTCATATCATTTGTAGAAATCGCAAGCGAAAAACCAAAAGCAGATGATTTTTTTTTCAAAAAATAACATAAAGCCCAAAATCTTGAAAACCATGGGACTTTTACTAAACTGAAATTCCAGCATATAGGTGTACATGATCTGACCTATCGACAGTTGCAGGATTATCCATTCATATCACGACACCCTGTATATGGATGTATATATATATATATATATACCGGGTGGACTATTTAACGTGACCACCTCAAATAGCTCCGATGCCTTTAGAGTGACGAAAGAAATGTCAGGAGGTAATTTGATTGATTTCGAAGGGTTGATACAGTGGTGAAAAATTCATTTTTGTCAAGGTCATAGTTTCTGCGTTCTCAAGGTCATCAATGGTTTTTCAAATGGGAACATGTTTTTTTTTATTAAGACGTTGTAGCTGATATTCAGACGAATCCAACGACCTATGATACCATGACCTTGAAATGATTCTTCACCAAAATATTTTGGGTTTGTTTGAGTTTGTTTTCGTCACTCTAAAGGCAAGAGATATTTGGGGTGGTCACGTTAAGGGGACATATACCAGTGTGACACTTTCAAAAAATCGATTTTTTTGCCTTTTTCGACAGTTTATACTTTCAAGAATATGAGATGAGATTTTTATACTTTGAAGATTTTTATACTTTCAAGAATATGAAAAGAGATTTTTCAAATTTGCTGACATTGTAACTCAAAGAGCAATTATCCGATTGACTTGAAGTTCGAACTGAGTGCTCTTGAATATATTTACTCTACGATGGCGTAAGATATTTTTGATTGGATGAAAATTGACGATTTGGCATTGAAAAAAACGACCACTTTATAGGCAAGAAACCAGACTTTTCTCATAACTACGCCATTTTGTTAGATTTTGATATTTTTCGAAATCCTACGTCATTGTGCAAGAAATACCTTCCAGTTTAACGACATTTTTTCCTTTTTCGGTTTCAGCTACTCAATCGGCCGGAATCATGTCAGCAGTGGAGGACCTTTTTTGGCGTTTCCGAAGGCAGCGCATAAGTCGCTTGGATCTCAATATTTTTCTATGAAAAAATCACGTAATATAGGTCAAATATAGCCAAATATATTCTCAATTTTCCGAAACATTTAATTGAGTACTTTTCTTCCAAAAAATTCCCGAAAATCGCCCAAATTTTCAGCGTTCACACTGGCATAGCCCCTTAAATGGTCCACCCTGTACATATATATACGCACACACACCTACGAAAAACGATACTCGACGTGCTATATCGATTCAACAAACCAAGGAAACGGCTGCGAACTGGGCAAATGTCGCCAAGCGTGGCGTTTCGTGGGATTCGTACGATGATGTATGAAGTCAGTGTGTTGGCCTCGTCCTGCCAAACTCGGTCTCGATACTATGTCGGACGCCGATTCCGGTGAGTTTTGAGAAAATACGTTCACACATCAGAGTAGACGCATACACCCACGCATACAGACACATTAGGGTATGCAGCAATAAGTGCAAAATTTACATCGACCAATTGTTTCGGCGTGTGCGATAGGAGAAGTAAAACGAGATGGAATAGTGGCAGTCTGACACGTTCGAGGTATCATGAACGAGGAAACGATTCGTAAATATATATATATATATATATATATATATATATATATATATATATATATATATATATATATATATATATATACCGACACATATTTGGCCCCGGTGCCCCCGCGACACCCCACGCCCCCCTGGTGCCCTTCTTCACTTTCGTCCGCGTGCACATCAACATTTCGCTCGAAATTCTCGCTACTGTTTCGTGTGTGACGTGTGCTGTCCAAACACGACAGGAGATCCTGCCTGTCCGGGATACACATCACGAAGGAGCTAAGAGTCCTCTCACACGAATTTCCTACCCAGGGAGAAATGCTTTTCAACCTTATGTGTCAAATTCTATGCATGTTTAGATGGGTGGGTGTATATGTATATAGATATGCACACACACGGGCACGTGCATGCATACACGGGTGGTCTAAATTTTATTCGCAAAGTCACGAAGGTCCTGACGCTATGTGGAGTGTGTGAGTTGCGAGCTTCCTGAACGTACGTGTGCATATATGCGGCAATATCTTGCCCTGTGAAGCGCTTACGAGTGTATATAGGAAGTTCGAGAGCAAATCGATGGATCTGCGACGTTCACGATTTTTATCTGAGTCTCTACAAAACCGAAGGTGAACATGCTCGCTAATGGTCTTTCGCAGTGGCGTTGGACAAGCATTTTTGTAAATAGGGCACTTTTTTCGGTTGCAGGCGTAATGCATTGAAATGAAGGAGTTTGTAGGGGTGAAATGTATATATGTGCGCGGGTGAGATAGTGATGAGTATCTATGGTCTTTTACATGAATTATAGCGAATAGGGGTGTATCGTATAAATATTTTATAACTATATATAATAACTATAAAAGAAATATTGTATATGGGTGATTCCGACAATTCTGTGTCAAAGTTGTACCGGGTGGTCTGAATTTAGCAAAACTAAGAAGGTCATCTGAAAGGTCATATTAAAACGAGTATCCGTGATTCTTTTCGAATTTTTTTATCCAATAGTTTTTGAGTAATGGCGGCTCACAGCTTTCAAATTTTGTAAAACACCAAATTTTCAAATGCCCATAACTTCTTTCCAATTATAGCTAGAAACATTTTTAAAAAACGATTTTTTTGAGAAAAACATGAACTTTTTGAAAAAAAAATGCTGAAATTCTGGGTTGTTTTAAAAACTACGAAAATCACGTTCAAAGTATAAAAATTGATTTTTCGGGCCTTGCCCCATTTTTCCCGGTTTTGAAAGTATTTTTTTCGGAAAGTTCAGAATTTTTTACATCGAAATAGATTTTAAACGAGATGGGATCTTTAAAACATCAGCCTCAAAAAAATTATATAAAATGTGTTCCCAAGTTTTTAAATTTTATTTGATAATAAAAATTATTGTTATTATTATTTTTATTTTATAAATTTGTAAGTGAGAGATTTTATAACCTTGAAACCAACAGTAGCTATTAAAATTAAATGTTATTTTTTTTTAATTTGCTTATGTGACATGACATTACCTTATAAAAACTCTGAATGTTTATTTACGTAATTAAAAATGCCATTAACGATTTAAGGTTGATTTAAATGAATGTCATGGAAAATGAAATTCAACCTTAAATCTTTAATGGCATTTTTATTACGTAAATAAACATTCAGAGTTTTTATAAGGTAATGTCATGACACGTAAGCAAACTAAAAAAAAATTATCATTTAATTTTAATAGCTAATGTTGGTTTTCAGGTTATAAAATCTCTCACTTACAAGTTTATAAAATAAAAATAATAATAACAATGATTTTTATTATCAATTCAAATTTAAAAAATTGGGAAACAATTTTATTAAATTTTTCTGAGGCTGATGTTTTAAAGATCCCATCTTGCTTAAAATCTATTTCGATGTATAAAATTCTGAACTTTTCGAAAAAAATTCTTTTAAAACCGAGAAAAATGGGGCAAGGCCCGAAAAATCGATTTTTATCATTTGAACGTGATTTTCGTAATTTTTAAAACAACCCAGAATTTCAGCATATTTTTTTCAAAAAGTGTATGTTTTTCTCTAAAAAATCGTTTTTTAAAAATGTTTCTAGCTATAATTGGAAAGAAGTTATGGGCATTTGAAAATTTGGCGTTTTACAAAGTTTGAAAACTGTAAGTCGCCATTACTGAAAAACCATTGGATAAAAAAATTCGAAAAAAATCATGGATGCTTGTTTCAATATGACCTTTCAGATGATCTACTTAGTTTTGCTAAATTCAGCCCACCCGGTACAACTTTGACACAGAATTGGTGGAATTACTCATATGTATACATATGAGGTATTCCAAGTGTTTTTGAACGGCCTAAAAGTCTGACCTTCTTCAATCTTTTTCAAAGTTGGTGATGTTTTTGTATCATATATTTTGAGTACGTGGCATTTTTTTTCAGATTTTTATCGGCTCGCTAACTCGTCTAACTCGGAGATAGATTTTACACGTGATAAAATTTCATATGATCGTATCGTATTGATCTTCTCGTCGTACGAAAAAATGTCCTCTACAAAAAAAATGCGTTTTCCTATGAACTATTTTGGAAGAAAAATTCAAAATTTTCCAAGTTCTACAACACAAAAAACAAAGAAAAATCTTTCATTTATAAATTTATTAACCCCAATGACTAGGTTGATCCTGCTGAATTTTACACTGAATTTTCTTTTATTAGTTTAAAACAACATGTGTAAGTTTCATTCTGGGCTGGGCTTGCGTTCAGTTAAATCTTCGTCTTCAATTTAATGGGAAGTTGTTTTTGTTGAATAACTCGGCGATTTACAATTTTTAAGCAAAAATGGTAATGACTAAACTTTTAGGAAATCGAGTGCTTTACAACTTTGGTGTTCACACTTTTTTTATCTACGGTCAATATTTTTCGAATTAAACCTGAAAAAAGTGCTTAAAAAAAATAATTGTATACAGTCACTGATATGTATGATAAACACCCTTTTTTGTAATCTCGATTTATTTTGTAGTTTTTCTGGAAAAAAAAATCCCCAAGAAGCCTACTTTTTCGGCCTCTGGGGTGGCCTAAGGCTTTTATAAAAAAAAAATCTTGAAATAATTCGTCGATTTATTGAAAATGTTGAAACTTTTAAAATTTCCATAGCCGAATTAGTTTGACGATGCTCCGATTTTCGGAGTTTTGGTCTATCTTGTATAATTCTTTCGGAGTTTTGAGCGTTCGGATCATTCAAAGTTCGGAATTTCAACCCAGCCCCAATGTCATCATCGTCATCATTGTGGTCATCTGTTACTAATTTTTTATCCAGCCAGCCGTGGACAAGTCCGTTTCTGCTTGAAAAGGCAGCTTTCAACAGATTTTAAGGTGTTTACAGCCGGATTTGATGCCTAATATTTTGGGAGCTAATAAAAGTGTGCTTGTAAAACAGGAAGAAAAAAAAAAGCAAATTTGATGTAATGTGGACAAGTCCGGTTTTGTTCGCCAGCTCCTCATTTGTGCGGTGAATAAAACACAAGTCCCGGAACGCCAGCAATCACCCAAGACTTCCGGTAAGCTCAGCTTTCCCAGTTACCTTCGTGGCCGTCCATAAACGGCCGTATCTACTGCTCCGCAGTGTTCCTCGTGCGAAAAAGCCTCGCCCAAACGAGCCGGGCTTATTGTGATAATTGTTGTTCAAATCGCTAGCCCTCGAATAAAGATAACAAAAGTTTACGTTCGCCCACCCTGGGTCGTTGAGCCCTCCCGGAAGTTGAGGTAACACGGAAAGGACGAAAGCGAAGTTATATACGCGCGCACACGTAAAAATAGATCGGATCTATCGTTACGAGGATCTTTCGCCTCTCGCTCGGCCGAGGTAATTCCAACGAGGGGCAAAAAAGCAGCCTCGGGAAGTTCTTTGGAGCCGGAAACGATAGATTTGCTTCCGTCGGAATTAACCCGTGTTCTTCGTGTTTGAAAAGTTCGCGTAACTGAATCCCAAGAGTTCGAATAATGCATGTTACATTCCCGCAAACCTTTGAACTTAATTCTCGACACGTGAGAGAGAGAGAGAGAGAGAGAGAGAGAGAGAGAGAGAGAGAGAGAGAGAGAGAGAGAGAGACTGATTTTCATTCACGATAGTTCGTTTCGTCTCGCTGTCTCTCGTGTACGCTACGAATAATTCGTCTCGATCCTTTCTTCAGCCCCCAATGCACGGAAGTGCGGAAAGAAATCGCCGAGAAAAGTAGACCAACGAATCGTCGTGAAAAAAGAAAAAATAAAATGCAACGAGAACGAAAGAAAATACTCATATAAAAATCAGGGGCGGAAATTCCGAACTTTGAATGCTCCGACGGTTTAAAATTCCGAATTTTAGTGTTCCGAAATTCAAGATGGGGCCGGGTTGAAATTCCGAACTTTGAATGGTCAGAACACTCAAAACTCCGAAAGAATGGTACCCCGAAAGATCAAAACTCCGAAAGAATTTTACACAAAAGACGAAAACTCCGAAAATCTTAACACCGTCAAAATAATTCGGCTATGGAAGTTTTAAAAGTTTCAAAATATTCTATAAGTCGACGAATTATTTCAAGAATTTTTTTTTTATTAAGAAGTGATTTTGCGACAATTTTGAAATTTGTCTAGACAATGTTATACGTTCTACATCATTTACAGTCAACTGTGTAGACTTTCGCTGGCATGGTCTTGACATGACGGCCAGGTTGAAATTCCGAACTTTGAATGCGCCGGCGGTTCAAAATTCCTAATCTCAATGTTCTGAAATGACAAGGTTCGTCAAGATTATGCCAGCGAAAGTCTACACAGTTGACTGTAAATAATGTAGAACGTATAACATTGTCTAGACAAGTTTCAAAATTGACGTAAAATCGCTTCTTAATACAAAAAATTCTTGAAATAATTCGGCGATTTATAGAAAATTTTGAAACTTTTAAAAGTTCCATAGCCGAATTATTTTGATGATGTTCAAATTTTCGGAGTTTTGGTCTTTCGTGTAAAGTTCTTTCGGAGTTTTGATCTTTCGAGGTAGTCTATTTTCGGAGTTTGGAGCGTTCTGATCATTCAAAGTTCGGAATTTCTACCCGGCCCCAAATATTGAACTAATTAATGTATAAGTATTTTTATTTTGTGCGAATAATTAATAAACAAATTCCCAAACAATCTGGAACAATTGTGGGATCTCCATGAAAAAATAAACTCAATAACAAAATAAACAAAAATGAAAAAAAAAGCAAAATGAAAGAAAAAAACAAAGTAAAATAAAAAAATAACAAAGTAAAGGAACAAAAAAAGTAAAATCAGAAATAAAAAGGTAATGTGTATTGTGGGGTCGCCATAAATGAATGAACTTAACGACATATTTTTTATGTCATTGACTTTGACATGACATTGAGTTTATGCCATATCATAAAGTCAATAAATAATCGCAAATGAAATGAATACACTCACGAAACGAACAAAAAAGTAAAACAAAAAATAAAAAAGTGATGTGTATAGTGAGATCGCCATAAATAAATAACCTTAATGTCATATTTTATTTATCATTGTCTTCAACATGACATAGGGTTTATGCCATATCATAAACTAAATAAATAAAGTAAACTCAAATAAATAAAAAAAAGTAAAATAAAAATGTAAAATCAATAAACTCAGTAACAAAATGACTAAAAATGCGGAAAATATTTATGGCCATTAATCACGACGAAAACTAAATTTTCATTTCAGAAAGAACAATTCGTATCTCACGTCTGTCTCTCTTCGCAGTTATTTTTATTCGGCAATCAGAAATTTACGTTGCGTCCTGCAGACCTCTGCGTACAGTATTTCGTGTGGGAGTGTTTGCTTTCGTTAAAGGAATATCTCTCGTACACAAAAATCGACTAGTCAAAGTGTCGGCTCGTTTCTTTTTCTCTCTTCCTTCTGTGCACTGATGATGTGACCTCGTTTTTGATCGAGCACCCTCTCGTCACGACTCTTTCCACTCAACTTTTTTCCCTCTTTCATCGCCGGAATCCTAATATCGCACGTACACGTATAATTCACTATAAATGCCGTAAGTGCGATTTTTACCGCTGGCTAAAGTGGATAGTGGGCGGAAGAGATGGCGCAGAACTAGTTTCGCTCGACACGTAAACGTCGTCGGGATCGCGTGCACATTTGGGCAAAGTATCGTCCCTTCCGAGGACGATGACGGATTGATTCGATCGACGAATCGACGATCGTTATGCCACCCAAATCGCGTGTACACCATTTGTCGATGCAAATGTAGGACTCGGGGATAAACGAAGGTGCGGGGTAAGATGAATCATAAGCCTAGCTACTAAACAGTATGTGCGAGCACAGTGTTCACGTGGGAGTTTAAGGCGTTACCCCCACTTGTAGCGCAAAAAAGGCCTTTTTCATGAATTTTTTTAAAGAAAACTACAAAACTTTCTTAATCGATCAATATACCATCTTAAAGAACACATCTTGAAGAACTTTCAGTAATTTTTTTATTGAAAAATATTACATTGTTTAGTGGCAAATGGCCGTCAATGAAATAATGTTTTTATATACACGGTTTGCGGTGACCAACATTGCGGCGAAGTGGATCATCTGAAAAAAAAAAATGCGGATGGATTTAGTCAAATATAAGTATAAACTAGTCTTTAATCGAAGGATTTTAAAAAATATTCATTTTTCACAAAATGGCGGACAGTCAAAGTTAATGGTTCGATTTTAACGAAAAAAAACGGCCGTTTTTGGCTATAAAACGGCCATTTTTTTCGAAAAAAAAAAAAAAATCGAACGATTAAAGACTACATTTTTATGTATTAAATAAGTTTGCAAAATTTCAAGAAGATCGGTTCATTAGTGTTCGAGTAATCTTGGTCACCGACTTCAGAAATGCCATTTTGAGAAAAACGCGTTTAAAGTTTCAATTTCAGTTTACACGAAGAACATTTTCAGGACATATTCTCAGATACTTAGACTTCAAAAAAATACAATAAAAAAAATCGATTTTTTCAAAATCGCAAGTGGGGGTAACCCCTTGAAGAGGTGGCGGGGAGGTGAATGAGTGAGAAAAGAATATCGATATTTTGACCAAAACGATATAATTTTTGGTCAAGTTTACCATGGTTTCAGTTCATTTGAGTTGCTGATGTTGATTAAAGACAGGTAAGTAAGCACAATGGAAGTAGTAATCTATATAGGGTCAAAGTGGGAACCTGTCTGTCGGTCGCTCTCGCGCAATTCGGTTGTGAGAGGTGAATTTATATTATTTTTTGTGTCAAAAGTTGAAAAACCAGCTGAGTTTGTGTGTTTTTTGCTTCTTTACCTATCGCAGTTATGTTCGAAGTCATTGTTCTCCCGCAATATATCAATTTTTCGAGGTACACAGAGGTAAGTCACAATATGAATATTTTCGCGTTGTGATTTAGATAGGTACTGGTACTACCTCATTAGGTAGGTACTCATTGTTGATTAATATTCAATAAATGATTGTGATTAATCTCATAATATGCTGTTTTTAAATTAATTTTTCAATAGTTTACTGTAGAATACTCCCCATTGTACAGAGAAAAACACTCTATTATCTACAAGTGTACAGTGGATCAGGGTAATTTTCTTCAAATTTTGCTTGATTTTGAAATTTTGTTTGACTGTGAAATTAGGCATGTTTCGCTGTGTACACCCCCAAGTACACCCCCAAGTACACAGTGGAACATATCCCATTTATTTAAAAATGGTTATTATCTCATTTTCTATTGGGTTAGGCCGTTCAGTATGTTTTAACAAAATGAAGCCATTGAGCACGCCGCACGTTTAGTCAAGTTTTCATGGAGATTGTGTGCACGGTTAGGCAGCTATAGACCTCTGAAAAAAATGGGCCACTGATCCCACTCTCATCCTACAGGTAGTCCTGTTATGAATGGATAATCCTGAAAGTGTCGATTGGTCAGATCATCCGCTTTCGAAATAAAAATCATCTGCTTTTGGTTTTTCGCATGCCATTTTTACAAGTAATAACTTTTGTTATCCGGTTAAAAAAAAATACTCTTGGTTATTTGTTTTATCTAGAAAAGTCTTCTTTTTAACCCTAAGGGAAGGTGCGGCCTTGTTGGGCCAAAAAACGTTCGATTTTTCACCATTTTTTTATGCGAAAAGTATTAAATATAGAATGTTGATGTTTGGTAGGTTGGCTAAGCGGTCTTTGTTGAACATCAATATTTTTTTGAGTTTGACAAAACATGGTGGTGGGGGTGGGAGGAGCCACGTATGTCGGGGCGCGGGCGATGACATTCTTCGCTTGCGGAAGTCCTATGTCCCGGACAGGTGATCTGAAGCAAAAAAATCAAACATATTTTTACTTTGTCCAATATTGTGTATAAGTTGACCTAGAATCAAGAAGAAAAATTGAAAAATAAAGAAATAGTGAGCGATCGGAAGGAAGTTTGTTTTTTTTCCCGAAAATTTTCGCAGTTTTTTGCTCACTATTTTTTTTAATTTTCAATTTTTCTTCTTGATTCTAGGTCAACTTATGCACAATATTGTACAAAGTAAAAACATGTTTGATTTTTTTGCTTCAGATCACCTGTCCGGTACTTAGGACTTCCGCAAGCGAAGAATGTCATCGCCCGCGCACCGACATACGTGGCTTCTCCCACTCCCACCACCATGTTTTGCCAAACTTTAAAAAATATTTTGATGTTCAACAAAGACCGCTTAGTCAACATACAAAATATCGACATTCTATATTTAATACTTTTTGCATGAAAAATTGGTGAAAAATCAAACATTTTTTGGCCCAACAAAGCAGAACCTTCCCTCAAGTGTTAAGGAAACTTTATGAAAAAAGATCTTATGCAGAATTGTCATACAAACCAATTCGAACATCTGATTTTGATAGCCTGCGGTGTAAAAAAAAATGTACTACGCATATCGTGCCAATTACTTAAAAAAGTTGCTTAGTCATTGTCGATTCATATCATTTGTAGAAATGGCATGCCAGAAACTAAAAGCAGATGATTTAAAAAAAAATAACATAAAGCCCAAAATCCCGAAAACCGTGGAACGTTTACTAAACTGAAATTCCAGCATATAGTAGGACATGATCTGACCTATCGACAGTTGCAGGATTATCCATTCATAACAGGACATCCTGTATATAAAAGGCAAAGTCCTGACTGACTGACTAATCATCGCCCAGCCTAAATCGCTAAATCTAGAAACGTGAAATTTGGAGGGCATGTTCATTTTTTTGTATAGACACAATTTAGGAAGGGTTTTTTTTCGAAATTCAACCCTTAAAGGCAGAAAAGAGGTGGCAAAGTTTGTATGGACATTTTTAAACATCTCGTCGGATTTACTTTAAATTTGCTATTTCTGCTTCTTGACACAGTTAATGAAACACGTATTTCAGCGTTTTTAGAAATTCAACCCCTAAACGAAAGGGGGTTGCAAAGATTCTACGGTAAATAAAAAAAAATCGGGTCACATTTGTTTGAAATTTACTTTACAAAATTTCACTCACTTTGAAGAGTGATAAATCATTGAAGAATTAAAAAAATACTACAATGCATTTTCAACCCTTTGTGTGTAAGACCATGCCGATTATTTTCAAGCGTGTAATTTTTAATATAAAAAAAAATGTCGAAAAAAATACAGAAATTTGGTTTACAAAAAGTCATACGGAAATTTGAATTTTCAATTAAAAAAAAAAATTGTGCAATAAACGTGAAATAGCATGCTTTCAGGTGGGAATGATTCAATCAGCGACCGTTCCAAAAAATATATTTATTTGAACATCTGAAGTGCGGATTTCTTCAGAAAAAATGATACGCCAATTTTGTAGGAATGAGCGATATTTTATTATGAGAAATGATTTTAAAAAATTTAGAAAATATATATACGCGCTAAAACATTCATTCACGCATAAATTGCATTCAATTGCGTCCGCAGATTATAGACCTAATTGAATTTGGCAGCTAAGCGTGGGATTAAAAAAAAATTCCCAACGTCACAATTATTTTTTTTATTTTAGTTTTAAGGCTTTCTTTTTTTATTACTTACCATTGAAAATTATCACAAAAAAAACAACAAAATAACCGTGCTCCGAAACTTTTTTTTCGCACTATAGTCACACGGGGTTGTAGGCGCCCCACATTTTCGCACTGTCTAGTTTAAGCGGCTGCCAAAATAAAACTAACAGGCCCTTTCAACTAAAACCAACGAGGCCCCCTACTAGAAGGTTCAAACTGTCTACAGATGGCCGAACATGTTCCATTTTCTCAAAATTTCTGGAAGGTATCGCAGGTCGAAAAACGGCTGGGGTTGATTCAACCCCCGATGACTGGTTAAGGGTTAACCTGCGGTTGCTCGAACTGCAAATGATTTACGTCTTCGTTATAAGTAAACTTTATTATAAATTTTTTCGAATAGTCACTTTTCATAAGGTCTTCTGACAAATTATACTCGAAAAACTCAATGTTAACCATATGAATTGCACAAACTTGAAAAGAATAGTAGAAGTTTGACTGAACAAAACTTCACGTACAGTATACATCAGTATTTGTACGCCAATTTTGTTACGGCACTGACTTAACCATATCTATATTGTCGAGCACTTTTACTTTAGTGAATAATCATTTCGGGGATAATAGATAGTCGAACACGCCACCCAAATCGCATGTTTGGATATACTTTTCGCTTATAGTCGTGTTAACCATATTATGATTGCGGTGTCAATAAACTATTACGAATTTCACTATCCCCTTTTCTACCATGGGCGTTTGCCGTAAATACCATGGACTTTTCTCTCAGTGTATGCTAACAATCAGAAATACTGTTTTTTTTATTTCCAAAATTGAAAGACTGATAAATGTCGATTACTTTAAGGGCAGATATACACTGGAAGACCTACACTATGGGCCTGGTATCGATGATTCCATGTAAGTTGACAAATTTCATGATTTATTCATTCCCAAATTTTCAAACGCGTTTTTCTCAAAACCACGTTTTTCAAATCGGTACCCAAAATTTCTCGAAAACCAATGAACCGATTGCCTTGAGGTTTTTTGTGGTTATTCTATACACCATTATCTAGTACTTGTCATAGGATTTTTTTTCCGTTACTTAGTTTTTATTTTATAGGCAAAATAATAACTAATTGTTGACCCAAAAATCACTATTTATGTTCAAACGTCCGCCATTTTGTCATAAATCGATATTTTCAAAATCGGCTATGACAAGTACTAGATTATAGTATCTAATTTAATAATCTTTTTGGTTTTTTTTTTTCAGATGATTTTTAAAGAAACGCCAGTGGGTACCGTATACGCAGATTTTTTTACGACGCTCCAAGTATCATACAATATCCTTGTATATTTTTGATATTTTGAAATAAAGAAAATTAAACATATTTTTGAATGTATACACTTTTAGATAATTAAAACCCCAATCCGAAATTTCAAATAGTTTTCCTTGAAAAAATTCACAAAAATGACCTTTTTTCTGGCGCCTAGGTGTATATCTCCCCTTAAATGAATAATTAAGGTGGACTTATTAATATGTATTGTTGTATTTGAACATGACTTTCGCATTCTCATGTTGCCCGGAGTTCCCCTACCGATGATTCCTTATCTCCTTATCAATGATACGAAGCCACGACAGCCCTAAAGTTCACGCGCATTCTCGCCCTTTTACGCCCTTCGATACACCTTCGTGTGCGGGGGAGGAAACGGACACGTGTCTCTGTGTGTGCATGCTGGTGTGAATTTGTTCGAAGCAGCTCACGAACGTTTTCACACGATCGTGTGTGAGCCTAACGTGTTGAGGGCCTCGCGAGCCAAAAGCAGTTTGCCGAGGAGCGATAATTCGCGAACGCCTCGAATTCGCCCTCAGTCTCGCTCGGTGTCCCTCACGGGGTGGACCACCACCGAAATCATTGAAAGTCTCTGTCTCTCTCTTTGTTCGACGAATACACGATACTCGATCGTTCTGTAACTTCGATCTCTGGGGAGTCACACTTTTTCCAAATGTCCCGTCCGGGCGAGGGCCGGGATCCCCTCGAACACACGAGCCTCTATCAGAGGGCTGGTCAGACACTTTGGCTTATTTGAATTAATTCTTCTTTTTTTGTGGGATCCACGAATCGGTGAATGAGTGGCTCGATGATTTTTTTGGAGCTTGTGGAATTAACGATCGTGATAAATAAATTCGGTTTCACAAAATTATATTGTATGGAATATTCGGGGAATTTTGTTTGTTTAGTGGATATTTTTTTTTTTTTTTTTTAACGCGTGAGATCGAGCGTTGGGCCACACAGTGAAGTTGCTCTTGTCAGACGTTATTCGAATATTGAATGGAAATTTAATTGCTTAACTTTGGATATTAATGTGTTTATTGACCAAACTAATTGGTGTGTTGAATTTATATTAATGTGTTGAATTATTACTAATATGTTGATTTAATATTAATATATTCAATTTAGACGGGAAACTCCTGTGACGGGTACAAAAATCGTTTTTTTTTGCATTTTTTCGATGTATATATGTTTAAGAATGTGTGAAAGCAATTTCAAGTTGAAATATTGAAAATTGACCCAATTACAGACGATTTAGTGAAAGCAGCTAGCTATAAGTGTCAGATTTTTAATTTAAATAAAAAACAAAATTTCTGTACACTGAAAAAAAACATCGTTCATCCAACCAAAATTCAGTTGGTTTAACAAAATGTATCTTTAAATACGTTCAACTTGATTTTTTATTGGCATATTAAACGTTTTGTTAATGTAACTGATAGTTTTAGTGGTATAAGCTGTAGCTTATTTAGCATGCCTGAGCAACTGTTAAAACAACAAAATTTCGAAGCAACAAAATGCATTTTGCACATTCAACGATTTATTTTTCTCAGTGTAGGTCCAGTAGCTATCGTATATAGCCGTTTTTTTTATTTAGTTATTTCAAAGCCCTCGAATATAAGTAAAAGTTTCGCCAAAATGACACTTTTTTTGTTCACCCGCCGTTTTGTGAAAATTTTCTTTTTCGAAAAACGGCTACGTATAAGGCGAACTACATTTCTATCATAAAACCTTTTTTTATTTTTCAGACCAACCATTATCAAGTTATCGATCCGGCTGTTGAACCACATTTTTTATACAGAAGCTCTATTATACCTCACTAACGTTGTTAATTTTACCTTAGTGAGGAGAAACGTTAACGAAAAATTTACACTTAGTACAATGTATGCTTGATAACATCCCTTTTTTCCATATCCCAAATAAATAATCTAACATACAAAAACAAATCGGAAAAACGACCCTTTTCGGCACGTCACAGTGGTGTCCTTCCTTAATATCAATATGTGGAATTGATATTGATATGTTAAATTCATATTAATATATTTATCGAACCAACTAATGAGCTATGGGAATTGGTATCTCGTTTATTTTATGTTACAAACATTGATAATTATCGATATTTGACGAGGACGATTTTTCAAACAATATCGTAAAAAATCTTGTCAAATTCAAAAGCGTTCTCCCTTTTTCACAAGCTTTTATTTAATTTGACTTGGTGTGAGATGCAAAACGGAAAATCGACATTTCACCCACTTCTCGACTACTCAGAGCTCTGAAATTTTGCAAACACCCATCTAAAGGTGTCAATGCGTGACACAATTAAAAAAAAATACAAAATAACTTGACTTTCTGTGAGATGCAAAACAGAACATCGCGATTTCACCTGCTTTCTGACTACTTAGAGCTCTGAAATTTTGCAAACACCCATATAGGAGGTGACAATGCCTGACACAACTAAAAAAAAAACAACATTCTGTGAGATGCAAAACGAAAAATCGATATTTCACCCACTTCCCGACTACTTAGAGCTGTGAAATTTTCAAAACACGCATCTAAGAGGTGACAATACATGGAAAGTGCATGAGAACACATGAATTAGCTCAAAGTGCTCTCGGATTGCACAATCGTTAAAATAGGTCCAATAGGTAAAGTTTTTCAAAAGGTAAGGTCCAATAGGTGGTGAGCCATAGATGCCACCTATCACAGTTCTCCAGGATTTCTCCTAACAATCAACCAATAATAACACCGGGTCGTTTGGAAGAATCATCCCTCTTTGCAAACATTTCAGAGCTTTGGTAAAAAAAAATTGAAGACTAAAAAGTAGAAGATAATTTACATATAATTTTTTTTTCAAACAAGCTTTTATTTAATGTACTACAAAGTAGAAAATATTTTTTTTACCAAGTCACCCACATGTGACTATAAATAAAAGCTTGGGGCGCTAAAAATTTGAACAAAGTTGAGCGCCGCAAGCTTTTGTTTCTAGTCACATACAAGTGACTTGGTAAAAAAAAATATTTTCTACTTTTTTGTACATTAAATGAAAGCTTGTTAAAAAAAATATTTCTACACACAAATTTTTCTTTTCAAACGTCATTAATTCCACGGCATCTCAATAATTTTGCTACACCGTACTGGTTGAATGTTAGTTTCATGAATTATTCGACATTTTTTAATGAAGGGCTATGAGAATAGGACTGAAAAAACCTTTTTTTGGTTATTTACATTTGCAAAGGTATGGACATTTGTTTGTTTATTATCACGAGCAGACAGCGAAGACAGCGACGCCGAGGGAGGTCTCGGTAACGTGAGCAGACTGATAATTCGTCCTCCGGGACACAGTGGAAAAGCAAAAAAGGGCCATCTCTGCTTCGACGCAGCGTTCGAGACCGGCAATCTCGGGAGAGTCGATCTCATATCCGAATTCGAGTACGATCTCTTCATACGACCGGACACGTGCAGTCCGCGCTTGAGATTTTGGTTCAACTTCACCGTCGACAATGTACGCGCCGAGCAACGCGTCATATTCAACATCGTCAATATATCGCGAAGCAGAAATTTGTTTCGCGATGGAATGACGCCGTTGGTCAAAGTAAGGACGAACAAAAACCTCAACTTGATTGGATGAAAATGCAACATTAAATTTTCCCCAAATGCACTTTTTCCCACTTTTCAAAACATTTTCATCAGTTAATCTTCTTTGCCTGAGTAATGTCCATGTAAAGTTCGCTTTTCCAATTGTCTGCGACATCTCATTTTAACTTTTCTGGGGCATTTTATTTTCGCAATTACGTCAAGTTTTGTTATTTGTAAGATTTTCCAAATTAACAATTATAGTTAACCATTTACTATAATTAACAAGTGTAAGACAATTCTTATAATTGTTGATTGTGATAAATTATTATTTAAAAATAATTATTTCTTATGTTAATGTTAATTTAAAGATTCGGGAAAAAATTAAAAAGTAAAAAAAAACGATTTATTTAATTTAAATAAAATTCTTACCTTTTGTGAAATTCCTACAATTGCAAGATAGTTGTTATAATTGTGCATTAAAACTATCCATCAGTTAATGTTATTTCAATTAAACTAAATTAAATTAAATTATGTAATAATACATGTTAATCTTAATTTAAAAAATCGGGAAAAATGTGAACAGTTTAAAAAACCAAATAAAAAAATGCTTACCTTCCGTAAAATTCCTACAATTGAAAGATAATTGTTACAATGGTTAATTAAAACACTCTATCAGTTTTGTCAATGCTTATTTTTAATGTTAAATTAAAAAACGTAAAACAATACAAAATCGTAAAATTAAAAATCGTGAAAAATTTAACAAATAAATTCGAAATATTTAAAAGCCTCCCGACAAACACGTAAGATCGCCGCAGCCGCCCTGCAGTATTTTTCACTTTCCTTTCCACTCAGAGCACGAGCAAGCCGAGATGGCAGCGAATTCCCCACCGACAAGTTTTCTACTACAAATCGGCCCAGCATCAGAATCATCACGTGCTAAGTTTCGCTTTCAACTTCGATCGAGAGGAGGACGTTTATCAATTCGCCCTGACGTATCCGTACTCGTACACGCGCTACCTCGGCCATCTTGAGAATCTCTGTTCCCGGTGTAATTCGGTGAAACGCGAGACCCTCGCCTCCTCGATACAGAAGAGAAATGTCGAGTTAGTAACGATAACCGGAAGTGAGAATTGCAGCGAGGAACGGGGTAGAAGAGTGGTAGCCGTTTTGACGAGAGTACATCCAGGCGAGTCGCCCTCCTCTTACGTATGCCAGGGACTCATGGATTTTCTCGTCAGCGCTCATCCAATAGCCCACGTCTTGAGGGACTACGTGGTCTTCAAAATCATCCCCATGCTCAATCCCGATGGTGTCTTTCTCGGCAATTACAGGTGAGAACTTGGGCTCACAAGGAACGTCACTTGAGGGAAGGTTCTGCCTTGTTGGGCCGAAAATGTTCGATTTTTCACCAATTTTTTATGCGAACAGTATCAAATATAGAATGTTGATATTTGGTATGTTGACTAAGCGGTCTTTATTGAACATCAAAATATTGGATACAACTGCACCGCTCCAGCCTCCCCAATATTTTTTTTCAATAATTCTGTAGTGAATTTTTCGTCACTTTACATTGGAAGAAATATAGTTTTTGGACTGCTTGTGTGTGAAACTGCAAACCCCTTGAATACGTCTTTCATTGAGGGGTGGTTTCTCCCCTTTAAACCCCTTTTCCGCCGATAACGAAAAATACGTATCCAATAGTTTTCAATGTTTCATCATATGCATGAGTTTCAACGAAATGGAAGGCGGACACTTAAGTGACGTTCCTTGTTAGCCCTGTCATATTCGTCACTGGTCCAATTTCCGAGCAGGTCGACCCTCATGGGCATGGATCTGAACCGTGCCTGGAATAGAATATCCGACTGGATTCATCCTACTCTGGCAGCCACCAAGACACTACTCGAGACACTCGACAAAAATACGAAAGAACCACTCGACTGTGTGCTCGATCTTCACGCCCACACCAACGCCGGTGGACTCTTCGTCTATGGCAATACCTACGACGACGTCTACAGGTAATTTTGATCCCTTCGATCTCACTTTCCATCCTCGGTCATCGTCATCTGCCATCTTCGGCAGTGTTTTTCATTTCGAGCGAAAAAACAAATTGAAAAAACTTTTCGCCTAAAAAAACATCTATGACAACAAAACATCTATCTACGCATTGAATGGAAAAAAATATTTCTAAAAGACTATCCGATTTTTCTAATTCGACGTCCAAATACCGTGCTCTATCCTTTCCATGTGAAGCTCGCTTCTCGAATTGTCTGCGACATCTTACTTTCACTTTTTCTGGGGCATTTTAAGTAAATTACGTTTTCGTTTTTTAGGAATTTTTTATTAACAATTATAATTGACACTGTACTATAAATATCAACTATAAGATAATCCTTATCTTGTATTACTTATCTCTTACAATTATAAGATAGTTCCTATAATTGTTGATTATAACAAATTATTAATTATAATTGTTAATTGAAACTTATGGTTTGTTATGTCAATGTTAATTAAAAAATTCCGTAAAAAAATGTTATTAAAATAAAATTCTTACATTCCGTAAAAGTCCTACACTCATAAGATAATTCTTAAAATATACAGGGTGTCCCAGAACTCAACGTCAAGCCGAAACGGGGTGACAGGATTGATTGTAACCATCATGAGAAAAATCAGAAAAAAAATCTGGGCATTTAAGAAAAACCTAGAAATTTGGTCAAACTGTAACCATTTTTCGGTTATTGTGGTTAATTTTTATTATTTTTGTTCATTTAATCTTTGGAACCGTAACCCTAAATAATATTTCTAGAATCACAGTCAAAAATAATGACACAATTGCCCCAAGTTTCCTAGAATTAAGACTGTTTTTTGTTAAACTATGAATTTAAAATTTTCAAAATAGATTTTTTTCTGATTTTTCTCATGATGGTTACAATCAATCCTGTCACCCCGTTTCGGCTTGACGTTGAGTTCTGGGACACCCTGTATAATTGTTAATTAAAACTATTGACTCGTTGTATTAAACAGTTCTGTTAAAGTTTATTTTAAAAACATACAAAAAAAGTTGAAAAATCGTAAAAAATAACAAAATCCTAAAAGATTTGAAAAAAAATACAATTTTTTTCAACCAGAAACATGAAAATACGATTTTTGGGATATTCAAAAGCCTGTCACTTGCCACTTTTAAAAAATCATCTATCAGCTGCCTACATGTTGACGGAAAAAAATCTTTCCAAAAAAAACTATTCGATTTTTCCAATTCGACATCTAAATGCCTTCGTCTATCCTTTTAAAAATCTTTCCAAAAATACTATTCGTTTTTTCCAATTCGACGTCTCATTTTTTGAATCTTCCATTTTGGAAGATCCCTTCGAACATCACAATTAACTCGCGGCTGTTAGCCCATCAGGTACGAGAGACACATCGTACTGCCAAAGCTACTGGCACAACACGCCGACGACTACGAGCCCGGAAACACAATGTACAATCAGGACCCGCACAAAGCTGGCACAGCTAGACGTTACCTGTGCTCGATACTCAGCGAGCACGTCAATTGTTACACGATACAAGTTTCGATGTACGGTTATTACAGGAAGGGAAATAGTGCAATGTTGCCTTACACCGAGGACAGTTGTATCCTTTCTCGCATATACATATATTCGAGGCTTTAATTTTCGAAGGACATTTTTTATCGTGGATTTTTATTATGGGTTGGAGACTTTTCTGAAAAATATTTTGGCATCTTTTAAGGCCAAAAAATTGAAACCTCAACTATTTATGTATATTTAAATATAATCAACAAACATATGAATAATTTTTCATCTCCTCACGCTTAGTCATTTCCACATGCATTTTTTCAAGTCTGGAGTCTATAGTGAAAGAATTTAAAAAATCAATTCCCATGAGAATTCAGGATTGAAAAATAGATGTACATATAGAAATGTAGCTTGTTTTTTCAAAGGACACTTTTTATTGTGGATTTTAATACTATGGGTTTGAGGGTTTTCGGGAAAATATTTGGCAATTTTTAAGGCTAGAAGATTTACACCTTAATCATTTATATATATTTATTTATCAACAAGCATATTAATAATTTATTATTGATGTATATACATTAAAGATAAAATGTGGAACTTTTTATTTGTACACGCTTGATAAATGCCAATTATTTTTTACGATTTTTTAAATTAACAATAAGATAACAACTAATTCGTTTCATCTATCAATTATTATTAACAATTCATTATAATGAACAATAATTGTAAGATAATTCTTATGATTGTTAGTCATAATTGTTAATTGACACTAATTATGTGTTATGTTCATGTTAATTTGAAAAATCGTATAAAATAAAAAGTTTTCTGATTTTTCTGAGAAATATTTGGGAATTTTAAAGGCTTTTAAGAAAATTGAAACCTCATTATTTTATATATATTTATCAACGAACATATGACTAATTTATTATTATTGTACACTATAACAACGACAACAACTATAACATATGTAAATCTTCATTTGGTCACGTTTGATAATTGCCAGATATATTTTTTGCAAGTCTGGAAACTGTACTGAAAGAATAAAAAATAGAGATTCCTATAAAAATTCAGGCTTTGAAAATCTATGTATGTGCAGAAATAAAGCTCGAATTTTTATAGGACACTTTTGATTGTGGATTCTACCGCCTGCCGTGAAACTTTTTTGAAAAATATTTGGCGATTTTTGAGGCCGGAAAATTGAAACCTCAATAATAAATATATATTTATAATGAAAAAATATCAAAAAATTATTAATAATCTATATATCAATGATAAACTACGAAAAGTTCGATTTTCTAACGGTTCAAAATAGCCAGACGTTTTTTTCGAAAGTGTATACAGTAATAAACCTGGTAAGAAAATATTTTCGACAGAAATTGAATATTTAACGAACGTTTTCCGGAAGCAAAAAAAACAGACCGTAATTAGGAAACGAGGGCGGAGTGAATCTTGGGTTTTGGAAATATCCTTAACTGGCATCGGGTTGAACGACCGTACGATCGTTAAACTTGGCAGACTACAGGGTGGGCAGAAATTTG
The DNA here is from genome assembly GCA_944452715.1 of Ophion slaviceki. Taxonomy (NCBI): domain Eukaryota; kingdom Metazoa; phylum Arthropoda; class Insecta; order Hymenoptera; family Ichneumonidae; genus Ophion; species Ophion slaviceki. Next base: position 54,136,470 of record OX101784.1, read on the forward strand.
GCTCGTGTACTGCTGGAATACTACAAGCTGACCGGTCTGATACCCTCGGGACTTCCGGACCAACCGTCGAACAAGCGAGACCGCCAGTCGCGACAGCGGCATCGTGCACCACGGGAGCCACGACCCCGAACGGCGAGGACGCCTGCGCCTCTTCATCTCGCCAGCATACACGAGTAACGCGCCTCACCTCGTATTTACACCGTAGCCCCATTGTTTCGCAATATTCCATGCCGCTATCGACAATATCCGTCTCGACACTGTTCATTAGAGGGCCTCGAAAATTCCGATAACAATTAACGTATCGGCGACAATCAACCTGCAATGGTCGATTTCGTTGATCATTCGGATTGCACGAGTATATGATTGAAACTCGCATCGTTGGAGTGCAATGAAAATCTTTTTTTAGAATGTCCCCAGTGTTCGCCGCCGAATCTGGGCTAGAAAAAAATTGGATCCTAAAAATGTATTTTTAGATTGCATTCATTTATTTATTTTTATTTGGAAGACTGACAAAATCATTTTTTTGCAGATTTACATAGTAGCCCTTAATAAGAATCCCAAAAGTTTGTTTTTACTATCCTAAAAGTTTGGATTTTATTTTCGTACTTTTGACTCATTCTTCTAAGGATAAAATTAATAAGGATCCTTAAAATAAGTTTCGTGGGTCCTTATAATATTAGAAAAGAAATTAAGATATTCAAAAATATTTTTCCGGAGATTTATCTGGTACCCTTTAAAAAGGATCCTAAAAAGGTATTTTTAGAATCCTTAAAATTTGCGTTTAATTTTCTTCCTTCTGCCTTTTGTTAATTTTTATAAGGATAAAACTAATAGGGTTCCTAAAACTGCATTTTTAGGATCTTTATTATTTCCAAAAAGAAATTGAGAGATTTAAAAATATTTTTCTTCGCATTCGTTGATCAATCGGATTGCACGAGTACATGATTGAAACTCGCATCGTTGGAGTGCAATGAAAATCTTTTTTTAGAATGTCCCCAGTGTTCGCCGCCGAATCTGGGCTAGAAAAAAATTGGATCCTAAAAATGTATTTTTAGATTGCATTCATTTATTTATTTTTATTTGGAAGACTGACAAAATCATTTTTTCGCAGATTTACATAGTAGCCCTTAATAAGAATCCTAAAAGTTTGTTTTTAGAATCCTAAAACTTGGGTTTTATTTTCTTACTTTTGACTTATTCTTCTAAGGATAAAATTTATAAGGATCCTATAAATAAGTTTTGTGGGTCCTTATTATATTAGAAAAGAAATTAAGATATTCAAAAATATTTTTCCGGAGATCTATCTGGTAGCCTTTAAAAAGGATCCTAAAAAGGTATTTTTAGAATCCTTAAAATTTGCGTTTAATTTTCTTCCTTTTGCCTTTTGTTAATTTTCATAAGGATAAAACTAATAGGGTTCCTAAAACTGCATTTTTAGGATCTTTATTATTCCCAAAAAGAAATTGAGAGATTTAAAAATATTTTTCTTCACATTCGTTGATCAATCGGATTGCACGAGTACATGATTGAAACTCGCATCGTTGGAGTGCAATGAAAATCTTTTTTGAGAATGCCCCCGGTTGTTGCCGCCGAATCTCGGCTAGAAAAAAATTGGATCCTAAAAATGTATTTTTAGATTGCATTCATTTATTTATTTTTATTTGGAAGACTGACAAAATCATTTTTTTGCAGATTTACATAGTAGCCCTTAATAAGAATCCTAAAAGTTTGTTTTTACAATCCTAAAAGATTCGATTTTATTTTCGTACTTTTGACTCATTCTTCTAAGGATAAAATTAATAAGGATCCTTAAAATAAGTTTCGTGGGTCCTTGTTATATTAGAAAAGAAATTAAGATATTCAAAAATATTTTTCCGGAGATTTATCTGGTAGCCTTTAAAAAGGATCCTAAAAAGGTATTTCTAGAATCCTTAAAATTTGCGTTTAATTTTCTTTCTTTTGCCTTTTGTTAATTTTTATAAGGATAAAACTAATAGGGTTCCTAAAACTGCATTTTTAAGATCTTTATTATTCCCAAAAAGAAATTGAGAGATTTAAAAATATTTTTCGTCACATTCGTCGATCAATCGGATTGCACGAGTACATGATTGAGACTCGCATCGTTGGAGTGCAATGAAAATCTTTTTTGAGAATGCCCCCAGTTGTTGCCGCCGAATCTCGGCTAGAAAAAAATTGGATCCTAAAAATGGATTTTTAGATTGCATTCATTTTCTTTATTTTTATTTGGAAGACTGACAAAATCATTTTTTTGCAGATTTACATAATAGCCCTTAATAAGAATCCTAAAAGTTTGTTTTTACTATCCTAAAAGTATGGGTGTTATTTTCGTACTTTTGACTCATTCTTCTAAGGATAAAATTAATAAGGATCCTAAAAATAAGTTTCGTGGGTCCTTATTATATTAGAAAAAAAATTAAGATATTAAAAAGTATTTTGCCGGAGATTTATCTGGTAGCCTTTAAAAAGGATCCTAAAAATGTATTTCTAGAATCCTTAAAATTTGCGTTTAATTTTCTTCCTTTTGCCTTTTGTTAATTTGTATAAGGATAAAACTAATAGCGTTCCTCAAACTGCATTTGTAGGATCTTTACTACTCCGTAAAGAAATTGAGAGATTGAAAAATATTTTTCTGCACATGTACGTGGCAAATTTTAGCCAAGGATCCTAAATATACATTTTTAGAATCCTAAAAATTTGCGTTTTGTTTTTTTTTACTTTTGCGTTTTATTTATTTTTATAAGAATAAAATTCACGAGGATCCTAAAAATATAGTTTTAGAATCCTTTTTAGGTTAAAAAAGAATTTAAGATATTAAAAAATATTTTTCTGCTCATCTACTTGGTAGCCCTTAATAAGGATCCTCAAAATAAAAGGTCAGACCTACCACGTAAATCTACGAAAAAATGATTTAGCTAATGACAAAAGTGAAGAAACGCAAGAATGGGTAAGAATTTTCGTTGCGTTTCAACGATGCAAACTTCAACATGGTACTACAGAGCGGATCGTGAATTTCGTGGCTTTTGAGGATAAAACGAGGTCGCACTTTTCGCTCTACATCGTAATAACCGATAATATTGAAATTCCTATTGTTGGAATACAGCGAATATTAATATTTCCGTACTGCTCCAATTTCTTTTGGATCTTGGCTGGAAAAGTCCCTCGACCGTTTCTTAAAATCTTTATTCCGTCACCTCCAGTATGAATCTGCAAAAAATATGTTAAAACGTGCATCGTTGGAACGCAAGGCTGATCTTTTTTTAGCGGAAACTAACTACATAAAATTTGGACATTAGGTTCCTTTCGTGACATAAGCACCCACTAAGAAGGTATTTTATGAAATTCAAGCCCTAAAGAGGTAAAATAGGGGATGGAAGTTTGTTTGAAAATCCGGCATTTTAAAGTGAAATGCATAAAAATCTCTATCTAACCATTAGGTTAAAAATAAAGAAATGCATATTTCAGGAGTTTTCGAAATTCACCCCCTAAGAGGGTTAAATAAAGGATGTAAGTCTGTATAGGAATTTCGTTATTTTTCAAGTTAAAATCTTGATAATTGGTACTTATTCTTTCAGTTTAAAATAAAGAAATAGATATTTCAGTATTTTTCGAAATTCATCCCTTAAAATGGTTAAATAGAGTATGTAAGTTTGTATGGGAGTATCGTCATTTTTCGAGTTAAAATCTTGAAAATTGGTATTTATCCTTGGAGTTAAAAATAAAGAGAGACGTGTTTCAGGATTTTTCGAAATTCATCTGTTAAGCGGGTTAAATAAGGGATGAAAGTTTGTATGGAAGTCTGTCAGTTTTGAAGCTAGAAATATAAAACTTGGTATTAGAAAAAAATGTATCAGAAACAAAAATGATTCGCTACAGCTTTTTTCGACATTGATCCCTTAAGGGGGTAAAATAGTGGAAGAAGGTTATATGGAAGTCTCTCAGTATTGAAGCTAAAAGTACGAAACTTGGTATTTAGGCTTCGTATTATTATCTGAAATTCCCTGCTTCAGCGTTCTTCATAATTCACCCCTTAAGGGGATAAAATGTACAAAGAAAATTTGTATGGAAGTCTGTCAGTTTTGAAGCTAGAAGTATGAAGCCTGCTATGTAAGCTTATGTTAAGATGATCAGTTTATTTCTATTTGCATTTTCAATTAAGGGGTTAGGCCACTCTAGAGACTGAAAAATAGGCTTTGTGGGAATTTTCTTTTCAGACAAACTACAAAATAAATCGAGATTACCAAAAAGGGTGTTTATCATACATATGAGTGACTGCATACAATAATTTTTTTTAAGCGATTAATTTCAAAATAGCGGCTGTGCAGCGTTTATCTCACAACTGCATTTTTTAAGTACGCTGGAAACATAACTCAGACAATTTTCAACCGATTCACTCGAAATGCTGAATATATCTTGAAAAATACATTGTCTATGGAAGTACGTAGGATTTTTTTTTTTATATTGCATAGTTCATTTGTTATTAACAATTACCTGACGAAATTTTTCACTTTCCAAAAATTTGCCTAAAAAATCGTCAGATAATTGTTGAAAACAAATTAACTGTGCAATATAAAAAAAAATCCAACGTACTTTCATAGACAATGTATTTTTCAAGATATATTCAACATTTCAAGTGAATCGGTTGAAAATTGTCTGAGTTATGTTTCCGGCTAACGTAAAAAATGCAGTTTTGAGACAAACGCAGCACAGCCGCCATGTTGAAATTAACCGATACAAAAAAATTATTGTATACAGTCACTGATATGTATGATAAACACCCTTTTTTGTAATCTCGATTTATTTTGTAGTTTTTCTGAAAAAAAATCCCCAAAAAGCCTATTTTTTCGGCCTCGAGAGTGGCCTCCCAGGTAGGAATTGACGATGAAAAAAGGGCTCGCCAAGCTCTGAAACAAGGCTCACATTTTTTAATTCAGGCTGAGCACCAGCCTGATTTCAGGCCTAGCTGAACCTCTGAATGATAACGCGGTTTCAGGCTCTTGCACACAGGCTTGACCAAAGGCTGGTAGAAAAGCCTGTACTAAGCCTGAAATGACGAAACAACAAGGCTCAAAACGAGCCTTAATGACGCCTTAACGAGCATCTATGACCAGGCTTTTCCCAAACTCTTCCCGAGGCTATATGAGGCCTGTTTTTAGTTTTCTATATTCTACATTGGGGTAAATTTAATAAATTTGTAAAGAATTCATTTGATTTGTTATATATATTTATTATTTGTTATATTATTTGTTACAAAATATATATAAAAAATATTTTAAAAAACTTCATTTTATTGCGTACTTTTATTTTCGTATATACTTTTTTGTGTACCTCATAAATATCGATAAGAGCATATGTTTAAATGTTCTGAGCTGCCTCCTTCGCTTTCGTTTTTCGTGCCTTCGCACCCGACAAATTTATTGCTAAATTTTTTTTTCATAAAAGTACAGAAAAAATATTATTGTAAACTTATTTTATTTTATCACAACCTGAAACAAGTCTGCATCCAGCCTTGATTGTTCAGCCTCAAAATTCACCGGCTGAAAAAGCTTGAAATAACCCTGAGTTTAGGCTAAGCAGCCAGTCTTGGTTCCAGGCTGCTCCAAACGATGCAATGAAACCTGGGCCAGGTCTGTCTCACTCAGGCTCGGTGAAACAAGGCTCGCACAAGCTTGTTTCCATCGTCAGCCTTTTAATTTCCTACCTGGGCTAAGGCCTTTATTTGTATTTATTTCGATAACCGTGCGGACGAAGTCGCGGGCGGGAAGCTAGTGTCTAATAAGAACACGTAAAAAGTTTCAGCGATCTTCACAGTCGACGCACAATAAAAATGGGAGCAAAAAAAATTGATTCTCGTTGCGTTCCAACGCTACAAAATCGTCATTGAAAAAAAAAAAACATTTTTTTACAATAAACATAAAAAAAATGTCGTAGACAAGATGGCGACATTGCCACCCCAACAATAGCCCGCGAAACGTCACCCCAAAGTCAGTATCTCACGAGCACCAAAAAACCAGCAGCATTTTCCAAACTTACCAAGTGCGCTTTGGCCACATAGGTCCGTAGGCTAGTACCAAGTAGCAAGTTACCAGAATGCCGCTGCTTTTTCACGAAACGTCATCCCGATACTCGCGAGGTCAAAAACGAAAGATCGATTGGTGCTGAGATTGATACGAATTACAACGTACAGATATTTTCGCGAGGACGCGCCCGAGGCGGTCCCGTCGGGGTGTCGTTACCGATCGATGAGCGGCACGAGAATGGACGGCGGTGCAACAACGGGAACCGGAAGCTTCGGGCTCAGTTGCGCCGGTGGGAAGAGCCTGACGTGCCACAGGTACCAGAGTCCCGGGGCACAGGCGGCGGATAGGAAAGTATCCGCCGCCTCCCGAGGCAACGTAGCCGCTGGCGTCCCAGTCGAGCCCAAACTCGCCATTATCGATTTTAATCAGCTGACGAGGGGAGGCTTGGACATGGCCACGGGAAAGAATCGGCCAAAGATGGAACGTCATCGGTCCCCGCAACGACAATTCCACAATCAGCCACGTCGTTGATCCTCGTGCAATGTGCAACTTCTCGACTTGATTCTACTTGCTCATTGGACACCGTATCGGGGGTCTTGATCGCTCGGAGCCGCGTGGACGAATTATCTCACCGAGGCGAAGTTTGGACATCGACGGACACTTCACTTTTTCGAAAGCAATGTACACTTTGTAAAAAAGGAAGGAAATAAACTGTTGGAATTCGCTGAATATTGGACTTGCGCGACATCAAGAACTGTGCCTCATATTGATATTTTTTAAGGTATTAATGTTTTTTAAGATATTTTTTATTTGGGGATTTTTTTTTCAGAAAAACTACAAAATAAATCGAGATTACAAAAAAGGGTGTTTATCGTACATATCAGTGACTGTGTACAATAATTTTTTTGAAGCGATTAATTTCAAAATGGTCGCTGTGCAGCGTTTATCTCAAAACTGCATTTTTTAAGTTGGCCGGAAACATAACTCAGACAATTTTCAACCGATTCAGTTGAAATGTTGAATATATCTTGAAAAATACATTGTCTATGGAAGTACGTAGGATTTTTTTTATATTGCATTTGTTATTAACAATTACCTGACGAAATTTTTTACTTTCTCAACATTTATTTTTATATTTATATTTTAACAATTATTTTTTTTATATTGCATTTGTTATTAACAATTACCTGACGAAATTTTGCACTTTCCAAAAATTTGCCTAAAAAATCGTCAGATAAATGTTAATAACAAATGAAGTATGCAATAAAAAAAAATCCTACGTATTTGCATAGACAATGTATTTTTCAAGGACATTCAACATTTCAAGTGAATCGGTTGAAAATTGTCTGAGTTATGTTTCCGGCCAACTTAAAAAATGCCGTTTTGGGATAAACGCTGCACAGCCGCCATTTTGAAATTAATCGCTTCAAAAAAATTATTGCATACAGTCACTGATCTGTATGATAAACACCCTTTTTTGCAATCTCGATTTATTTTGTAGTTGGTCTGAAAAAAAAATCCCCAAAAAACCTATTTTTTCGGCCTCTGGAGTGGCCTAAGGCCTTAAATACGATTTTATCGTAGTTTTGTTGCCTAGGATTGTGTCTTGAGGGGTCTGCATAAGCTTGACATTTTTTAAGTACGATTTTTTTCATGATTTTGGAACCTAGGCGATAAACTTTAATTTGAAAATAAGATTTTGGGGAAATTCGAAAAATTTGCCGCGTTGGGGGCATTTTTTCGGAGTCAGATCACTCCCTGCGCTTCGGTGAACCTCCCCGCTGAGATTTAACCCTTTTTGCAAGGGTGCAAGGGGAATCTCAAAATCTATTCGTTCGATTCGATTCCAATTCGGACGGAGCATAGTTTGTATATAGTGTTTGTGTAATTTTCCATCATATGAGCGGATGGTTTTTTCATGCGTTTGGACATTTGTTAATATCAAATTGTTGAAGTTGTTTTTTGATCGAAAACCGAACTTTTTTCGACAGCTTGCCATCGTAGTTTTCAAAATGTCAAAAAAGCTTCCGTATGAAAGTTTCATTATTATGGTGGAAGTCATTTTTTATTTTTCATTTCAGATCACCGTAGTTCTAGGAACCACCTACTGGCCATGCAGCAACGGCGGCGCTTTGTTTAGATAATAATAACTCCATTGGTAATCAATATTTTTCAATGGAAAATTAACTTGAACTTGCCGAGACTACGTATCAATTGTGTGTAAAATCCAGACCGCGTCGTCTCAATAGTCTCGTCAGAAAAAAATATCGAAAATCGACTTCCTTTGGAACCCAAGCTTATGCAGACCCGCAAACAGATTTGTAGATTTTTTTCCCGCCCACGAGATTTTTTAACCACTATTTTTTGGTATTTTAATTTTATCTTATTCAAACCTTCTTCCTCTTCCCCATTTTTTTTCTCAGCGGTGGACTCTGCGCCTCTTTTACTTATTTCTCCTTACCTTGTAAGCTTTTTTCAATCGCCTCGAGATAAATTTTACCCTCCACTGTTGAATATTAATACGCCATTCGGGCAATAAAAATCATGCAATGCAGAAGAAAAACATTTTTCTCTAATTGAGAAAATACGATATAAAAAAATACAATATTTAGTTAAAGAAAATATTTAAAAAAAATGAAATATTTGGTAAATACTTACAAGTGGGGCTCCAGGAAGAAAAGGGGTTTAGAAATTTTGTACCGAGTCGATGTATTTCAGGGCACTTTGTTTATAATATTTAAGTCGAGGAAAGCCAATTTCAACCCTTATTTAAACCCCCAAACAAACCCAAACAAACGTATTTCAAAAATCGAATATTTTCAGGAAATATTTTTTTTCTTAATAAGATACCCCGCCCCCATCATAAAAAAAACATATTTTCATACTGCAGAATAGCCCCGAAGACGTGAATTTTTTTTTGGAGCCGATTAGGGCTGGAGCCCCACTTGTAAATATTTACCAAATATTTTTTCGCCAATTCGTGTGTGATTGATTCCTTGCAATTTTTCAAGTTACACAATAGAAATGTTTTTTTTTTCCTTTCATTATAAATTAAGGCCAGACACCACTGTGACGGGTCAAGTCGATTTTTCCTCTCATAGTCTACATATTGGATAATATGTGGAAAAATGTTCAAGTTAAAATATTGAAAATTGACCAAGTTACAGGCGATTTAGTGAAAGCAGGTAGCGCAACGATTTACGTATACAAAAACTTTCAATCGCGTTTTCTCTCGAAACGACTTTTCTCGACCTAGCCGGAATCATAACTATAGCCATAATGGTTTGATTTTCAATTTTAAAAACCAAAATTTCCCTAATTGCAGTAGCTATCGTACGTAGCTGTTTTTTGAATTTAGTATTTTTAAAGCCCCCAATGAAAATGGTTGCTCGAACAAATAAAAATAAAAAAGTTTTATAACCTGTATAAATTTAATAGTCATGGATAGCACTTTTTCGAAAAAAAATGTCACATATTTGCGAGTGTTTAAAAAAGTGTAATTTTGGCAAAACTTGTAAGTAAAAATGTCGCGAAAATTACATGGCTGGCAATGGTTGGACTGAAAAATAAAAATAAAAAGTTTTATAATCTGTATAAATTTAATAGTCGTTGTACCAAGCCGTTTTTCGAAAAAAACACAAAATTGCGGTTGTTTAAAAAAGTGTAATTTTTTTAGAATGCAAGTAAAAAAGTGTACTCATAAGTAAAAATATCGCCAAAATTACATTTTACTTATAAGTAAAAATGTCGCTAAAATTACATTTTACTTATAAGAAAAAATGTCGCTAAAATTACATTTTACTTATAAGAAAAAATGTCGCCAAACCTACATTTCACTTATAAGTAATTATGTCGCTAAAATTACATTTTACTTATAAGAAAAAATGTCGCCAAAATGACACTTTTTTTAACACGCGCAACTTTGTAATTTTTGTTTCCGAATAACGGCTACCTACAACGACAATTAAATTTATATAGATTATAAAACTTTTTCATTGTTATTTTTCAGACCGACCATTGTCAAGTTATCGATCGGGCCGTTGGGCCACATTTTTCACACAGACTCTCTATTACACCTCAATAACGTTGTCAATTTTTTATTTGCAAAAAGAAAAACATTTACACGAATAAGTTCAACGTATGCTCAATAACAACCAATTTTTCCACATTCCGAATAAATAATAAGTAGACAAACAAAAATTCGGAAAAAACGACGTTTTTTCAGCCGGACACAGTGTTCTCCCTCAACATAATTTCACCCCAAACAATTTCATCGCCATCATTCCCCACGCCAACATGTGCAACATTCTTTCGACTCCTTTCTTCCCACCGCTCCCATTTCAATATTACCGCACTTCCGCTCCGCAACTCTTCCGCTGCGTTTCGCTTCACCCAAAACCTCAAAAACGCCGAAGAGTTTGTAAGACCCGAGCGAGGTCGCGTCGCTGACCTTGCGCCCATTCTCATTCGAATTAATCCGCTACACGATACAACATACAAAAATACACATAAACATCCCCGCACATCGAGAGTCGAAGGTATCGATGACTTCGGAATCAACGACGCAACGAGCATCAAGATGGAGGGCGTAAGGGCGTAAACGCACCCCCCCCCCGCTCGGGGTTGCATGCCCACCGCCATGACACTTCGACGTCGACGAGTTGCGAAAATCGCATCAACGAAATAATAAAAAACAATCCACCTACCAGCAAAACAAAAATCACCTACGAAGAATATCACAACAACAACAAAAATGTATCTCACTCACCTGATACGAGTTTGCCCTCTTGCGGGATCTCGAACCGCGTCACTATTATCGAAATGCGCAAATTCTGTGCACTTCAGTGATGTTACACTCCTTCCTTTTTAATTTTATCGTTTTTATTTCTTACTACAACGTAAATACAGAAAGTTCAATATTTTCGTTTAAAAGCAATGTTTTTTTTTTTATCAGTGCGAGACGCACTCGACGTTTTTTTTACTTTCCGGTCCTTGGTCTCTTCTTTTTATACGTGTCCTTTGTAAATTCTTTGCTTCCTATACTGTTATTGCTATTATTATCGTACGTGCGTATATATATTGTATGTACATATATTTATTCATATATATGTACATACAGACATATGTACATACGTATATAAATATTTATATATATATATATGTATATATATGTATATATATATATATATATATATATATATATATATATATATATATATATGTGTGTGTGTGTACAAATTCTCTTTGATTAATTTTGATATTTTTCTCGCAACGAGCGCGTAATTGTACGTTGATATACGTACGGAATGTTAACGAATATCAATGGAATCAAAAACGTAACTAAAACGAAAGAAATGAAACTAGCGAAAGAAGGGAGCAGACAAGCGGCCAGTAGCTTCTACCCCTGGACTCGACGGAACTGGCCGGTTTTCCCTTCGCACGTAACTCCCGTGACGTTGTTGTCGCCCGCGTTTAACAGATAGCGCAACTCTATGATCCGTGTGACGCGCGTGGGGGCGGCGCGGAGGGAGCGCTACACGGGAACGAGGCTGGCGCCATCTGTGTCTTCCCGGGACACGACGCGGCGCGTATACATATATTCGCGTTTCGCTGGCTCCGCTGTACCCGCGCCATGCAGCGAGGCCTCCACGGAGGTTGCGAGAGTCAGACAAGTCGATTATTTTGCCCTGTCGCGCTGGATGCAGCGACGCAATTGCAGGAAACGTAAAATGAGCAGTTTCGGACCTTGCGAGATGCGGATCGGTTTTAGGGAATTTTTTTGCACACGGCTAGGTCCTGCCTTTGATTTAATTTTTGAGAGGCTGATGTTTCAGAGATCCCATCTCGTTTAAAATCTATTTCGATGTAAAAAATTCTGAACTTTTCGAAAAAAATACTTTCAAAACCGAGGAAAACGGGGCAAGGCCCGAAAAATCGATTTTTATGCTTTGAACGTGATTTTTGTAATTTTCAAAACAACCCAGAATTTCAGCATATTTTTTTTTCAAATAGTTCATGTTTTTCTCTAAAAAATCGTTTTTAAACAAAAATTCTAGCTATAGTTGGAGAGAAGTTATGGGCATTTGAAAATTTGGTGATTTACAAAATTTAAAAACTGTGAGCCGCCATTACTAATAAACTATTGGATAAAAAAATTCGAAAAATTTTGTGGATGCTTGTTTTAATATGACCTTTCAGGTGATCTTCTTAGTTTTCCTAAATTCAGACCACTCGATAAAACTTTGACACGGAATTGGGGGAATTACCCATTTATTTTCTTTTCAATGAGGAAAAAATATTTGAAAACCGATTTCCAACACTTCCTCATTTCCATTTCTCATGGGGCTTTTATTGTGGGCATTTACAAGGTCAACATAACCTCACAAATTTTCCAACCCAATTTTCTCATAGATGGTTAAATTTGTTTGAAAAAACAAAGCATCAAGCTCTGGAGAATTCCCTAACGCAGAGCTTGATGATTTCCTTTTGCCCTAAATATTGTTCATCTCTGAAAAATCTCCGTTCGAAAATTTCAGCTATCTCTCTCGCACTCATATGTCACGTGGTAGATCTTCTACTTTGCCTTAGGGGAGGGGGGGGGATACTTTTCGGCAGCTGAAAATAAACATATTTTCAATCATTTTGGTGTCGAAACTATTTATTCTACCTAATAAAAACTTGTTGTGTATATTATTGCATCTCAATATTCGAAAGAATTTTCTTTTTAATATTCAAAAATGGCGGCTTTACGATACTTCGGAAAACTGAGCCAACTGAGTTGTTTAACGACGTATAATCTAGCGTCTGTTGCATTGATCTGAAACATCCAAGCCGAACAGCATTAGATTTCTGAGATCCACACGCTCTATGTGAACCTCAAAAATCGAAAGAAACGCGCGAACTCGAAAAATGGTGCGTGTTTGGAAAACGTCATATTCTTTGTGAAAGTTTTACTATGGTATTTGTTAATGAAAAAGTAGTTTTTTGAAAAAACTTTCATAAAACTTTAGGTTCACATAGACGGTGATTATGTTATCTAAAAGTGTGCAAAATTTGAAGATGATCGAGGAGATCGTTTTCGAGTTATCTTGTACGAGGTTCGCGAAAGTTCCGTGTCTGAAGCGCGTGTCGTACAGCCGCCGTCTTTAAATATTCAAAAAATTCGGAAATTACAATATGTACATAAAACTTCAATTATTTAGAATAAATAGTTCTGATACAAAAAAATCTCGGATATTCGCTTATTTTCATGATTTTTTTTAAAGAAAATAATTCTCCACTATTATTTAGACTTAGGTTATGTGTTATTACTACTTTTGGCTCTTGGGGTAACAGCGATAGCATGTATTTTAATATGGAGAGACTATGTGAAGCTAGTTGTACATATACGTATATTTATTCACCTATATATTTGTTTTGTGTTTTGTGCTTTTATGTGTTTTTGTTTTTTTTTTGTCAATTTTATTATGTTAATGGCAACTAGCGATGAGAAATATGTAAAGGAGGGAGAAAAATGCAAAAACCCGCAAGGGTATACCGGAAATAAAGCTGCTACTACTACTTTTGGCTCTTACATGGTTATTTACTTACATTGTTTTTATTAAGGGGTTAGGCCACAGTAACAGGTATAAAATCATGTGCGAATTTAACAATTGTTTTTCGTATGAAAAAGTGATTCGCTCGTAAACTTAATTACACATCTATTTAGTATGAATATCAAGCTGTTAGAATTTTTTTTTCGATGTACAAAATGGCCGACTACACGAAACTTCTCGAAACAGCTTTTTTCCAATTGGCGCGACAAATAACTTCAACAATTTTCACTCGATTTGCTTCAAATTTGAAAGTTATGTTCCTAATTGCATTTCGCAGAGAAGTACGTTCGGAATTTCTGATTAAGGCGTTACCCCCTCTTGTAGCGCGAAAAAAGGCCTTTTTCATGAATTTTTTTAAAGAAGACTACAAAACTTTTATAATCGATCAATATACCATCTTAAAGAACACATCTTGAAGAACTTTCAGTAATTTTTTTATTGAAAAATCTTACATTGTTTAGTGGCAAATGGCCGTCAATGAAATAATGTTTTTATATACACGGTTTGCGGTGACCAACATTGCGGCGAAGTGGATCATCTGAAAAAAAAAAAATGAGGATGGATTTAGTCAAATATGAGTATAAACTAGTCTTTAATCGAAGGATTTTAAAAAATATTCATTTTTCACAAAATGGCGGACAGTCAAAGTTAATGGTTCGATTTTAACGAAAAAAAACGGCCGTTTTTTGGCTATAAAACGGCCATTTTTTTTTTTTTCGAAAAAAAAATCGAACGATTAAAGACTACATTTTTATGTATTAAATAAGCCTGCAAAATTTCAAGAAGATCGGTTTATTAGTGTTCGAGTAATCTTGGTCACCGACTTCAGAAATGCCATTTTGAGAAAAACGCGTTTAAAGTTTCAATTTCAGTTTACACGAAGAAAATATTTTTTTTTGTAAACTTACATAGAGTCACCTATTCCGGGCATCAAAAAAAAACTGCACTTCAAATTGCACTTCAAAAAAATGCAATAAAAAAAAATCGATTTTTTCAAAATCGCAAGTGGGGGTAACCCCTTAATCGAAAACTTTTCATTTTACGAACAGTTTATGAGCAGTTATAACGAAATTTTTCACTGAAAATTCATTTCTCAAGTTCAAATACCTACAACTTTTGAATAAAACAACATTTTTTAAATTCCGTACGTACTTCTCTAGGTATTCTAATGTAGATTGACGAAAATTTTTGTTTTTTGTTCTAGGTAAAAAATTGTGGATGCTAAATGTCACGCCGCGGAGCGCCTAAAAAAAGACAACAAAAGAAAATATTAGTAGTCGGCCATTTTGTACATTGAAAAAAAATATATATATATTTTCTAACAGCTTAATATTCATACTCAAGAAATGTGTAATTAATTTTATGATTGAATCACTTTTTCATGTGAAATTTTTTACTTAAATTCGCACATGATTTATACCCGTCGCCTAACCCCTTAATCTTTAAAAATGGCGGAGATATGACACGGTCTTCCAAGCCGCGTTTTCAAAACTGGTGTGACGTATAACTAAAAAACTAATCGACCGATTCTGATTCAATTTCATGTAAATCTTTCCCCCTATTGTCTAAAACACGACTAAATGTTTTTGAAAATTGAAAAAAAAAAACGTATTTTTCTATTTCCAAATGTAGCCATTTATTTTCGAAAAATTAAATCTTTTTGTTTCAAATCGTACCATTTAATCGATTTGCAACATTTCTCACTTTTTCTTGGTTCATATTCCGCGTATGAGTGTTAATGAAAGAAAAATCTGCGTTGGTTTTTTTCAGATTAATCCCGCCAACGCTGCGTGTCACACCGTCTGACAATATCCGCCGCAACCCGTTTAGAAGACCGTGCCATACCTCCGCCATTTTTAAAGATTAATAGTAAAAAATACCACGTAACAGCCACAAGTAGTAATAAAACATACCTCAAGGCTCAAAATGGTGAAGAAATCTTTTCTTTTGAAAAAAAGTCGTGAAAATCAGCAATTTTTGCTTCGCCTGAAGGTATCTCCCCCCTTAAATAAATATCGCGGAGCTTGCCAATCTGCCGGCATTGAAATGAGGACGGGAATTTTTCGAACCGGCATATTTTTCATGATTGATCCTCGCTGCAAATAATTGCTGGGAGACCCCCATTGCCCTTAGAGCGCGATTGCAGCGTCGCCTTCTATATATATATATATATATATATATATATATATATATATATATATATATATATATATATATAGGAAAAAGGGGTGAAGCGGGGGATGTATGCATCCGGGGGTCGCGATCGCTGCGCGCGGATTGTACTTCGGGAGTGGGAAGGTTGAAGATCCGCCGTGTGCCGGCGGTGTGCGCGAAACGACACGGGGTTGGTCGAGAGCAGGGCGGTGGTCGTTGAACTTCGTGCACGGCGCACAAACGAGACCGAGAGATCTGCGTGGACGTGGATGCGCGGATGATGTATGTACACGTTTGTTTTGTACGTGTGCGCATGTACATTCGTGTATGCGAACGTAGATATAAGCGCGTTCAGGACCCTCGCCAGCGAGAGCAGCCCTGGCGAAAGAGAGCCACCCTTGCCTGGAATTCCCCACACGCGGTTATCCGTCAACCGGCATCCCCTCCTCCATCCCCCCCCCCACCCGCTGCCGCGCCGCTACCGCTGCTCGCCGTTTCCCCCACCACGGCCGCCACTTGTCTAAGCTCGTTTTTGTTGCACCCTGGACTAGCCCGCGCCGCAACCACGATCGTAGTATCGCAAGGGGAATAGTTCTCTCTTCGGTGAGCCTCATGTACAGGGTGATTCACAAAAAGTTAGTCACTCGAAAACACCCAAAGGGTGTCGCGAAATGACCTGACATTTTAAATCGCGCGCCATGTTTTTTCGCGGCGAACACACTGAGAAAAAAAACCAATCGAATGAAAAAAATTATATTGGTTGATCCAAATAAATGTGCTGCTGCGGAGTGCCACCGATATATGAGATTGTTTCAATGCTATAAAATGTTGGAAAATGTGATTGATTTAAATAACATATTATTTTATCTGAAAAAGCTCTTCTGTTCTTTGAATATCTACATTATCATTCGAATAAAATTATATTCTATTGAAATCATTCAATCTACAATCCGTAGATGTATTGGATGAGATAATTAAGCGGTTGCTACAAACATTTTTTATTTCGTACAAAAATTTAATCAATAGAATTAATTATTTCTTTACTACATCGAAACGAATATGCCATGGGACGTAAGTTTTTCAATTTGTTTTAAGGGGTTACCCCCACTTGCGATTTTGAAAAAATCGATTTTTTTTATTGCATTTTTTTGAAGTGCAATTTGAAGTGCAGTTTTTTTTGATGCCCGGAATAGATGACTCTATGTAAGTTTACAAAAAAAAATGTTTTCTTCGTGTAAACTGAAATTGAAACTTTAAACGCGTTTTTCTCAAAATGGCATTTCTGAAGTCGGTAACCAAGATTACTCGAACACTAATGAACCGATCTTCTTGAAATTTTGCAGGTTTATTTAATACATAAAAATGTAGTCTTTAATCGTTCGATTTTTTTTTCGTTAAAATCGAACCATTAACTTTGACTGTCCGCCATTTTGTGAGAAATGAATATTTTTTAAAATCCTTCGATTAAAGACTAGTTTATACTTATATTTGACTAAATCCATCCGCATTTTTTTTTCAGATGATCCACTTCGCCGCAATGTTAGTCACCGCAAACCGTGTATATAAAAACATTATTTCATTGACGGCCATTTGCCACTAAACAATGTAATATTTTTCAATAAAAAAATTACTGAAAGTTCTTCAAGATGTGTTCTTTAAGATGGTATATTGATCGATTAAAAAAGTTTTGTAGTTTTCCTTAAAAAAATTCATGAAAGAGCCCTTTTTTGTGCTACAAGTGGGGGTAACGCCTTAAGTAGATTTTCGGTTCGCGCTACGCTTACGAGAAACGAGCGCGCGTGCGGCCTCTAGCGGTTACTCCGAGAACTACGGGTTTCCTCGCACCTATAATTTCGGTGGCGCTCGGCCATGATTTGGTCGAATTTTTTCAACCAAATGTGCAAGAAACAAATATTACTTTCGCATAATTTTTTAACCAGTTCAGACGTTTGCTTAATATTTTTCAATCACAATAAAATATTAATATTTTAACGAATAATGTACTTAAAATCAATATCGGATGTGGTGAAAACAATAAAATAACATATTTACTCAATAGAAATTTTATTTGAATCAAACGAGCGAAATTCGATTTTTCTTGTGTACTCGAATCAACAATATTCACGTTATGAATTGGGTCGCTTTTTTCGTTCGTTGCAGAAATGTCATTCAAAACTATATCATTTGTTCGCAATCATTTTTTAGATAGTTTAAATAACATATTGTTTTCGGCTAACAATATATCTTTTGAATGAAAAAAACTTCCAATTTTATCATAACATTGAAGTCAATAGCGTTTTGCTTGGACTAATAAATCCGATTGCTTACACCAACAATTTTACAATTGAATCAACGAAATTTCATTCAATAACACCAATGATATTGGATCAATGATTTTTTGTTCTCAGTGTGCCAATGATTATTATGCCAATTATGCCATTATGCCAAAATGTTATTGACCATTTTGCCAAAAATGGTCAATTTTTGCCATTTTTTGCCATTTTTGCCAAAATGATATTGACCATTATGCCAAAATGTTATTGACCATTATGCCAAAATGTTATTGAAAATTTTGTCAAAAGAGTGAACGTTTGAAAACAGGGACGAGGCGGCCATTTATTGTGTTCCACACATAACCTCCATGTTTGTGCCTTATATTAAAATGAAAATATTCGTACTTTTCGAATAAACAATACGTTTTATTAATAAATTAAAATGTCGGGTCATTTTGAGACACCCTATATAAATGATGATTCCAAACGGAAGAGTCAGAGACAACATTTGCATGGTTTGTCAATGTCTATGTTTGGTAGCCACAGATTTTCTTTCAAGTCGAGGTATCAACCTGGTTCCAAGGTGACCTCCACTTTTCCAAAGCGAGGGCCCTTTTTAGTGACCGTCAGCGCAGAGCTCCAAAGATAAAATTAATCACCTACAATATTGTGACCTTGGGTTGACCTTGAAATACCGAAGAATGTGTATTGTCAGATTATGACGGGTCGATCGTGAAAGTAGAGGAATATTAAGGTGGGATATACATTTATAATGATCAAAAAATCGATTTCTTTTTTTTTCTTTAAACGATAGAACTATATATGTAGAATATTTTCTTAAGTTTCAAAATTCGGAAAACTTCAAACGTTACAGCCCGTCAACGCTGTGCCTCACCGCTCGGATTCGGAGCGGGCGTGAGCTTCAAACGCGTTTTTCTCAAAACTGCATTATCGAAATTGGCGTGCAGGATTACTCAAAAACTATTAAGCCGATTGAGTCGAAACTTGGTAGAAATATTGATAATATTGGTACCTTCTACTTGACGAGAAGTTTTTTTGTAAAATTGGAAAAAAAAACTACTTTTTTCATCCACATTTGACAGGAATGTTGCGTGAAACGTTAACTTTTGTTGAAAATGCGTGCCTTTTTCCTAAATTTGCATTTCCTTCATTTTAATTACCGTCACACAGAAAGTATACATGTTCTAACTGAAAAAATGTTTGAACTTTTTGCTAATCAAAGTCTACGGGAAGCTAGACTGAACGCCGATTCGCAACTCCCGCGACGACCATGCTGTAACACTCTGCCACAGCTCCGTCAATGTGATGATGAATTAATTAAAAAAATTGTTTTGTACATTTAAATACATTATTAAAGTATAGATAAAGTTTGATAGTCGTAGACTAATTATTTCTGAGTTTTAAAAAATCCCTCAATATTGCTTATTTTTTCCTGTCTAAATGTGTGTCCCGCCTTAAGGCCTTAGGCCACAGTAACGAGTATAAAATAATGTGCGAATTTATCAATTTTTTTTTCGTATGAAAAAGTAATTCACTTATAAAATTAATTACACATCTATTTAGTATGAATATCAAGCTGTTAGATTTTTTTTCGATGTACAAAATGGCTGACTACTAATATTTTCTTTTGTTATCTTTTTTTAGGCCCTCCGCGGCGTGACATTTAGCATCCACATTTTTTTACCTCGAACAAAAAACAAAAATTCTCGTCAATCTACATGAGAATACGTAGAGAAGTGCGTACGGAATTTAAAAAATATTGTTTTATTCAAAAATTGTAGGTATTTGAACTTAAGAAATGAATTTTCAGTGAAAAATTTCGTTATAACTGCTCATAAAATGAAGTTTTCGATTAATCAGAAATTCCGTACGTACTTCTCTGCGAAATGCAATTAGGAACATAACTTTTAAATTTGAAGTAAATCGAGTGAAAATTGTTGAAGTTATGTGTCACGCCAATTGGAAAAAAGCTATTTCGAGAAGTTTCGAGTAGTCGGCCATTTTGTACATCGAAAAAAAAAATCTATATTTTCTAACAGCTTGATATTCATACTAAATAGATGTGTGATTAATTTTATGAGTGAATCACTTTTTCATTGTAAAAAAAATTGTTCAATACGCACGTGATTTTATACCCGTTACTGTGGCCTAAGGCCTTAAGCGTTGTCGAAATACGGCAACTTCGCGGACATTGAGGTTGGCAGCAATGCTCTTCATTCTCCAGCCAAGATTCGTCATCTTCCATCAAACCTTGATGGTTCAATATTAAATATATATGGTTTACAATGAGCAGGATGAGTTTTTTTCTACATTTTTACAAAAAGTTCAGTTTTCGTTAATCCGTTGTTCAAAATGGTTTATTTTGGTACTAAATAGCCAAAAAAAAATACATCACTCATATTGTCAACGTCTTGACCATTTAACCACACGTAAAATTACATACATTAAACTATTTTTATCGCTGGTATTTTGTGGTGAAAAAAAAAACTTAAAAAAATTCGTAGTCTCAGTATAGTTTAGACAATAACATGTATTTTTATTTATTTTTATCTTTGATTGCGGCTAACGCTCCAACCTCCTTAAATGTGCGACAAAAAATGGCCGACGTGTTCGCGGCCGAAGACCAAAGTAAACGCTGGCACAGTAGCTCCTCAGGCGCGAAGTTACTTTTTTAAAAATGATTTAATAATAAAGGAAAACTAACGAAACATATAATCGACTTGCAAAGCGAGTCTCCGTGTTCATTAATTTTTAGCGAAAAAAAATTAAGAAAACAAAATTCTCTTGTCTGACGTCAATTCGAATCCGAACTCGATCAGGATTTCACGTTCCGCCCGTGAGCAACTACTGTGCCATTGTTTACTACTCTGACTATGAACGCGAATATCTCGGCGAATTTTTGTCGCACGACATTCAAGAAAAAAATTAACGTTTTGGGATAAATGAAGCAGCTTATATGCTCGCAAAGGGAGGGTTGTAAATCACCCTGTATATAACAAAGGATCCAGCTCCCTTCACGAGCTGAAATAATTTGATTTATCGTACGGGCGTTCGTCCATTGTTTGCCTTCGTACGAATACGAAGGAAACTCGCCCGGTTTCTCCGTTGGGGATCAAAGCGTAATCCGAAAAGTCTACTCTTATTTTACAAACTATTAAATAATCTCCTATTTTTAAGCTGCAATTAATTTATCGCTCCCCGCTTTCGTAAATCTTCATAAAGGACGAGGAAAGTTTTTTTGCGTAAAATTCGACCGGAATTTGTGAAAACGTTTACGAACGCCGGTTGAAAATAGACTGGGAAAGAGACAAACTCGTCTTATTTTTCCGTATACCCGAATGCTCGAGGCGTCTTCCGGTGTTTTCAAGAAAACGGACCACGTATTGAATGAACTCCTCGGGTACGAAAAATATGTGAAAAATCGTTGTCTCGAGAGATTTTTTGATGAACGATTGTCGGATATCGAGTACACATATAGATACACGCCCGAAGATTGGCGAAGATGACTTCGTCCATGCCGTTTGCGTCACGTGGTCTGAAATTATATCGGATTCGTTGCGCATGCGCGAGATTTTTCGGAGCAACGCATGCGCACTCGCAGTGTCCCGCACGTTACAGACTACATAAACGATAAGCTCTATCGCCCCGTGAATTAAAGGATGGTTGGTGTACTCCACGTGAAAAAAGTAATATCTGGCTGGTAAGTGTGTAAGTGATTCATTCCGAAAAAGGTACCCATAGTTTCTCGATAACTTGTTTTTATTTCAGCGCTTCGTTAGTTTTTCCACCATAACCTCAAAACCCCCAAGGCCCGGAAAATTATTGACCCCGTTCGTTAGTCGTTTTCCTTATCAATTCCGCAATCTGCAATTATAATTCCTGCACGATTATCGCTCCTTGTCGCCCAAGGTTCAGTTCAATTCCGCTTGAACGCAAATATCCATTAGGCGCGGAAAAAAACGACGAATCTTTCATAACCGAGTTTACGTTGCAATTCTTCATTTTCTGTTTCTATCCCGCTGCAACAAAGTTCGCGATCGAGTATCGTCGAAATTGAATGCTTACGATGCAAGTCGATTTATCAAGCCGAAACGTAAAAGCATATTTCCGATCGAGAAGTAATCGGATATTCTTCAGCGATCGCAACTAAATTCCGATTATCAGCAAATTTCCTTAGTCTTCGAGAATTTCCGTAAAAATGAAGCGTCCGAATCCCGGTTTGTTTTCAGGCTGATCATCACTGTTGTCGGTTTTGGCTCTTTCGCCCTCTCCAAACGTTCGATAGACAACCATCGTTATGAGGCGATGCTATCGCGAAAGCGCATGAGAGACTCCAACACGGTGGACTACGAGGTCAGCGAGAGATTCCCAGAGTACCAGCAGTAGAAGGAAGAAAAACGGAAAGTACAAAAGAAGAAAAATGTCGGGCCTACCGGATTTGGACGAGTCGAAGCTGAAGCTCATGCAAGATCTGGAGATCGAGATGATGTCGGACATGTTCAACCGCATGTCGTCAGCCTGTCACAAAAAGTGCATCCTACCCAAGTACGCCGAGCCGGATCTAGGCAAGGGCGAATCCGTTTGTCTGGATCGCTGCATCGCCAAGTATCTCGACATTCACGAACGCATCGGCAAAAGGCTCACCGAACTCTCGATGCAGGGAGATCCAATGGCCAAGGGCCAAGTCGTGGAGAAACAGGCTAGCTAAGCCGAACGAAGCGACGCCGCGTCCATCGTCGTCTCTTTCCTCGACGTTACCCGACTCGCATTTAGCCAATATTCGTGTAATTACAATTAAGAGTTCTAATATATGGCGTGCAAAATGGGGATAGTCGTGCTCTGTAATTAGACAGCGTGTGAATAAAACTGTGCAAATGGGATGGTTCCGTTGAAGACATCTTTTGGTTCTGAAGCCAATTGTCCACACTCCGTATCGACTAGGGTGAGGGGAAATAAAATTTCGTACTCTTACTCCTTTGAACAATGGGTCTGGGTGGGAAAAAAAAATCGTGCCAAATTTGAGCTCTCTCGGTCAAGCACAAAAGGCATCATGGCTGTTGCGCATATCGTCGGTGATATTGCAATTCGTTCTATGTGATTTTCGGACGACTTTACAAGAGAGCCAAGAAAACTTATCGCAATGTCGAAAAATTGCCGCCTGGGGTCACGTGACGCATTGGATCACCTGAATGAAGCGTTCTGATTGGTTATTGACAGAACGTTTTACCGATGCGTTCAGAATTGAAATTTCAAACATATTGGCCACAAGAGACAGAACGATTTGCAATATCGATGACGATATGCAAGACTGGGAAATCTGAGGGAATTTCTTTCCTCCTGGAATCAGGGAATTTTGAAAATTCTTTGGCATTTTGAAAATTCGGTAACTATGGTGACTTTTCCGAAAAACAGAGAGAACATTTTTTTTTCGCCATGATGTTCTTTATTCCATTATAGTGAGTGATATTCCGTCGGGGGAGGCTGACATTTACCAATAACTCCATACGTTATGGGGTTTCGAAGTTTTCAGAAACAGGTAATATTTCGACGCCTCGCTAAACAGCTACGTGTTTCCTTATAGATAATGCATTATGAAGGTAACAGTGTATATATTTTGGGCCGATGAGATATGTTTTGATTTCGGTGGCCACAACTGCATTCCCTACTCACACTACTTGTATTTCTATTACTTCCCGAAGTACCGAAAAGAAAACAAGTCTCAGCTCAGTCTCGATTATATCGTGAATAATCGCACACCTTTCTTTCGAAATGAATTGTACCAATTGTTCGTACGGATTACGGCAATTTCATCGATTGTGTGAAGATTCTGAAGAATTATTGCAATTCCTGCAAGCCCACGACGTTTTGTTTCGCACTGTGGAGGGTCCAACTTGTGGGGAACGCGGCAGGTTTGGGTTTATTTGGGTTGAAGGAGCCATGAAGGAAGAATAGATATTTCGACATCAGTCTTTTTCAAGATTTTCATCGGCCCTTACCAGGGCCAGAAAAATTACCAACGTAGTACAATTATATAATACTTCATACTCCCCAATATAGGCGCCGGAATATTTGAAAATTCCCTATTTTATCACGTGTTTTCGCGAACTTCAAAACCCCATAACTTATAGAATTAAAGGAAAATGTCAGCGTCCCCGACGGAATATCACTCAATACAATGGAATTAAAAAGTGTACGGTGAAAAAAAAAAATTTCGCGTCGTTTTTTGGAAAAGTCCTCATACTGCATAATTACCGGAAATTCTTTAGATTTTTGAAGTTCTCTAGAATTTAGAAAATTGTTTGGAATCATGAAAATTATCTAAAAATTTTCCAGAATTTCCTCTGCAAGAATTACGAAAAATGCATCCGACTTGAAAAATAAAACTAATTTTTGTATAGTTTTAATATTTATATTATTCTTCATTATATACAGTGGAACCTCGATATAACGAATCTGTAACGAAGATCGTTATATTGAGGTTTCGTTATATCGAAGTCATGTTCCTTAAAATGTTTAAAAAATATATATTGGTACTATAAATATAGGAATATTTTTTAAATAAAGAAAGGTTTAAATTGGAGCAATTTTTACAAGCCATTAGCAATCAGAGCCCAATGTATATTATTGTGTCGTTGTATCAAGGTTTCGGGTGTCTATAGGAAAGGAATGGACAAATCTTCGATCTATCAAGGTTCGACTGTACAAAAAAAGTTATGTCAGTGCCAAATATTGAAAATTTTAAAAACTAAAAACTCATTTGCTCTAAAGCTCTATACATTTGCGTTCGATTTGTCGATACACGACCACACAATTATTCTTGTAGATAAGTGTTTATATTTTTATTGATTGGCACCGACATAAAAATTTCTGTTTATGACAAAGAACAGATTCTGTATTTGCTTTTCAATGTATTTTTTTGTACTTTACAGTTTAAATTATTTGACGAATTTCAGTTTTTTTTTAAATTTTACTATTTAACATTTTCATATATTGGGTCTAAAAAAACTATGTTCTTTATTGGGCCCCAATCTCTCTGGAATATGTGCAAAACCTGTGTGGACAACCTGGAATAGTCAGGGAATTTCTGAGCCAATAATGCGTAACGACCACGGGCATAATGTTCTTAATTTCGTTAACACACTCGTTAACATTAATATTTCGTTCGCTCTTCGTTCGAACTTGAATATCTCAACAATGAATTATTTCTTAAATCCGATTTAAGATTCTCAAAGCCCAAATCTACAGCATTTAAACGTTTTTGTTTTAATTCGATATTAGACGTTATTGCAGTTTCTTCGTTTTCGACACGAAACATACATTCTTTACACAGCTGCAGTTTACGTGAGAACAATAAGGTAGGACCTTTTGAAAAAGCTTCCCGAAGCTCTGAATCTCAGCTTTGAGAATATAAGCGCGAATTTGTGAAATATTAATTAGTTAAGTATTTCAAGTTTGAATCCAAACGAGTTAAAGAATCGATAGTTAATTTTTTTCCAAACGATTTAACGAGTGGATAGTTATTTTTTTTTCTTCGACTAACTCTAAAGTTGCCTGTTCACGTGAGGCTAAATTTTCTGAAAGTTGCTCTCGAGAGTACTCTCACGACTTTTTCCACGTGAGAGTATTTTTCTGTGAGTTTCACTCTCGCGAGCAGTTCAGACACTAGCCGGAGAGTTACTGTCGCAAAGTACTAGGACCATGTCCACTGGAAAGCGACTGTAGCTCGCGAACGCCGGAGCGATGATAGTTGCATTTGAAACTCTAAAAAAATATAATAAAAAATAAAAGAGGCCGCTGAGTTGAACCCTGGGCATTACGGAGAGTGCAACTCGGCGTTGCGAATAACTTTATACGTGAATTGGAAATAGAGGACGCCTTCAAATTTCGGAATTTCATCCGAATGCCGGCAACTCGATTGGAAAAATGTATAGGATTAGTTGGTCCGACGATTGCAAAAGAAGATACACCTATGCACAGGTTATTCCGCGTACTCTGATACATTCGAATTGTAATGCAATTTTCGAGATTACTCCATTTTTCAACTCTCTGTTGGGGGATTCGTCACATTCCAAAGCACTTGATTTTTTTTTCATATTCTTCATAATTCTGAGATTACCGTCACAATTCGAAGCTTGCGATTAAGTAGCCGATAACATTTTTTAACTCGTCCACTATTAGCGAGTTTGACATTACTGTCTGAGAGTTACTCTCAGGAGCTCCACTGCTCTCGAGAGTTTTACTCTCGTGCATTCCTTTCACGAACCCGAATATTCAACAATTAAGGCGGGATATTCATTTACAACGATCAACAAATCGATTTCTTTTTTTTCTCTTTAAACGATAGAATATTTTCCCAAAGTTCCAAAGCAAAATTCAAAAAACTTCAAACGTTACAGCCCGTCAACGCTGTGCCTCACCGCTCGGCTTCGGAGCGGGCGCGAACTTCAAACGCGTTTTTCTCAAAACTGCATTATCGAAATTGGCGTGCAGGATTACTCAAAACTATTAAGCCGATTGAGTTGAAAGTTGGTAGAAATATTGATAATATTGGTACCTTCTACTTGACGAAAATTGTTTTTGAAAAAATGGAAAAAAACTCCTTTTTGATCCACATTTTACAGAAATGTTGCGTGAAATGTTGATTTTTTTTGTTAACGCGTGCCATTTTATTAAATTTGCATTTTCTTCATTGTAATTACCGTCACATAGAAACTATACATGTTCTAACTGAAAAAATGTTTGAACTTTTTTGCAAATCAAAGTCCTCAGGAAGCTAGACTGCACGCCGATTCGCAACTCCCGCGGCGACCTTGCTGTAACACTCTGCCACAGCTCCGCCATTTTTATGATGAATTTATTTTAAAAAATTGTTTCGTATACTTAAATATACTATTAGAGTATACCTAAAGTTTGATAATTGTAGAATAATTATTTCTTAGTTAAAAAAATCCCTCAATAACACACTCGTGTGTTAAAAAAAGTTTAAACAAATCAAACGGCATTTTAATTTGCAGACCTGAGGTTATCGCCGGACCTAGAGTAAATTAAAAATATCGGAAATTGATTTTTTTCCACGGTTTAAAAAGTTAAGTTCTAAGTTTCGTCATTTTATTTTCACTTTTCCAGCATAAAAAAAAACTATAGTTTCAACTCAATCGGCTCAATAGTTTTTGAGTAATCCTGCACGCCAATTTCGATAATGCCGCTTTAAGGGGTGAGATGCAGTCAGAATTTTCAAAAAAGCGATTTTTTTAAATACATTTTGAAAAAATGAAGCTTGAAGCATGTTTCGAAAATATCGCCTGAAAATTTCGAGTCAATCCGATGAATAGTTTCCGGGTTGTCCCACAATTAGTGAAGGGGTGTCGGGTCCCCCTGGCGGGTAGCGGCTGACAAACACGCAAACGATAATACCCGGGAAGGCAGAATGCTTCGGAGGCAACAAATTGATATTTTGGAAGCTTCCACATCGGCAGAAGCCCTATTGTATGGGCCAGGAATCGATGATGCGATGTAATTTTTGAACTAGTTTTTCTTTACATAAATCAAGTGTAAAATCGGAAAACTCTTTCGGAAATTTTCAAAAATGTGTTGCTCCAAAACTATGAACTTTAGCAAACTTTTATAAAGAATACTTTCGTTTTAAAATTGCCCAAAACTAAAAAAAAAAATTCTTTGAAAATTTCTACAAGTCAAGTTGAAATATAACATAAAAAGTCTGTGTAACCACTTTTGTAAAAGAAACTTAATTACTATAAAAAAAAAATTATTGAAAATGTTAGTTTTTTCACGCCTCTAATTGTATATCACCCCTTCAGAAAAACGCATTTGAATCTCCATAATTCGCAATACGATCGAAATCAGAAAGCAATCGCATCGATTTAAACGCACACCCATCCATCTCAGTTCTCGACCGTTTGTGTATTTAAAATTTATTCGAAGACAATTCCAAAGCGTTCGGATACAGAAGAAAAACAAACAAAAAAAAAACATTTACAATCGCGGCGAACAAACAAAAAGTGTCTACATTTGTTTTCGTCGTCGGTGTTTCTGAGGCCCGCACGGAGCGTCGAGCCGGGCGGCGGATTAAGAGCGACGATACGGAGACTGATCCCCGTGCTACGGGTTGACCCTTTCGTTTCTCGTGCTAAGATACCGGCGAAATCCTCCTGTACCGAATAAACTCCGTTGGTCGCGCCACGTAGCGGCTAATATCAATAAATGCAATCAACGAACGTTAATACTTACAAAACCTATCGCGACCGTAGTTACAAACTGTAACTACAAAACAATTATCGTTTTAAAACTCGCCTAAATAATTATTAATCAACGTTTTTTCCTTTTCTCTTTTAATCAATGATTCATTTCTGCGCGCTCCGATGGACAATTTCGTTGTTCTTTCCCCTCCATTCTCCTTCAATTACGAATTATATCTATTTACACACACACACGCACGCTTTAATTCACTCATGCAACGATGCCGTTATTCAAGCATGCATTTCCCTCCGGATATCGCACTCCCGTTGATTTCGTCGAGTACAATCTCCGTCTTACGAACGAAGCAACGACGAGCGAGGCTTTCCTATTCTTTTCTCGTTAACAAAGGTGCGAAATTCTCTCACGAGTTCGTCAGATTCGAGACGCGGAGTAACACGTCCGGCGCGACGACGCCGTACGGAAAAATCGGCTACAAGGGCGGGGAAGGGGGTAGCGACGGAAAAAAATCGGGTTGATCGATGTCGCGATTGGAGAACGCGGCGGAAGTGCAGCCATGGCACTGATGGGCTCTGACGAAAGTTTCCACCGTGCTCCGCGATCGAACGATTACTCCGGTTGTTGGCGTCGCGTGTTGAAGCGAGGGGTGGGAAGGGTTAATCTTTGATGGGTGGGGAGGCTGCTAAAATTAAAGTATGCTGTCCACCGCCGACAACGCGGACGGCTACTTTGTTTTCCTTCATCCATTGTTTGCCCCTTATGACGGTAGGCACGGAGAGATCCTCCTCCTCACCGGTGCCCAATTGTCCGTTGCTACCCATACCCCAAGCGTACAAATCACCCTTGTCCGTGATCGCGAACGATTGAGCGCTACCCGCCGCTACGTCGATGCACTTGAGATTCGCGAAGTCCGGCACGATCGTGAGCTCTTTCGCGTCTTCGCAAGTCTCGCCGAGACCCAAACGACCGTACTCCTTGCGACCGAGGACGAACACCTGGCCCGACTCGTCGAGCGCCAGGGTGTGGTGCTGACCGCTGCTGATGTGCTTCCACTTTCGACCGTCGAACGTCTTCGACTTGCACGGAAACGAGTACGTTCCCGCTCTGGACATTCCTGCGAAGTCGAAAATGTACGTGTCACGCGGCAATTGGATTCGAACGATCGTTTATGACTTTCGTATGTTTGGGAATTCAAATTGCGGGATTCGGTCGTTGGGGAGCGCGCGGGGAACATTTCGGACGATTCGCTAATTCGGAGTCTCATACGCAAGGAGTTGGGCTACTGTGAAAATGACGAACGCGCGTTCGTCGCTTGAGGCATGTCAAATTAAAGAGGAAGGTCCAATGTATGGTGCAGGAATCGCTCGAAGGTAAACTGATGATTGCAACGATAGAAATACTAGTAAAACTGAACGCGTTTTTCCTCGAAACTATGCTTTTCAAAACGGTGTACACGATTTTTCGACATCTAATAAACGAATTGACTTGAAATTTGGTACACTTATTCAGTGTAATACTCGGTGCGCAACTAAGTTCCCGGGTTTCACACGTGGATGGCGCTAGCGACACATGCAGTCGGCATACAGGTCTGAAATTGGGTGTCTTTCTAGCTTGGACATCTGTCGAGAATACCCTGTCGTAATATAAACAAATATCGCAACACAACGACCTTTTTTCTAACCTCGAAAATGTCAAAGTTTGTGCCAAATGAACAGCATTTGCGGGAAGCATTGCTTTTCTGCTTCAACCTAAAAAAAACAGCAGCTGAAGCACGTCGGTTACTTGAGGAGGCCTACGGCGAACATATACCATCAAAAACAACGTGTGAAGATTGGTTCAAGCGGTTCAGAAGTGGCGGTTTTGAGACTGGGGACAAGGAGCGCTCGGGAAGTCCGCAAACAGTTGCGGACGCCGATCTGCAAGCGTTATTGGATGAAGATGACACTCAAACAGAAGATCAACTTGCCGAGGCATTAAATGTGACTCGGCAATGTATTTCGAAACGTTTGCACGCCATGGGAAAAATTCATAAGGAAGTGAAGTGGGTGCCGCATGAGTTGACTGAGAGACAAATGGAAAATCGAAGAGCCACTTCCGAAATTTTGCTTTTGCGGCAGAACAGAAAGAGTTTCCTGCATCGAATTGTTACTGGCGATGAAAAGTGGATATATTTCGAGAATCCCAAACGCAGAAAATCGTGGCTTTCACTTGGCGAAGCGTCAACATCGACGGCACGGCCGAATCGCTTCGGAAAAAAGACAATGCTCTGCGTTTGGTGGGGCCAGAAAGGAATCGTGTTCTATGAGGTGCTGAAACCGGGCGAAACTGTCAATGGGCATCGCTACCGACAACAACTAATCAATTTGAACCACGCATTGCTCGAAAAACGGCCAGAATGGGACACGAGAACTTCAAACGCGTTTTTCTCGAAACTGCATTATCGAAATTGGCGTGCCGAATTACTACAAAACTATTAAGCCAATTAAGATGACACTTGGTAAAAATATTGATAATATTGGTACCTTCTACTTGACGAGAATTGTTTTTGAAAAATAAAAAAAAAACTACTTTTTTAATCTACATTTTACAGAAATGGTGCGTGAAATGTTGATTTTTGTTGTTGTAAATGCGTGTCATTTTCTTAAATTTGCATATTCTTCATTTTAATTACCACCACATAGAAACTATACATGTTCTAACTGAAAAAATGTTTGAACTTTTTTGCAAATCAAAGTCTACGGGAAGCCAGACTGCACGCCGATTTGCAACTCCCGCGGCGACCTTGCTGTAACACTCTGCCGCAGTTCCGTCATTTTGATGATGGATTCATTAAAAAAAATTGTTTTGTATACTTGAATGTACTATTAAAGTATACCTAAAGTTTGATCATTGTAGAATAATTATTTCTCAGTTTAAAAAATCCCTCAACATTGCTTATTTTTTTTCATGTCTGTATGTATATCCCGCCTTAAGGAATTCTATTTTTGGCCGCCTGATTAGCAGAAATTCCTCTATGTGCGACGATTGACTTATTAACATTTTTTTTCATTAGTTATTACAAATAGTTATGTCATTTTTCTCGAAAAAAATTGAGGAACAAAAATCGAAAATTATTTTTTGCTGATTCAAACACGATAACAAGAAAAAGTCGGTCAAGACAGTCAATATGATCTATTTTAAGGAGAACAAAACTCGTTTTTTTGTGTCTGATCAACCGAGTAGCCAAAATCAAGCACATCGTTGAAACCCTCACGTTCAAAGGTCCTTCAACAGATTGTTTATAACCTCTATAATTATTTTTTATCTCAATGAATTTTTAAAATGAAATTTGGCACACAACTTTGTTAATGTACATAAAAATAAATGTCGAAACGATTTTTCAATCATCTTACTTATTCCCTCAGAATGATTTTTCTTAACTAACCCATTAAAGGGCTACATCTAGCCAGGTGGGTTAAAAAATTGCATTTTCCAAAAATACGTTAATTCGATAGTATCGCCTTTTAGCTATGTTCCCTGAAAATTTTATGGAAATATTCCTATAATTGAATGACAGCTACAGCTTTTAACGATCGGATCTTC
The DNA here is from genome assembly GCA_944452715.1 of Ophion slaviceki. NCBI lineage: Eukaryota > Metazoa > Arthropoda > Insecta > Hymenoptera > Ichneumonidae > Ophion > Ophion slaviceki. The sequence goes on from OX101784.1 coordinate 54,168,348, forward strand.
ATTTTTTAATAGTTACGTAAAAGTGACCACTTATTTCATAGACTTTGTATGCTCGAGGTTTAATTCGTCACCATGTTGTTAAATTATTTTAAAAATCGACGTTCGTCAACGCCTCGTATTTATTGTTAACTTGAATAACCAGTTTGGTTTTCAGATTTCGGATGGACCGTTCAAGCTGTGGTGTCCACCGCCAAACGTCGTGAAAAAAAATTTAATCATCCGCCGGCGGCCGTGTTTTTTTTCTGTATTTTTTGGTGGTTTTTTCAAGGCTCTCAATATGTGTACCTTTGTGTTAATTTTTTTTCGTATGAAAAAGTGATTCACTCATAAAATTAATTACACATCTATTTAGTATGAATATCAAGCTGTTAGAAAAAATATATATATATTTTTTTCGATGTACAAAATGGCCGACTACTCGAAACTTCTCGAAGCAGCTTTTTTCCAATTGGCGTGACAAATAACTTCAACAATTTTCACTCGATTTACTTCAAATTTAAAAGTTATGTTCCTAATTGCATTTCGCAGAGAAGTACGTACGGAATTTCTGATTAATCGAAAACTTTTCATTTTATGAGCAGTTTATGAGCAGTTATAACGAAATTTTTCACTGAAAATTGATTTCTTAAGTTCAAATACCTACAACTTTTGAATAAAACAATATTTTTTAAATTCCGTACGTACTTCTCTAGGTATTCTCATGTAGATTGACGAGAATTTTTGTTTTTTGTTCTAGGTAAAAAATTGTTGATGCTAAATGTCACGCCGCGGAGCGCCTAAAAAAAGATAACAAAAGAAAATATTAGTAGTCGGCCATTTTGTACATCGAAAAAAAAATTCTAACAGTTTGATATTCATACTAAATAGATGTGTAATTAATTTTATGAGTGAATCACTTTTTCATACAAAAAAATGTTAAATTCGCACATGATTTCATACCCGTTACTGTGGCCTAAGGCCTTAAAAAGATACGTATTTTTTCACCAACTGTTTCCCAGAAATAAAATTTGGAATTTGGGCATTTTTTCGGGCCTCTAGGTAGATGTAGTAGTAGATCGCCCCTTGAACACCGATTTTATCGGACCAGCGATTATCTCCATTTCTCGAAGCCCGAGCTCGCGAGCCTACATAATTTACAGTGCATACCCAATTGATGATAATTGTTGAGTCCGAACACGTGAATCTCTCCCTTCTCGTAGGTCTTGACGAAGGTACAGTACGACCCGGCCCAGACATCCTCGGCTTTGGCGTTCTTCGAACGATTGAACTGCACCGGACTCGGGGTCAACAATTGGGCGACTCCTCTGCGACTGTGACGATCAGCACTGCGCGTGCATATTCTACCCAATTGTCCCTGCTCGGCGCAACCGCACGTGTACACGTAGCCGTGATCCGTGAGGAATATCAGGTGATCCGCGCCCGAGGAGATCTTCGCGACCTTTTGGCCCGGCAACATCTGCACCGGGGTACGCTCGTTTCCCTTCAACGTCAGTCCCATATTTCCGTGTGAATCCTGCAATCGAATCGCAAATTATGCACTGCTGACCAAGAGTCGCATGTTTGTCTACTAGTATATTTGGTTTTGAAAACTGGCCGAAGAGTTTTCGTCAAATGGCGTAAGTCAACCATTTGGAGGGGTGGAAACGCATTTCGACTTTCTTATACTTTGGAAACGTTCTTCCGAGGGGTTGAATAACAAAATTTATTTCCAAACAATATCTGAACCCTAAGAATCTAGATAGTTTTTAGACATATCTAGAATCTGAGAATGTCGATAGTTTCTAGGAATATCAAAATTCTGGGAATCTAGATAGTTTTTAGGACTATCTAGAATCTGAGAATCTAGATAGTGTTTAGAAATATCTAGAATATAAGAATATCTATAGTTTTTAGTAATATCTAGAATCTGGGAATCTAGATAGTTTACGATGTTCAAATTTGCATCGTTGGAATGCAACGGAAATTATCATTTTTTATTCGCTCGCAGTTATTTTGACAGATATCAGCTACGAAAAGCCGCAACAATTTTTCTATATGCCTATTCAGAGATCCAGAATCTAAATGTGAAGAAAAAAAAAGATTTTTCCGAACGATGAAGAGGAAATAAAAATATAAAAACGAATTTTCGTTGCATTCCAACGATGCAAACTTCAAGAGCATGATAGTTTTGAGAAATATTTAGAATCTAAGAATTTAGACAGTACTTAGGAATATCTCGATAGTTCTTAAAAATATCTAAAGTCTATGAATCTAGATAGTTCTTAGAAAAATCTAAAATCTAATAATCTAAATAGTTATTAGAAATAGCAAGATTTTCGAGAATCTTTTTTATCTACAACCTTGTTAATTATATATATATATATATATAGATTCTAGATTCTTAAAAATATTTCTCAGGACTATCTAGAAACTAATTTCCAAAACTAACGAGAATCTTGAATCTTGGAGTCTTGGATGATTAATCTTGATGATTTGGACTTGAAGTCACGATCTCTGAAAGTGACGTGGCGGAATGAACAAGTTTGTCCTTTTCTGAACATTGCAGTCTTCCACACACCACATCGCAATTGACAATAAATATTCTAGCGAACTTTAGAAATAGCCAGCGCAGCTTGCCTTTTGATTAAAAAAGTAAACTTCTTAGCGCTCCAAATGCATGTAAAATTCATTCATTATCCCTTCATTCGTTTGAAAATGTTGCATCGATGGGAAAAATTTATGCATATGAAAGTTCGCAAATGCTGGCGATAAGAAATGCTTCCTCCTTTCCACAAAAAACCAGAGAAGAACTTGCTGTCCCTCTCGATGCCAAGATACAATCTATGAGTGATAAAAATCGTATCCGACGAACTTTTGTTTATCACAAAAGGTTTAAAGAGTGAATAACCCGATGAACCTGGTGGAAAAATGATCTTGCGATAAACTGCATCGTCACGATTGAACCAAAGCAGACCGAGAGTTAATACCGACCCGGAAGGAGCCCCAAGCGAACACTCGTCCGTCCTCCAAGAGAGCGGCGCTGTGAGAATCTCCGGCGGTAACTTGGACAGCCTTTCCGTCCAATTTCACCAGTCCGGGCGTGGTCTCTGAGTCTTCGACGGATGTATCTCGACCCAGGGCACCCTCGTCGTTGCATCCGAAGGTCAATACATCGCCGGCTTTAGTCAAGCACACGCTGTGCATCCCACCCGCAGCTATACAAGCGATATCCTGACATTCCGGCACAAGGGCTGGTCTCATTTTCTCCATGAATTGCGGGCCCAGACCCAACTGTCCGACGTCCCCCTGGCCAACGGCCAGTACCAGTCCTCCATCTTTGTACCGTCTTAGATCGGGCCTCAGCGCAAACTCTGCAAATACATCTGACGATGAAAAAAAACCAAAAAATACATTTTTTCCAATCGATTTTGACGATTCTTAAAATTAATATAGAAAGAAGAGGAAAAATATGTTGATGCGCGAGATTGATTGTTGCGAAATCGGGTCAAGGATACACGAAGCTAACCTCAATTCCGCGAAGTGGTCGAGAATTTGCGAGCAAACTCCGCGTAACTGACTGAAAGGTAGCGCGTAATTTTTTCAACCGTGAGACGAAATTTTCGGGCTCAAACTTACCGTCTTTCTTCTTTATCGCTTTTGCGGGCTTGGCGCCTTTAGCTGGGGCCACAGCGGTTCGTTTCGATCCTTTCCTCGCCGGCACTGAAAACACGCGCAAATCGCACATGGACATGTAACAATACTTTGCTCCGAATGGAAATGCCAAAATACACCCAAAACAAATACGCACGAGAACTTCGATCACCGATGCTTTTCACGTGTACTTACTTATAACATTCGTCGTTCGAACGAGACGATAAACGGCAACAAATAAAACGGGCAACGTGTTATAGGCTCTTTGGCGCCAAAAGTTGTGATCCTTCGGAAATTCTTGAGCGTCCGTTGAGCGACGGCTGCCTGAGAGGGAGAGAAAAAGCGCTCCGAGCGGCAGACTTGCAAAGCCTTCTGGTTTGCTCAGTCGGTGCTGTAGAAATCGCTCTTACCGACCGCGTATCCTATACGTGGATTTTTCACGAAACTCCTAACCTCAAAAATCTCAGCTTTCATCCTCTTGTACAAAAAGTACAGGCTAAAAGCTGACAATATGCGTTTCTTAGTACGAACCGGCGTAATTGAAAAATTTTATCGAACCCTCGCCGAATATTCTGCGCCGACGACTTCATCGTCGCTTCGCAAAAAGCGAGATGCTCACATCGAGAATCTTCTGCAAACCCGAATCCGTCATTTTTTGGAGCACATCGACACACAGGGCAATATTACGGAGACTGTTGAAAGTCCGAAATTCGTGTCTCGAACGATCTCCGGCGTAGATTCGAAATTACGCGAAAAAGAATCTTTGCGGTACAACGAGCTTTTAGCGGGCATAGAAGCTTTGCTGGTCACCGAGCGAGCCTCCGATCGAACGAAATCCATCCGCCGCATTGACGACAAATGCTGCGCGCTCTTGCCACAATTGTCAAAGTCCGAAATACTGCACGTGCTGCATCGCCTCATGAGAAGCGGTCGCAACATCGCGACCTTGAAATTGTACAGAAGTTCGCTACTGGCGCTGAGCAAAGATCTGGAGAAAGGTCGCCTCTGCGTCGGCGAGAAGCTTCAGTTTCTCTTCTTCGAGGGTTTGGGCAAAAAAGCGGCGAAACGCAACGTTCTGCGCTTGTTGGATCATTTGCCGCCTCTGAGGGACCTGCGCCTGATGGAGAAGGCGGTAGTGGCGCACTCCGCTTTTAAATGCAGCGCCAAGCTGAAGGCGGAGGACGCGAGGGCGCTGGAAGAAACGTTGGAGAAGGATGCCGCGGAGATCGTGAAAGATCCGGGCATCCTGGTGACCATTTGCAAAGCTGTAAGCTGCGCCGGTACCAGCGATAATTTTTGCCTGGATAACTTGAGCCGAGCGGTCGTGGAGAGAGACGAGAGCTGGACGCTGCTGCAAGCGGCTCATCTTCTGGGCATGTACGTGGAGGCCAATAGCGAAAACTCAGCACTGACCGAAAGACTCTTCCGCGACGCCGTCGCTCAAATTGCCATGGAGAGACGCGAACGGCACTCGAACGTCGTCAGGATCAAGGACGTGGACAGGCTGGTGTGGGCCTCCGGTATGCTCAACTACAGACTCAGCCGAGCGGACAAAGAAGAATTATCGCTATTCGTTCGCAGGAGGTACGCGGAATTCGCGACCAAGCCTTTTATTCTGGTCAACAGCCTCTTGGCGCTCTGGATACTCGATTGTAGGTTGTACGAGGTCATAGAGGATTGCATCGCCAATGGGCTCTTTCTACGCGTCCTAAAGCAGGACGAAATGTGGAAACCCGTGGCGAGGTTGCATCTGCTTCTCAGCTGCGTTAAAATCGAATCGCCGGAGACGAACTTGCCTCGCGAACTTTTCCACACCGGCAAGGTGGGCATGAAAGTTCCTAGATCGGTAAAAACGCTCTACAGGATTGTCAACGAATCCAGGGGGAAATTGGGCATCGGAGAAGCGGGGATCGATTGTCCGGTCGATGGAATTTACATAGCTGGAGTCAGTCTGAGGAACGAGGGAAAATTGATTCACGTTGATTTGCTCGACGAAAGAACTTGCTTTCGAGGCACGAATGTTCCTCACGGTCTTATGAAATTGAAACTTAGATTACTGGATAAAATTGGATATTATCCGGTTACGGTAAGTCGTTTGAGGGTACCACCTTGGCGGGACGGAAACTGATGTGGGCATTTTAAAAGTGATTTATAATGCGGTAATGAAGTTTATTGGTAATCTACTATTGGGTTCTCGTAATTCGCGGAAAATTGTTTTTTTGAGTTTCAACGGGTTACACCTAGCTCGTGGCAGGGAAAAAGAGCAATTTTCGTGAATTTTGGGTAAACGTATGCAGGTTTTGAAATTCTTTTATGTTGAATTTTTGTATTGAAAATATTGATAAATGTGATAGATACCGCAAATCGCCCGAAATAAAAAAAAATCAAACGCATTTAGTTTTTGCACGAAATTATCTACTGCTTGGACGAAGGATTTAATAAAATATCGATTATTAAAAAAATGGCCGAGAATGTCGATTTTCGGTGAAAATAACGCTCCATTTTCGTTGGTAAGAAAAAACTGCATTGAAAAAAAGAATTCCTTCGTCCAAGCACTATTTTTTTGAAATGTGAAAAAGCTTGTAGAATTTGAAGATGATTGGTGCGGTGATTTTTGAGATATCGTGGAATTTTGACAGTCATTTTGAGGAAAACGCGTTTAAAGTTCGCCGGCTCGCGAATCTTTGCTATAAACACAAGGCCCCGTGTTTTGAACGTATCGACTTGAAATTTTCCGAGAATATTTGGGAAATTTTATATTTTGAGTACCCGTCGAAAATGAAAAATCGATATTTTCCAAATTTTCAACTAGGTGTAAGCCCTTGAGAGGTTTTTTCGATAGGAAATGGCAACACGCTGGGAGTCCGCCCAAAGCTCTTCGCGGTGGAACGTTTCCAATTTTCTGGATTGAACCTGGAGCAAAGTACAGAAGCGTTTCTCAAGGCAGATATAAAACGCTAGAGGAAGACCTAACATTTTGCGCCAATATTGAAAAATATTAATCCAACTAGTTTTTAAACACATTTTTTCTCGAAAAAATAGCAAGTATTTTTGTTTTAATTCTTAATTTTTTTAATGCCTCGATACTTCTCTAGTGCTTCATATCTGCAGTAGAATAAACGCTCCGGTAATTTGCTTCAGATTTATTTCTAAAGATTGGTAAAATTGCACTGCAAGGTAAAGATGGCTTCGGACACTAGGGTGTCATAGTATTGAAGTTTTGCATCTTTGGGAAGCAACGAAATTTTAATTTTTTGTATCATCTGACTTTTTTGCACATTTAGTCTGCAAAAAACATTTAGTGTGTATTTACTTCGAAAATATATTTGAAGGTCCTTCGCAGGGATCCAAAACTTAAAATTGCAAAAGAAAAGTTTAGATGGTAATAAAAATAAATAAATGACAAAATAAAGAAGAATTTTCGTTGAGTTTCAACGATGCAAACTGCAACGTCTAAGGTGCCCTCATTTTGTATTAAAAAAATTAAGGGGTACCTGAGTAAACGGCGAGAAAAACAGGTAAACTTCGGGAATTTTTATCTCAAAAACTAATGTTTCGATTGGATCCGGATTTTTTTATTGGAAAATATGTACATTGAGGTATGTTTAAGAATTTTTAAAAATAAATTCGTTGACTGGAAGCGATTCAAACGCGATTATCTCGAAACATAGTTTTCAAAGTGGGTGCCAGATGTATCTCGAAAACGGCTTGTCCGATTTTGTCCAAATTTGGCTACAATATTCTTCGATAGTTTTTCTCGTTCGCCACGTAGGGGTTTTTCATTTGATTGAACCATTGCTTTTTTATGCAATGTGTATGCAATCCAAAATCGTCGGAAATTCCGAACGAAAAACGAATGTTAAATTAAAGCGGTCGCAATTCCGTCAAAAATGAAAATTTCAAAAAAATCCTACGTGGCGAATGAGAAAAACTATCAAAGAATATTGTATCCAAATTTGGAGAAAATCGGACAAGCCGTTTTCGAGATACATCTGGCACCGACTTTGAAAACTATGTTTTGAGATAATCGAGTTTAAATCGCTTCCAGTCAACGAATTTATTTTAAAAAATTCCTAAACATACCTCAATGTACATAATTTCCAATTTAAAAAACCCGGATCCAATCGAAAGATTAGTTTTTGAGATAAAAATTCCCGAAGTTTACCTGTTTTTCTCGCCGTTTACTCAGGTACCTCCCCTTAATTGATTAACTTAAAAAGTAATTAAAAAATTAACTCTTTCTTTTCAAATGTTTTCAAGTGCCCACGTCAGTTTTTGGCCTATCACGATGATATTGTCCTTCAAGATTCCTCGTAAATCGACCATCCCGCAGTAAGATGACAACGCAGACTCTTTGCAGATTCCCGAGCAGCACTCGAGCGACGCTGAATTCGTATGCTCAACCATTCTCAAGTCCATCAAGGGGTTGACTAAGTAAAAAAATTCACATTCGACCTCCAAATCGAAAAACAAGTGGAGACGAAATGGTAAAATAAATTTACTTCGTTGGATCTCGCTACATAACAGGTAATATAGGGCGATTCTATACAAAAACATGAAATATAAATAAACGTAGAGTAGCAATATGCAATTTGTCCGTCGAGTTATTGGTCATTTTTCTTTAACGTTACAAAAACAAAACAAGAAGAAAAAATATTCAACAGACGATATACAATTGGCTATCGTTAAATGTACAATGAACCATCCGCGGGTCCGAGATATCGTATCGATATGAGCATCACGTCGATCAACGTCCACACCCCGAGTCCTCCGAAACTAAACAATTTCCCGATACCTTCCTGCCAGTGGCCCAGGTAAAATCTATCGGCACCGAAGCCGCCCAGCGTTATGCTGAGAATCAGAGCCGTCGACCATCTGTAACCACCGGTCCAGTTGCACGGTAAATTTTTCATAAACCTCCGCCTTCCGAGACACACGATATCATCGTTCACCGTGCAATTTGTTCTGGAATCACAATTTAATCCCACATTTAAGAATTTGCCATCCTTCCGTCTCCAATATTCGCCACTTGCGAAGCAGCGAGCGAAACAGATATTTACACTATTGAGTCGGAATTTATTGTTATATTGTATTAAGGGGTAAGGCTACAGTAGAATTTTCAAAAAATCGATTTTTTTTTCTCGCTAAAACGGTGCTTTATCATCATAAGAATAAGTTACTATTCGATTTGTAGCAAGAAGTATATCTTAGTATAACGTAAGACCACCTCTGGCACGGCCATAGAGTGCCTAAAACTTTGAACGCGGTTTTCTCGAAACAGCTTTTTTTCCAATTGGCGTGACAAATAACTTCAACAATTTTCACTCGATTTACTTCAAATTTGAAAGTCATGTTCCTAATTGCGTTTCGCAAAGAAGTACGTACGGAATTTCTGACTAATCGAAAACTTTTTATTTTATGAGCCGTTTTATACGAAATTTTTCACTGAAAATTTATTCAAATACCTACAACTCAATTTAAATACATACAACTTTTGAATAAAACAATATTTTTTAAATTTCGTACGTACTTCTCTAGCAGGGTGTCTAATTTTGACCAGAACTGAAATTGCATGACATTTAAGGATTTTCAAGGCAAGGAATGGGGATTTTTTCATGACTCTTAGTATGATTTTCTGGCATAGAAGTATACTTAATGATTCTACAGTGCGACCGATTTTCTAAATTTTTATATTTTTATTTTGTTCTTTCAAACAGATGTGTGTTGTATGCCAATAAAAAGTATACGGAATAGACGAAAAGTCACCAAACTGTACCATTCCATATGTAGTAAAAAATGTGAGACAAACATAATTTCAAGATCGCTGTAAAGAAATATATTTTGGGAACATCCAGAAAAATATTACATACATTTAGGAACTTTGAGTAATATCATCTAGTCGCTTTACACGAATAACAAAGAAAAACTAATATGTTGAGATAATGCATCATTTTCTTTTACTTTCTTCTATTTTATTTTCTGTCGATTCGATATTCGCTTCTCTATCGACAAGTACCACAAAAGTTAGTTCATATTGAATATAGACTCAACGATAATTTAGTAGGGTATAATAATTCAGGTAGACTGGTAATTTTTCATGACATTTCATGACTTTTTCAGGGTCGAGTGTAATTTCATGACATTTAAGATTTTTCGTGACTTTTCAGGTCGGTAGACACCCTGTCTAGGTATTCTAATGTAGATTGACGAGAATTTTTGTTTTTTGTTCTAGGTAAAAAATTGTGGATGCTAAATGTCACGCCGCGGAGCGCCTAACAAAAGATAACAAAAGAAAATAATAGTCGGCCATTTTGTACATCGAAAAAAAATATATATATTTTTTCTAACAGCTTAATATTCATACTAAATAGATGTGTAATTAATTTTATGAGTGAATCACTTTTTCATGGGTGGGGGGAAAAATGTCGAACGATCGATATGCCGATGGGCCAAAATGTCGAATTCGAAAATGACGAATGTTCGAATATAGATAGATCAATCTTACTAGAGCCTGTGAAGTCGAAAATAACAATTACGAATATGAACATCTCGGAAGTTGATATATAGCGAAAAACAAAAATCAGATTTAATAAAATATCGAAAAACATAAAATCGATGGGCCTGTATGCATAACACCAAATAATTCGAGACGACAATTCTCCGAATTAAAAAAATGGCGATGGTTCACAATGCAGAAAATCATTAAAGCGAACGGCCAAAAAGTCGAGTGGTTGAAATCGCGGAGGGTCAAAATGTAGAACGGCCCGAATGGCGAATCGAGCAATACGTCACTTGCGCCTCAGAGTGAAGCTGCGAGATGGCGCTGGCGGTCTGTAGGCTAAAATATCGTAAGACAGTCATCCCACGTGACGGGCCCCACCACGTTCGCCATTTTGGCCGTTCGACCTTTCGGCGTTCTACATTTCGGGCCATCGACATTTTGCGTTTCGATATATTGCTTTTCGCCATAGACGGTATTACGCATATTAGGCACTCGCTATTTTCTGTTTCGGAGATATGGGTGTTCTACATTTTTCGATTCTGTATTTTTATGTTCCGAATTTCAGACAATCTGAATATTCGTTTTCGAATAAATTACCTCTCCAATAAATAATCGTTCGATTTATAGTCATTCGATTTTTTTATCAGTCGAAAGATAAAATTTCGAATGATTTAACCTTCGTTATTTTGAGAGTTCATAATTCTGTCGTTTCGAAATGTTTGTCGTTCTATATTTGGTCATTCGACATTTTTACCCCCACCCTTTTTCATCCGAAAAAAAATTGTTAAATTCGCACATAATTTTATACCCGTTACTGTGGCCCAACCCCTTAAAGTATAATATATAAAAAAAATTAATGCATCAAGTTTTTAAGATGTTGAAATCGAAGTATGTTTTTATGCAATGCGAAAATTAACTTTAGCAATAAAAGTAAAAGCTTATAAAGACCAACTTTTTCGTGGTATACAAGAGAATATTCTGACCTGATTTTTGATACTTTTTAAATCTAATTTTTATGATTCTATTGTTTTCTTTTCAAACACTGTTTCTCGAGCACTGAGGGCACGTTTTTGCTGTAAATGTACCAATTGTTGATATTTTGTTGGTAAAATAATGTGGAATTGCACCCGGTGTTCTGGTCCCGTGGTTAGCGTGCTTGCCTCTGAACCAGAACATCGCGAGGTCGCGGGTTCGAATCCCAGTCTCGTAGTCTCGGAGAAAAATAAATACGGGCGTGCCGCCAGTTCTGCACGGATGTCACGCACACGGACCGGTACGTGTGTGTATGACTCAGAGTTGCAAATAATGCATTACATTTTGTAATGCATTAGCGTTTTCGTTACTCATTACTTTACACTTTGTAATGAAAAGAAATTTCATTACCCATTACATTACGTTCAGTAATGTAACAAATTTCCATTACCCATTGCAATGTAATGTGCAATGAAATTTGTTGTCATTACACATTACATTGCATTTTGTAATGAAAATGTTTCACATTACAAAATGTAATGTAATGAGTAATGGAATTTTTTTACAATACGAAATATATTGTAATGAGTAATGTACATTTTCTACATTACAAAATCCAATGTAATGAGTAATGGAAGTTTTTTACATTACTGAATGTAATGTAATGGGTAATGATATATTGTTTCATGACAAATTTCGCAATTCTGGTATGACTGTAGCCCGTGATTTATGTCTCGACGAAACGCGACTAGCTCCGAAACTAGGAAGCGAACCTGGGACCGGCTGTATTGGTACAGGTTTTCCGCAGTTTCCCTACACCCGTGGCAGAAATGTCATGGTGAATGCGACGCAGAGAGTCGGCTGCGGCCGCAAGGTGGGTATGTGAAGTGGAATATGGTGGGGAATGTAATAAGGGGAAAGACCCCATACAGTGAAGCTACAATAAAAAAAAAGAATAAAAAATCTGTGGAATTGCTTGGGTTTGTTCAAACCGTTTTTGGGATTAAAACAAATGTTTACACTAAATTAGCGGCGAGTGCACTGCTTCGTGAATGTACTTATTCTAGACGACGTTAAAAATTGCGTCGTTGGAACGCAACGATATTTGTTTTCTTCATTTCTTAATTTTCAGCATTATCCAAAGCCTTTTTTTGCCAATACAGAGGCCGTAAATTTATAATAAGAATACGCAGACACGTTTGAGTGATTTTCACGGCCTGTATCGGTCAAAAAGGATTGAAGTGATTGGAAAAAATTAATTTCCGTTGCATTCCAGCGATGCAAAGTTAACGTCATTATTTACGCTTTTCGAGTAATTAACAATCTACTATTGGCTTCTATTGAATTAACTATCTAAGGTTGACTTTTAATGAATTGACAATCTTATATTGATTATTAGTGAATTAACATTATAAGATCGCATATTAATTAACGGTTTAAGATTAATCATTGATGAATCAACAATAATCGTATTAAAGGGTTAGGCCACTCTAGAGGCCGAAAAAATAGGCTTTTTGGGGATTTTTTGTTCAGAAAAACTACAACATAAATCGAGATTACAAAAAAGGGTGTTTATCATACATATCAGTGACTGTATACAATAATTTTTTGAAGCGATTAATTTCAAAATGCCGGCTGTGCAGCGTTTATCTCAAAATTGCATTTTTTAAGTTGGCCGGAAACATAACTCCGACAATTTTAAACCGTTTCACTTGAAATGTTGAATATATCTTGAAAAATACATTGTCTATGGAAGTACGTAGGATTTTTTTTTATATTGCATAGTTCATTTGTTATTAACAATTAACTGACGATTTCGTAGATTCGGAGATAATTATCTGACGAAATCGTCAGATAATTGTTAATAACAAATTAACTATGCAATATAATAAAATCCTAAACGCTGCACGGCCGCGATTTTGAAATTAATCGCTTCGAAAAAATTATTGTATACAATCACTGATATGCATGATAAACACCCTTTTTTGTAATCTCGATTTATTTTGTAGTTTTTCTGAAAAAAAAAAAAATCCCCAAAAAGCCTATTTTTTCGGCCTCTGGAGTGGCCTAAGGCCTTAACCAATTGAATTGATTAGTTTTAATTGATTAACCGCCTGATTGATAATCTTATTAACAGTATCATTATTAATAATCTCACCAACAATGTGATTATTAATAATCTTATAAAAAATGACTAGTAACAATATGATTATCACTAATCTAATCAACAATATGGCGATTAACAATATCCTCAATAATCTTGTTAACAGTATCATTATTAATAATCTTACCAACAATATCATTATTGATAATCTCGTCAACAATATGATTTTTAATGAACTTGACAACAATGCGATTATTAATAATCGTATTAATATTTCGATTATTAATTCGTTAATGAACAATTCACGGAAAAAAACTTTTTTTCATAAAAAGTTTAAGCATGAACAATCACATGTAGAAGAGAGTTCAGAAATGTTCTTCAACCTCACAAAATGTCCAAATTCCCTACTTGTTTTTTTTCTTCTTTTTTAACATCTTGCAATCCCATTTTTTAAGTTAACTTGCTCATTCAAAAAAGTTTTTCTTTTTCATTTTGTCAGCCAAAAAATTAACGATCCATAAATTAATTATCATCGAACGTTCTACGGATTGTTAAAGTCCAGAATTTACCTGTAGTGTTGCTGGGGCGAGGCAACGGAGCTACACGAATTCTTCTGAAGACACTGATGCTCCCAACGCTCCGTCTGATAGCAATATCTACAAATAACCTTCTTCTCGAACGTTCTATCCCCCTGAAAACCCGATAAACTTTCTTTCGTAAGCGGAGCTTCTTCCGTCGCTCAAAGCACGTCCACACATCGGACAATTAACTCACCAGACAGTCGAATTGTTCCGCAACGGTGCAATTTACGTCGTAACTCCTGCCGTACACGCACTTGGCGGTGAGCTCGCACTTGAGACAATCCGCGCCTACTTTCGAGCATGGTATCCCCGTCGGGCATGTACCGTGAAGCTCCTCCTGCAAGAGTCAATTCCAATGAACAACCATATCTAGGATATCGGCAGGCTAGGACTCTTTTTTAATTACCTTCTTGCTGCCATAAGCCGGCGTGGAGTTGGTGTTGATTTCTCTCAGGCTGTAACTTGCCAAACTCTCTGCAGGGAAAAATAATTTTGAATGTAGAATTTATGAAAATTGGGTAGTCGTGAAAATTTGGAAATAAGGAAAAGTATGAAATAAGGAAAATTAGGAAGCAATGAAAATTAGGAATCTATAAAACAGTAATAAACATTAAAAAACTCGAAAAATTGTTTTTTTTTCTTTTAATCTATTGATAATTTTTCAATTAATTTTTTAAATTTAAGGTGGAGTAAAAAATGTACCACGTGACATACAAGTGGGAAAGAGATAGCTGAAGATTTCGAATAGAGGTTTTTCAGAGATGAATAATATTTTGGAATGATGAAAATTACGAAATAATGAAAATCACGTAACAATCAAAACCACGAAATAATGAAAACTACAAAACAATCAATATTACGAAACTATGAAACAGCAATGAACATTATGAGACTGAATGAAAAAAACTCGCAAAAATGCTGTTTTCTTCTTTTAATCTCGTTTCTTTTAATCTCTTGATAAATTTTAAATTGTTTAATTTTAAGGCGAATTAGAAGAGTGTGAGAGAGATAGCTGTAATTTTTGAACAGATATTTTTCAGAGATTAGTATTTATAGCAAAAGAAAATCGTCAAGCTCTGCGTTAAGAAATTCTCCAGCCCCTGATGCTTTGGCTTTCCTCAAAAAACGACCATCCATGAAAAAACTCGGCTAGAAAGTTTGTGAGGTTATATTGACCTTGTGCATGCCCTTAAACAATTGGTTTCGAGCGACAGAGAGAGAGACAAAGAGATAGAAAGAAAATTATACCATAACCCATATGCGCCTCCTTGATTGTGCTCGAGAGAAGCGCTATTACGACGAATCCTACATTTCGCAAATTTATCCGAACGATATTCATACCGATCGCAATATTACGGTTGTTTATTCAACGGCAATCGTGGAAAAAGAAAAAAAAAGTCTGACACTTCGGACTGGAGATAAACTACGCTGCATAGTCGTATGTTTACAACACGGAAGCTGGAGGTCTGTGCGTGTGTGGCGGTGCCTACATTGTAGGAAGGAGCGCGCGCAACCCGACGACCGAAGCGTTTGTGCGTTGATTCATCACGAGCAACGAATAAATCCTCAAAGTCCCAAATCCCGCAGTATTTTCGTTTTCTCACGATCAACGACCGTATACACGAGACGCAATGTGCTCGATTGAAAAATCACAGTAATCCTAATTGTCGAATCGAGAGGCGACTTTCGCATCCCGTGTTCGCATTCGTCCCAAAGGTAAAATCAGCTGACTTCCGGTTCGAATGTTTCTCGAACGGTCAGTAGTCTCGTTTATTAGCCGTCCCGTGTGACAGAAGTGCACACTGTTTTTTTTTGTTGTTTTTACACCGATAATAATGAAAAAAATTGGGCCATTAACGAATCTCTCGAGGATAAACTAGTCCCTACGTTTGCCAAATTTTTCGCGGACGATTGGGGAGGGGCACGCGCCGAGTCGACTCGATGCGAATCGAGGCGCGAGAATTCGCAAGTCCGATGTGCTCGTGAAAAAAAAAAAAAAAGGTTCGTCTCGTAATACGACTGACAACGCACCGTCGATGAAATTGTTTTGCTTTTCCGCTCTGAGAAAATACAAATACGCGCGTGATGTACCTCGTTGATCCTCGTTACAGTTGAAATTTCAAACGACTCGGATCGAAAGATCGAAGAGACGATTATGGATCCAAAGGAATCTCGGAGGAGAAGCCAGGCGAACATGGACGTGGAGAAACAGCCCGAGGAGACTAACGATAATAGGTTTGTCAATGAATATTCCCGATTCGACCGACACATGACACGGTATTTCAACGAAAAAACTTCGCGCACCGAACGTCCGTAGGCGATTCGCCAAAGAAATTCCGACATCGCGATATAAGTGTCTTTTTCATTCGCAACTTGAAGTAACCAAGTTTTATCATTCTTCTCGGACCTGCGCTAGGATTGCCACCTGGTAACACGCAATTTCCATCCAAATGTTCCGCAGCTTGAAAACTCAAATTAAGGGAGGTTTCTACTTTGTCGGGCCAAAAAATGTTCGGTTTTTCACCAATTTTTTATGCGGCAAATATTAAATATGAAATGTTGAAATTTGGTGTGTCACTCGGCGGTCTTTACCGTACATGATATTTTCTGAAGTTTGACAAATCATGGTACCGGGAGGGGGTATGCCCGTGCATCGCCGATGATATTCTTTGCTTGCGGAAGTCCTTAGTCATGAACAGGTGATCGGAAGCAAAAAAACAAACATTTTTGCTCTGTACAATATTGTGTATAAACAGGGTTGCGAAATTTGTAATGAGAAAGTAATGCATTATTCATTACTTTTTTAATGGGTAATGAAAAAAATATTTTATCATCCATTACATTACCTCAGTAATGTAAAAAAAAATCCATTACTCATTACATTGGAATTCATAATGTAAAAAATTTCCATTATTCATTACATTACATTTTTTAATGTGAAACATTTTTATTACAAAGTCCAATGTAATGGGGAATGGAATTTTTTTACATTACAAAGTTCAATGTAATGGGTAATGGATTTTTTTTACATTACAAAGTGTGATGTAATGAGTAATGGACATTTTTTACATCACAAAATTTTATGTAATGAGTCATGGAATTTTTTTACATTACAAGATATAAGGTTGTAAGTAATGAAATTTGTTCACATTACTAATGTAATGTAAAAAATCTCCATTACTCATTACAAGGTAATATGGATTATAATTCGTTTCCTATCGGGTCAGATCGACTGAGTGCAAAATAAGCTGCCCCTCATGGGAAACGAAAAATAATCCTCATTACATTGTAATGAGTAATGGAGATTTTTTACATTGCATTGCATTAGTAATGCGAAAAAATGCCATTACACATTACCTTATATTTTGTAATGTAAAAAAATTGCCTTATCCATTACATTGCACTTTGTAATGTAAAAAATTTCCATTGCCCATTATAATGTAGTGGGTAATGAAAATAATTCACATTACAAAATGTAATGTAATGAGTAATGGAATTTTTTTACATTACTGAATGTAATGTAATGGATAATGAAAATTTTTTAAATTACAAAATGTAAAGTAATGAGAAATGAAAACACAAATGCATTACAAAAAGTAACGCATTATTTGCAACCCTGTGTATAAGTAGAACTAGAATAAAGAAAAATTGAAAAATGAGAAAATAGTGAGCAATCGAAAGGGAAGTTTAGTTTTTCGCAAACATTTTTGCAGTTTTTTGTTCATAAAATAAAAGCGTTTGAATATTTTTGGATAATTCTAGTTCAGCTAACGAAGACGTTTGTTGTACACGCGCCTGTCAAATTTCATAACATTTGCTTATCAGGGGTGTGTAGGAGAACTTCCGCAAACTTGGAAAACGTGGTTTCGAGAAAAATGCGTTTAAGGCCTTAGGCCACAGTAACGGGTATAAAATCACGTGCGAATATAACAATTTTTTTTCGTATGCAAAAGTGATTCACTCAAAAAATTAATTACACATCTATTTAGTACGAATATCGAGCTGTTAGAAAATATATATATTTTTGTTTCGATGTACAAAATGGCTGACTACTAATATTTTCTTTTGTTATCTTTTTTTAGGCGTCCCGCGGCGTGACATTAAGCATCCACAATTTTTTACCTAGAACGAAAGACAAAAATTCTCGTCAATCTACATTAAAATACCTAGAGAAGTACGTACGGAATTTAAAAAATATTGTTTTATTCAAAAGTTGCAGGTATTTGAACTTAAGAAATGAATTTTCAGTGAAAAATTTCGTTATAACTGCTCATAAACTGTGCATAAAATGAAAAGTTTTCGATTAATCAGAAATTCCGTACGTACTTCTCTGCGAAATGCAATTAGGAACATAACTTTTAAATTTGAAGTAAATTGAGTGAAAATTGTTGGAGTTATGTGTCACGCCAATTGGAAAAAAGCTGTTTCAAGAAGTTTCGAGTAGTCGGACATTATGTACGACGAAAAAAAAAAAATATTTTCTAACAGCTTGATATTCATATTAAATAGATGTATAATTTATTTTATGAGGGAATCACTTTTTCATACGTAAAAAAAATTGTTAAATTCGCACATGATTTTATACCTGTTACTGTGGCCTAAGGCCTTAAAGTCAAACTAAAGTTTATGTGCAAATAAAATGAAAAGTTTCATACTGACACCCAATCTGCTATGTCGACCATAGAGTACACTTTCCTCTTCTTCAAAACTCTTTTTGATACAGCAAAATCGATTTTTTGTCGTTTGTTGTCCAACAAAGTAGAAACTTCCCTAAAAGATGTACGGAAGTCTCACGGAAGAGCATCGTGATCAAAATTGGACCCATTGGTATTTCGTTCTGAGCCTGAGTTCAAAATTTTGACTGAATCTACCAATCCTTTAACAGATTGTAACACAATCAAATCGAGTTTTATTTGCGCATTTTTTTAACAAGTTTCTTGCAAAGTGCTATTTTTTCTCATACAACTACCTTACCTTATTTGCCACTGTGCATACTCTTTCCCTTGTCACTATTTAACATTTCGCTTTTTCTTAGTTTAATCCTCGCCTCCATCTCTTTCTCCTCGCCCTTCCTCCTTGCACATCTTTCTGCACAGTTCCTCTATTTCTCTAAAATACTTGCACATCCCCTTTTGTGTCTTCCCTCCCGACATATTTGTAATTCCTCCCTTCATTGCCAAATTATCCGTTCCTTGCATCCACTCCTCTGCTTCCTTTCTTGCTTCCTCCGTTACTAACTCCCAGCCTCTTTCACAACAGATTGTAACACCTTTGCGTTCATAGTTTTGCATGTGTTCTCATTGGACGTTACTCTTGGGTTGATGGGACTTAGCGCGATGGAAAGATGGTACGGAGGGTTTGGATTTTTTGTGTGATTTGACGAAAAAAAGTGGAAAATTCTACAACCGTTCATGGCATGATTGTAGCGTAGGTAACCGTAGTGTAGTTTTAGCGAATTGTATCACAGTGCGACCGATACTTGAGCAGCTCGAAAGGTGTGGCATTCGCAGGGGGTGGTATATTTTGTGTCCAGACTTTTGCCGCGATGAAGTTGAATGGCGGAGATAGAACTATCGGGGAAAAACATTTTTATCTGGGAATTTGAGGCTCGGTCTATGTACGGCTTGTTTTAGTTTACATCCACGAGTAGGGTTCCACTTAGGATTGATTCCACTTTATATTAGGCCATTCAGGTATTCCTTTCGGAAACCCGAATATTTAACAATTAACTGATTTTCGTCTACAACGGAGTAAAAATACATCCCAGTCTACTGGTAAAATTTCAAGCAAAGTGATCGAACCTTTAACTAAAAAATTACGACTCTAAAAATCGTCTAATTTATACGGCACTTTACGGACACAACATGCTGGCCACATCTTGATCTAATAATTTATACGCTAGATAACTCTGGATGCCTGATATAAACTGCTCTATGCGTGTGAAAAATTCTAATGATTCTGAAACGACAATAAAAACAGCAGGTTACCCGATATTTAAAGAAAATATTAATTATATAACTTGGAAAAATGTGACTAGCAGAAGGATTTTCGTAGCTGCGATTATTCAGAAAAAATCTCTAAATCTACTAAATTTGCACAAAATCTTTTATTCTGGTTCAACGTTGGGTATAATAATTTATTGTAACTTATTTTTCATTAAGCGCCACTGTAATCCACTGATTATTCAGAAGGGCCCTGCTTATGCTCCCACAAAATATGGTTCTCCGTGAGAGGAATACCTCGAGTATGACATGTCGGGTTTCCAGCTTTTCAAACTTCCCGATTTGCTTCAAGTGGTTTAAGGGGTTAGGCTACTGTGACGATACGAAAATCAGTTATTTCAAACAATTATTTTTGCACGAATAAGTAAGGTCTAAAAAAATATATTGATAATTAAAATATATTAATAAAAGAAAAATATTAATAATTAAAGAAGTTGTAAACAATCTCGTGCAGGACTTTTGAACGTTCAAAATTAATTTTGGCCACCTGGTTCTGAAACAAAAAAAAGAGTCCTTTCTTGAAATAGACAATATTGGTTTAGACTTGAACGGCGTTTTTTATCGTGTTTCAATCATTGAAAAAAAGTGTTTGCCGATAGATTTTTCGAGAAAAATAACATCATTATTTTAATAAGTAATGAAAAAAAAGGGAAAAAGAAAAAAGTCTTGAAAACATCAAGACTTCTCAAACTACTATTACACGAAATAAGTGCACCAAATTTCTAGTTAATCCGTTCATTAGATGCCGAGAAATCGAGTACATGGTTTCAAAAAACATAGTTTTGCGAAAAACGCGTTTAAAGTTTTACTGGCAGTTCTATCGTTGTAATCATAAGTTGACCTTCAACCTCCGATTTCTGCACCATATGTTGCCTCAAGCGACTATCGATTTTTGGAAATTTTCAAGTAGCCTTACCCCTTAATATTCTAGGAATAGTAACGTTGCTGCTAATTGACGCGTAGTTTGAGATGTATCCGCTTCCACTAAAGTGCTTTAGCTTTCAGCTAAAGCTTTCAGCTCATCATTATCCACCTGTCAGGTCGCCCACGTGGTTAATTTTGAAGATCAAAATTGCTAGATTGGAACTTCTCCAACCACTGACGTACTGTGCGCTCGTTAGCCGCATTCTTGCCAAACAGGCCATCGGCACTTCGAGTTGTCCATGCTGCGGTAGTTCTACGGCGGAACTAGTATTAAAAAAATAACACGAATTCTTTACTCATTCATGCTTTACAAAAATGATCCTACAAAAGGCAATTCGACAGAAAATCAGACACCAAAACGTGCGTCCGAAATGCTGATGACGTACCTTTACAATAACAAAAAAACCAAGCATTCTCAAAGTGAAATTTTAGATATAGAGGATATCACACTTGGTACTTGAGCTAATCAAATATTTCATATTCAATTACCTAAAAATATCTAAGAGATACGTTTGAGAATTGCAAATTTATGCTAGTTTGCTTGGGCCTGTAGGTCCTGTAGATCTCTAACAGCGGGTAGAGTCGAAAAAAAATTTTTATACCTAGATACACTCAAGTCCTTAGATGACAGTCCACGAAAGATGTCTTTTGCCCTCAATGGAAAATGCAAAACGTCTCCAATCATCAATATGTCTCCAATCATCAAAATGTAACATGCACATGTCCCGAAAAATCGGAGAAACCGTATTACAATTTGACTCCGGACCAGCTTCAAAAGAATAAAAATAGCGTGACAAAGCAAGAAACGAGATTAAAGCCTTAGGCCACAGTAACAGGTATAAAATCATGTGCGAATTTAACAATTTTTTTTTCGCATGAAAAAGTCGTTCACTCATAAAATTAATTACGCATCTATATAGTATGAATATCAAGTTGTTAGAAAATATATATATAATTTTTTTTGATGTACAAAATGGCCGACTACTCGAATCTTCTCGAAACAGCTTTTTTCCAATTGGCGTGACAAATAACTTCAACAATTTTCAATCGATTCACTTCAAATTTAAAAGTTATGTTCTTAATTGCATTTCGCAGAGAAGTACGTACGGAATTTCCGATTAATCGAAAACTTTTCATTTTATAAGCAGTATATGAGCAGATATAACGAAATTTTTTAAATTCCGTATGTACTTCTCTAGATATTCTAATATAGATCAACGAGAATTTTTGCTTTTTGGTCTAGGTAAAGGCTAAATGTCACGCCGCGGAGCGCCTAAAAAAAGATATCAAAAGAAAATATTAGTAGTTGGTCATTTTGTACATCGAAAAAAAAATCTAGCAGCTTGATATTCATACTAAATAGATGTGTAATTGATTTTATCAGTGAATCCCTTTTCATGCGTAAATTGTTAAATTCACAAATGATTTTATACCCGTTACTGTGGCCTAAGGCCTTAAAACCGCTAAAGATACAAAGCAAAGAAGCGCGTAAGTACTCTGGGGCCGTCCATTAATCACGTGAGGCTCAAATAGAGGGGGGGGGGGGGGGAGAGTTGGCTAACATCACGATTGATCACGCTGGGGGGGGGGGGGTTGTTGTGACATATCACGTGTATTTTTTTTGCGTAACTGCGTGAACCAGAGAGCATCCGCTGTGAGCTATTGAACAGGCAAGTTGTGCCCAGGGAGCTGGCACCTTTTGGAATTTTTGCTATGCAAAATGATCGCATTTTTAGTGTCGTACTCTGCTACTCGCAGCGCTAGTTATACTCTTACAACCTGATGCGTGCGCAGGGGCTATGTATATATACGGTCGCTATGTACGCCGTGCGGGCCGCGCCCCTGCGCAATAAGAATATTGTATGATAACTGCTAGCGCCATGAGGAGAGGTAGAACTAAAAAAGCGGTCAAAAAGCGCAACATTCGTATACACAGTAGGGGATAGGAGGTGTCAACCCGCTGGTTGTGCCTAAAAAGTAACCTAAACAGTTTTCAGTTCCATTTAGTTTCGACTGGCCACCTACTCAAAGTAAAGTGTCTACATTTGATCCACAAAAGGCTTGTCCACTTGTTACTGTAGAAAACACTCAAGTGAACCTATAGTTCTAGGACAATGCCATTTAAATATACTGACAATATATATTATTTCGTTTTTCACAATCAAATACTGTACTCTCTATCGCTTGTGTCTGACATTTCTTAAGGGGGAAGCCTGCTTTAGAGGCTTCAAAAAATCGATTTTTTCGAGCATTTTTTTGGGAAGGAAAGAAATATTCGATTGAAACGAAACTTTCAGGTTTTATTGTTATATATTTCAACAGTCTTCTCAAATTTTTTCATTAAAATATATGTCATATTATGCCTGGTACAAGCGTTTCGCCGAGGCGCCTCGAGTGTGCATGTGTCGTGCGGCGGGAAAGATGCAGGTCGCAATTTCCATCTGAAACAAAAAACCCAAAAAATTTTTTATTTTCAATAGTATAGCTTCTAGTTAAACCAAGAAAATTCAACAAAAAGTGAGAAATTCAACAATTTTTCGCAAATTAAAAAAAAATTCATTTTTTTTGGAAAAAAAATTCATTTTTTTGGAAAAAAAATTCATTTTTTTTTGGAAAAAAAATTCACTTTAGATTGTTTAAAAAGTGGGTTAATCATAACTTTCTTAAGGTTTTTTAGGTTCAACAAAAAGATAATTTAATCCCGAATACAATGAATTTTGTCTCGTTTCGATAGGACGTTTAATTTTTTCCCTATCTTTCCCGCCAATTAGGAAAAATCGTAAAAATGAAAAACCGAGAAATCGCGCGTCAAAGTTTTCGTATATAAAAAAAAGTAATTTTCTTGAACTTACCGCAATAATATGCTAGTCAGCGATTCCTGCTCCATAGAGTTGCCCTTCAGACTCTTCAAAAACCCTTTGGATACGTACAATAGTTACCATGGGTACAATACATACAATAGATCGAGGGGCGGAGCGCGGGCACTCCGAGCGATCCGGCCGCTCGTATACCTGCTCGACGCTTGCTCACTATTTCTTTTGTAACTCCGAAAATAATTTGAATTTGCTTTTGAAATTTTAGGGACACATTCTTGGATAGTTTGGGAAGACATTTATGCAAAAAAAAAATCGATTTTTTGAAGCCTCTAAAGCAGGCTTCCCCCTTAACAAACAAAATACACTTGATGTGGGCGGGGGGGGGGGGGGCTCTGGAAACCTCACCACATATCACCACGGGGGAGGGGGCCTCAAAAAGTGACCTAAAAACCTCACGTGATTGATGAACGATCCCTCTGCAATATTTTTCCAGATCCCCGGAGCAAAGCAAGAACGCGCGAAAGCTGATGAAGATCCAAAACGGTACGGTGATGGTTGGTGGGCTCAAGCTGAACAACAACATATGCGAGAGCGAGGCGAAGTCCCTGTTAGTCTCAAAAGCGAGTTCGTTCACATCGAAGGGATCTCAGTCTTCGAGAGCCGATCGTTCGGAGCAGCGACCGGATGAGACCGTAGACGCCTCGAGACTACGTTCATCCGAGGGTGGGTCGGATCTTTCTAACGGAGCAAGTCCGTTGGTTCAGAACCAACTGAATCCAGAAACGATAATCGCGTCTTCCCACGTTGCCAACGGTTGTTCCAACTCGTCGCAATCGTGTGCCGTGGCGCACGGGGATACCAAGTCCCCCAACGTATTCGGGCCGGATATTGAGAAAATTTCTCGCGTGGATTCCGACATAAGGAACAACGTGGACTACACGCTGGGCATCGAGAAGTGCCCGGCGAAGGTATCCTGCGCTGGGGACGGGAGTGTGGGCGTCTCATGGACGGCGGGGGCGTATCCGAGTAACGAGACTTCGATGAACAACATAGGAGGTAGGATCGGCTCGACGAGCCACGGCACCTGTTGCTATCTAAGGCCGAACATAAACGGCGTGACGCGAAATGACGAGGGCGGGGATGGCCCGAGCGTTGCGGAGAGACGCGACGAGTGCGAAAGACGAGACTCGAGCTCGGGCAACGAGGGCGACTCCTCGGACGTCGAGGATTACTGCATATACACCTACAAGGGCAACGACGAGGCTTCGGGTACGTCGAATGCGCGACAACCGACGAATCCCCGCAACGACGATGACGACGAGGACGCGGCCGCGGCTGGACAGCCGAACAGCGGCAGATCGAGCCCGGAAATGGATTTTCTCGAGATGGACTTTGACCCGGGACCTTCCTGCGAGCAGGACACCGGCGACAGCGACTTGGCGTCGATCAACGAGGACATACAAAATCTCATCCTCGACAATGTCGATTCCGATCCTTGCCTGCTGAACGACCTGAGCGGTGGCAAACTCGTGTCCAGGCAGCAACGCGCCCTCACACCGGAAGTCACCCTGACCAAACAGCTAGCCGAGCACAACGTTGGCAACGAGGCTGCCAATCACAGCGGGGAACCAAACAGCTCGAATCGGCCTACTTGCAACAGTCCCGCCTCCCAATGCATGCCGAGCACCAGTGCCGGCCTGCGTAAGTTAGCGGCGCTTTTGTTTTTATCTCTGATGTCACCTGTCGATATACAGGGTGGATCAATAACTATTAGCTCCTGGGATATCTTCGAAACTATAAGGTTCACGGATATATCTGCTGAAATGAAATTGCACAGTACGAAAGGGGCCATCCGATAGCGATAATAATTTTTTTGCAGGTGGAGGTACTTCGGACATTTGAAGGTCAACTCCATTTTTTTAATGCATGGTATGTTTTTTTCTGTATCATGAAAGAGGAGCTTAAAACGAGTTCAACGACCTATAACATAAGGTCATTGAATGTCATAGACAATACAGAAAGGCGATAATGCTTACAGTTTCGGTAGTAAATAAAATTACTACGTTTATAGTAAGTGTTCGAAATGACGACCATCAATATCAATGCGTACGTTACTATGTGCGTTTACACATTTCTTAGACAGGTACAGAAAGTACAGAAAGGCGATAATACTTACGGTTTACTTCACTGAAAATAAAAACTGTTTCAAGGACACTTTAATAAGTTAGCAGGATAAGATAAACATGATAAGATTAGTATCGATAAATCGGTCAATCGAGTACAATGTATCCGTTTGAAGAGCAAGTCGATATGCTTCTTATTTATGGCGAATGCCAATACTTTTTATGACCTTCAATGACCTTATGTTATAGGTCGATGAACTCGTTTTAAGGGGAGATATACACCTAGGAGCTGGAAAAAGGTTATTTTTGTGAATTTTTTCAAGGAAAACTATTTGAAATTTCGGATTGGGGTTTTAATTATCTAAAAGTATATGCATTCAAAAATGTTTAATTTTCTTTATTTAAAAATATCAAAAATATACAAGGATATTGTATGATCCTTGGAGCGTCGTAAAAAAATCTGCGTATACGGTATCCACTGGCATTTCTTCAACAAACATACATTTATTTCGAGGTTAACGAGGATTGCGGCATGCATGGGAAGCAACTTATCCGACGAAAGGATACTTGTCGGTAAGGCAGGATGGCTTTAATTTGTCATAATTTATGATAAAATTGATAAAATTGAAAATTTAAATATTGTTTACATATTGTTATTAAGTGCGCTACTTATCTCTTCATATTTCTAATTGCATACGAAAAATAAATTGCAGTTTTTCGACGTTAAACTGCTGTTTTGACCATAATGATCGATTTTTGGAATAAATGATGACAGTTTTTTTTGCTAATTACGTGATAAATATTAAATCCATGGAAAGTTGTCAAGTCACCTTTTTTGTAGAGCATTAAATTTTCTACAAAAACATATGAAATTTTTTTATCATGTATAGTTTTAAAATAATTAACAATTTTCTTAACAAAATTTTAAATGCATGCATTTTTTCATATAAAAATTCGACAGCTCGGTGGGGAGGGTTAGAATTATTGGACAAATTTCCGCTTGCGGCCAATTCTTTTTCTTTATGTGTTGATTACTTCTGAGGAACAATATCGAAGAATTTCCAACATCACCAAATTAAGAACCACCCTAATAATGGTGTATAGAATAACCACAAAAACCTCAAGGCAATCGGTTCATTGGTTTTCGAGAAACTTTCGGTGCCGGTTTGAAAAACGTGGTTTTGAGAAAAACGCGTTTGAAAATTTGGGAATGAATAAATCATGAAATTTGTCAACTTACATGGAATCATCGATACCGGGCCCATAGTGTAGGTATTCTACGGTCGACGGAATGCTCATAGCTTCTAAATCCTCGACCTCGACCATCTCCTCTTTCATAATACAGAAAAAAACATACCGATCCATTTAAAAAAATGGAGTTGACCTTCAAATGTCCGAAGTACCTCCACCTGCAACAAAACTATTATCGCTATCGGATGATAGTTTTGTTGCAGTTCCCCTTTCGTACTGTGCAATTTCATTTCAGCAAATATTTCTGTGAACTTTTTAGTTTCAAAGATATCCAAGTGTCTGGTATACGTTGTCCGGAAGTTTTCAAGACTTGACGCACGTTTCGGACATCGGCTACGGAAAACGGGCAGATACGGAGCTGGTACTTCACTTTATAGTATGCAGAGATTGTTCAACAGGTAAATGGGAAGCTACGAGCCTGAATCGAAGCAACGGGTGCCCGTTGCGAGAATCTTACAGTTATCACAACACCAGCGGTGATTTAATATCACCCGGTGAGAATCGGGACGCCGAGGCGGAATTATGGGCGGAAAACTCGTCCGTCTCTATACCGGAGAATGCCAGTTTCAACACACGAAAGAACAACCTCAGCTCGACACTGTATCATCGCATGATGGCGAAAAAATTGATGCTCAACAAACAGACGACTTTCAGCCAGAGCGGTGATTCCAATTTGGTGAGATACTTTCTCGGGATAGCGTCCGTTTCGTTATTCTTGAGATCCTATTGCTCTTGCTTTCATTCCGCACCTTTAAGGGGCTACATTTAGGACGGTTGGTGAAAAAAAACGATTTTTTTTCAACACAAACGTAGATATATTGAGAGCATTTGAAAAAAATCGCCAAAAATACAGAAAAACAACAACATGGCTGCCAGCAGGTGATGACATTTTTGTTTGCGACGTTTAGTGTTGACACTCCAGCTCAAGGCCTTAGGCCACAGTAACGGGTATAAAATCATGTGCGAATTTAACAATTTTTTTTCGTATTAAAAAGTGATTCACTCATAAAATGAATTACACATCTATTTAGTATGAATATCAAGCTGTTAGAAAAAATATATATTTTTTTCGATGTACAAAATGGCCGACTACTAATATTTTCTTTTGTTATTTTTTTTAGGCGCCCAGCGGCGTGACATTTAGCATCCACAATTTTTTACCTAGAACAAAAAACAAAAATTCTCGTCAATCTACATTAGAATACCTAGAGAAGTACGTACGGAATTAAAAAAATATTGTTTTATTCAAAAGTTGTAGGTATTTGAACTTAAGAAATGAATTTTCAGTAAAAAATTTCGTTATAACTGCTCATAAACTGCTCATAAAATGAAAAGTTTTCGATTAATCAGAAATTCCGTACGTACTTCTCTGCGAAATGCAATTAGGAACATAACTTTTAAATTTGAAGTAAATCGAGTGAAAATTGTTGAAGTTATTTGTCACGCCAATTGGAAAAAAGCTGTTTCGAGAAGTTTCGAGTAGTCGGCCATTTTGTACATCGAAAAAAAAAAAAAAAATTTCCAACAGCTTGATTGTCATACTAAATAGATGTGTAATCAATTTTATAAGTGAATCACTTTTTCATACGAAAAAAATTGTTAAATTCGCACAGGATTTTATGCCCGTTACTGTGGCCTAAGACCTTAAACGGCCCATCTGAAATCTAAAAACCAAACGGGTTGTTCAAGTTAACAATAGATACGAGTCATTGACGATCGTCGATTTTTTAAATCGTTTTTAGAGCAAATAGCTAAAAGGTGATATTATCGAAGAAAAATATTTTCGGAAAATGCCATTTTTCGGCCAACCTCGGTAGATGTAGCCCGTTAACTTCACGATGACCCGGGAGATTGCAAAAAACTGCACTTTTGTCGCGCGTTATTAAATATCCCTTTCACTTTAGGAAAGTGAGTTGTGCAGCGTTCGACTGGACGGAACGCCACCTGTTGAAAAGGTTATGCTCTGGAGCGAACAAGAAGCTACGGTCAAGCAAGTTACGCAGATCGGTACTTCGGCTTGCGGGGCTACTTCGGCTATAAATGCGCTGGTGAGTTGGCCGCTCTGTCGAATAATTCCCATGCTTGTGATTCATCCCAACGATGGCCAGATTGAAGCTGAGTGAGGATCGATGAGCTAATTTGCTTTTGGGATGATTTTCCAGCTCGCCCTGGACGTGCCATTCTCCCTTGAAGTATTGGTGAAGGGTATAGCGACGAGGCTGCGAGAACCCGGCACCCCACTGCCCAGGTATCTCGTGAGCAGATCGAGGGCGGGTGCGACACACAAGGATCTTATTCGTGGCATATCATTGGCGACCAACGGCGCTGTTATCACAAAATTCTTCCCCTTTTATCCGGAACGGAACGTGTCCCTGTCGCACTGGCTTCACTATTGGATTTCACGAGGTAATTCTTACGGAGTCAATCGAAGCTGCGATTCATTTTTGCCATTTCCAATGGTGGTATGCCCTCGCGAGCTCTCACGAGCCCAATACTTTTACCCACGGTCTTATATACACGTCTTGAAACGAAGGTGAATTTCGGTGATGAGGATTAGTAAAAAAATATTTACATGTTTGCTCGTAGTTTTTTCCTACACTTTTAATAATAAGTTATTTTTTTATGCATTTCAGGGTAATAATTCTTTTACAACAATCATTTTAAAGATTCACAATGCTCGATTGCATTGGAAATCAAGTTTTTTTAAATTTCAATTACGCTCGCTCCCGCTCAAAGTGACTTGCGTACATCGGAAACAAATTCGGGGAAAAAAATTGGTTGTTGCTAAATGGTTTTTGAAGGGTGGGGGAGGTTTCTATGCTAATACATTGTGTGACGTCACCAGTGCCAACTTATTGCAGCAAAATATTAAGGGGCTATACCAGTGTGAACGTTGAAGATTTGGGTGATTTTCGGGAATTTTTTTGGAAGAAAAGTACTCAATTAATTGTTTCGGAAATTTAAGAATATATTTGGCTATATTTGACCTATATTAGATCATTTTTTCATAGAAAAATATTGAGATCCAAGCGACTTCAAATATCACTTCGAAAAATATCAAAATCTAACAAAATGGCGTAGTTATGAAAAAAGTCTGTTTTCTTGCCTATAAAATGGTCGTTTTTTTTTCAATGCCAAATCGTCAATTTTCATACAATCAAAAATATCCTACGTCATTGTAGAGTAAATATATTCAAGAGTACTTAGTTCAGTTCCAAGTCAATCGGATAATTGCTCTTTGACTTATAATACCAGCAACTTTGAAAAATCTCATTTCGAGAAAAACGCGTTTAAAGATTTAACTATCGATTTTTGCAAGATAAAATGATTATAGATACAGCCTTGAAAGTGTCACACTGGTAGAGCCCCTTAATGACATGTACGACTGAATATCGCGAAAATTTTCAAATGTACGGTAGATGATCGTATTTATTATTTACATATATGGTAATTTGAAGGAGTTAGGATTATCATAAAATTAAATGTTGATGTTTAAAGATCCTATTAAAATAGACACGAGCTTTGGCAACGGTTCACGGTACTGTCGTAATTCGAGGCGGTTAGGTTGACTGCAGCGACTGTCACAGGTCGCAGCTGTGGTACGCGCGTTTCGTGCCGGTCGGCGTTTTCCAGTACCGAGGGTCCACAGTACCGTTATGAAATTATTGTTTTGTGCGAATTATAGTGCGAATGTTAATGCGAAAATCAAGCACACAAAATATTAGACTGTGCAATCATGGCAACGTCGTAGACGGCACAAATGCTACTTATCTTATCGGTATTCGGTAATTATGCCCGGGAACCTCAAACTAATCGGTCAGGATAATTAACAACGAATATTATTGGTACTTATTCTCTTAATTCCTAATAATAACTTAATATTAATTTGATAACTATGTTCAGAAATGATACATTTCTAGACATTTCTAGGCAAAGACAAAATAACGCGGATTTTTTTTTGTACATACATTTTTTTTTGAATACCGGAAAATTATTGTAGTTTTTTATTTCTTCGAGATTATAGACAGCTTTAGCGCACACTTTTTCTTTCCAGCTGATTTTTTTTACTCAGACCGATATTTATTTTTGACAGCTCCTTGGGCCGATATTGAGGTTACGAACGGGGCGCATATGTCTCTAACATCCCGACACTTTTGCCAACCTGGGCATTATGATATACCACGATTTACGACGTTGCCAATTCGTTTCGCGTTCATTGAGCGAGAAAAAGTTATTGAAAACAATTATACAAAGTAACGAAAATACTTAATGTGCTCACCGAATATGCAAAAAAGCATATTTTTACAGATGTAGAAAAATAGTTCGAAAACGCACGATTAATATGACGATTATTTGAAAGCTAACAGTTGGTAACAGTCAATCGGCACCGTGCATAAGCATAGGGCGCTCCCCTCATACTTCACCCCCCGACGGCTAAACCCCATAACAACCTTAAGGGGAGGGTAGGGATTTCAGCGTGACAAAAAAAAACACTTTTGCGAATTTTTTTCATCTAAATGGATAGAGTAAATTTATTGAAACCTTTTGTACATTGTTAAGTGTCATTTCAAGAACATTCCGTGAAATTTGTACGCGAAAATATCCACAAACAAGCCGGTGACAAAGCTTTTCCAAGAACGCCTTTGGAAAAACACGATTTGCGGTGTTCACTGTATCTCAGCTAGAAATTATCTGACATCAAGTACCATTAAAATTTAGTGAAAGTATCATCGAATCCTCCCCCCAACGATCGTTGATATTTTTTTTTTATTTCTAAATATTTGGTGGTCATGTAAAGTGAAAAGTGCTATTTTTCACGAAAAATTCCGCCATTTTGGGGGTGGAAAACCCCCTCAATGTAAAAAAATCTCAAACTAACCGTTGGGGGGAGGTATATGTAGAAAGTGTGTACCCAGTTTGAAACAAATCGGTCATGTAGCTTTCAAATGGCAGTGAACGCGGACTTTCAAAAAGTCGTTTCGAGAAAAACGCGTTTGAAGTTTAGAGAAGTCGGAGCTACAGTGTTAGAGGAGCGGGACTAAATAGTCAATAACTTCAAGTTTTGCTCTGATTGACTTGAAATTTTGGGATTATATTCTTGAAATGTTTAACTACAAGAAAAGACAAGAAAATCGATTTTTCAAACATGCAGACCCCTACCCTCCCCTTAAGCGAACGTGCCCCTACCACCGTTGTTGCAAGACCTGTATGTAGGACCGTGCTTTTACCTCACACTTGCAGCTTCTGAGAGATCTCCCAGAGAGTAGCTGGCAGCTACTAGCTGCATCTCTAAAGATCAAGTCCTTAGAGATCCTACCACTCCCTGCATGTGACATAAGCGTGCAGGTACATTCGGCTATATTTTCACCGAGTTTCAGTTGGGTTCACCATTTCTCCACTGCGACGAACTCTTAACTGCCAATCGTCACGATCTCTTTCGCATATTCAGGCGCTGCTCCAATCGCGACGCTGAATCTGCAAAATTGCGGCACCGGTTCGAACATACCGGACGCCTGGCATCATCAAATGATATTCGGTGTGAGCCAGTCGGGTATCTACATGACGAATCCGTTGGAGTGCCTACCCGAGCAGCTCGTCTGTCATCAGCTCGTCAGTCCGAGTATCCTTTTGATCAAACGAGCGGACGTTTTGGCCCACTGGAATCCGTCTACCGATCTAACGCCTCTCACGAGGTTCGACCAACATTGGCGAAAGTTAAATGTCCTCGGTTAGTACCATGTTTATTAGCTTTTTTGGGCATTTTTTTATGAACCATTAAAATAAACTATCTTTGAATTTTCACCACACATTTATTAACATTTTTACAGTCCTTCAGAATTTTATCAAACAAAATTAACCAGTTGAATAGACTTTACACCGTTCGGAAGACACTCATGAGTAAAAAAAAGTTGGTTGACGGCTACCGTGATTCCGGACGTTTTGCTCATTTGAAAAAAAAATCAAATGGCAATTTAATTTGTAGACCCGAGTAAAGTAAAAATATCGACAATTTTTGGCACGGTTTTGAAAGTTAAGTTCCAAGTTTCGTCATTTTTTTCTACTTTTTCCGCTTAAAAAAACTATGGCAGATAGCAGAAATATTCTAGTTCGGGTGAGAACTATAAGAGACTATACTATAAAAATTTGAGCGAAATCCGTTCAATAGTTTTTGAGATACCATGGAAGCGAATTTGAAAGACACTTTTGAGAAAAACGCGTTTAAAAGGTCAAGTACGATTCAGGCAAAGAAAACGTTTACTTACCATTAGTCTACTTTGCCGGGTCCATATAACACGCACACAATTTTGCAATCTATGCAAGAAAATTTGTTTCGATTTTTTGGACCTGTGACGCCTCGAGTCCCCCCCCTCTCTCTCTCTTGAAACTTCGACCAATCATTTGTTTGTATTCGTCAGGCCAAGTTGTGAATATGATACGCGAAACCATGGGCGAGAGAAAGCAACCGACCAACTCTACCATCGGACCAAGTCACATTCGCATACCGGCGTGCTACCAAGCCGGTATAACGCTCGTTATGCGCATCGATGCAGCTGCCGCCGAAGAATTATTGCACACCGAGCAATTACCCTTACTCTAGTCCGTCGGGAGGATCAACGTCACTGACTTTGTTCGAAAGCAGAGAGCGAGAAAAGAAGAAGCAAAAGAACGCGAGAGTGAGCGCAAGGGGCTCGCTCCTCCGTCGTCGGCTGGCCAATAAAGTTGTAATTAATAGCTGTAATTTGACAGGCTGGCTCGCACAACGTAGCCCCCCTCCCCCCCCCCCCCCCCCGGAAGAGAAAAGAAAAGATCCACAGGATTTTCGTTAAGCGAAATATTGCCGGACGAAGAGAACTCACGCTCGTTTCGATCAAACGACAAAACTGAATTTTATTCCCCTCCCTCGTGTGCGGTCCCTTTTCACCCACGCAGTTTTTCTCGGGAATAACTGCAGATTCTGATATTTCATGCAGAGTATATAGTTTTTCAGTTTTGTATAACTGAATATGCGATAATAGTGGTCAATATTAATTGATATTTAACTCAGGTCTCTTCAACGAAGTTACGACGCGTTTAACCCCAACGTCGAGTGTTCATAATTTTTTGTTTCTTTCTCCTTTTCGATATGTGAAGCGCTCACTATCGAGATTACTTTTGTTCGCGTATTCGCAAATGTAACGCATGATTTCTAAATGCCGCAGTATAATAAATATATACGAATATATACATACATAAGGTGTGTTGAACGGAAAACAGGAAGTTATTTTTCCCGCGTTTAGGAATGAGGCGGGAGGTGTCCCTCGATGGAGATGTTTGGAGAACGTCGAAGGGAACGCGTGGATTTTTTCCCGCCTGCGACAAGGGCTGGTCGCTGACAGTTAGCCGGTTGGTAAGTGCGGAGAATGTCCTTGGTCTTTAACGTGCAGTACCTAGTTGAATACCTATAACTACTAGACCCCCATTAGGTCCGGAACGAGATTACTCGAATGGAACCAAGCGTCTTTCCACCACTTGAACAGCTCAGCAGGCTGCTACCCGAGTTGATATCACACAGCGCACCCGTTGGGACCCTATACGATCCCTAATCAGCATACAACAACGTGGCTACATCTACCTAGGTGGGTAAAAAAAGAATTTTCCAAATTTTGGTTCCACACTGTCACCTTTTAGCTATAGTCCCTGAAAACTGCATAGAAAAATTCTTAAAATTGAGTGAACTACAGCTTCTAACAGTTGGCCGGGCAAGCGGTAGCAGCACCATGCTTCAAACTTTAAGGGGTCAGGCCACTCTAGAGGCCGAAAAAATAGGCTTTTTGGGAATTTTTTTCTTCAGAAAAACTACAAAATAAATCGAGATTACACAAAGGGTGTTCATCATACATATCAGTGACTGTATACGATAATTTTTTTTAACCGATTAATTTTAAATTTTTTAAAATTAATCGGTTTATTTCATCGGTTTATTTCAAAACTGCATTTTTTAAGTTGGCCGGAAACATAACTCAGACAATTTTCAACCGATTCACTTGAAATGTTGAATATATCTTGAAAAATACATTGTCTATGAGAGTACGTAGAATTTTTTTTTATATTGCATAGTTCATTTGTTATTAACAATTATCTGACGATTTTTTAGGCAAACTTTTCACTTTCCAAAAATTTGCCTAAAAAATCGTCAGATAATTGTTAATAACAAATGAACTATGCAATATAAAAAAATCCTACGTACTTACATAGACAATGTATTTTTCAAGATATATTCAACATTTCAAGTGAATCGGTTGAAAATTGTCTGGCAATGAGTTACGTTTCCGGCCAACTTAGGGAGCCAGTTCACTTTGAAAATTTCAAAAAATCGAAAGCAAGCAAGACTTGAAGAAATCGATGATGATGAGCAATCAGAAGGGATTTTGTACGGTGTAGGAATTGCCGATTGAGTTTAGGTAAGCGTCTTTCATAGTATAAACTTCAAACGCGTTTTTCTCGAATCAACGTTTTCAAAATCTAGCTCCATCGTATCTCTAAAACTAATAAACCGATTCTCTTGAAATTTGAACCACATATTGTAAACATGATTCGCAACAAGATGACCCTCGATGGTTTTAAAATTTTGATTTTTACTGTTTTTTGCGATAAACTGCGAAAAAGGTTTTTTTCCCTTTTTTCGTTGTTCATCTGCCATTTTTTTATTTTTTGATGAAACTTTATATCCGAGGGCCATTTTGTAGCTGGTGTCATACTGAATCTAATGGACTTTGATTTTTTAGTTTCAGACAAGCCGTTGCCGAGTTGTGATGGAGCTACCTAGCCCACTTATTTATGAGGCGTTACGTTAAACTATAGTTTTTGTACTTAAAAATGAATAAAAATAAATTAAAATTTAAACAAAAATGTATTTCAAAACTTTATTCATCAAGCCCAACAACTTTTATATTCATATCTTTTATAAAAACCTCAAAAAAATCGCAAAAATAGCCTTTTTTCGTGGCTCCAAAGTGGACTGACCCCTTCAAAAATGCAGTTTTGAGATAAACGCTGCACAGGCGCGATTTTGGAATTAATGGCTTCAAAAAAATTATTGCATACAGTCATTGATATGTATGATAAACCCCCTTTCTTGTAATCTGAATTTATTTTGTAGTTTTGCTGGAAAAAAATCCCCAAAACGCCTTTTTTGTCGGCCTCTAGAGTGGCCTAAGGCCTTAAACGCGTTTTTCTCGAAACACTATTCTCAAAGTCGGTGGAAATGATATCTCGAGAACCACTTGATGTATTGTTTCCAAATTTACAGGAGATACGATGAAAAACATTGAAAGGTCGTTGACAATCTCACTTTTTTTAAACCGATCTTAATTTTTTAATAGTTACGTAAAAATGATTACTTTTTTCATCGATCTCTGCTCGAGTTTCAATTCGTCGCCACGTTGTTTAAAAAATGGACGATCGTCAATGACTCGTGTTTATTAACTTGAATAACCCGTTTGGTTATTAGATTTCAGATGAACCGTTTAAGCTGGAGGGTCCACCGCCAAACGTCGCGAAAAAATTTCATCTGCCCATGGCCATGTTTTTGGTGTTTTTCTGTATTTTTTGGTGATTTTTTTAAAGGCTCTAAATATATGTACAACAGCGTGGATACCGGTTTTTCGATATCGGAAAATCGAAAAAAAAATCCGATATTGGACTAGAATAATACCGATATTTCGATATCAGAGTTGAAAACATTGAAGTATCATTATAATTGTTATTATTTCTATAGAAGTTACTTTTACTTGTTTTTTTCCCTCCGTTCAACAGCCTTGAAATAATATTACCTACATTAAATATTTACAGAAAGGGCCTTTTCTTCTGCGGCTTATACCTGCAATAAGACAAGAACGTTTCTGCAAGACGAAATTTCATATGCCCTCCGTTTTTTGCGGTCATTGTTTCAACAATCTCAATCTCGTTAATTAAAGTGACCATGCTGTTACCTGCCTACCAGAAACTACGCCATTTGTTTGCGTCCTGGTAGCTACTACTGCGCTGACTTTCATAAAACTTTCTAATCTTTATTTTGCTTGTTTACTACTTTTTTTTATTTGCATCAAAGTTCCTATTGTTTGTTTTTCGTTTTGTTTATTTTATGTTGGGTTGGATATATTTAAGAACAGCAGAGTATGTTTAGAAATGTGTAATAAATGAAAATCTCACTAAAAGACGGTGATTTTAGATAACTACCGTGATTTCACTTAGCTATACACTATTATTTCTACAACTTCTATCTTCACTTTCAAGCTTCTAACGTTTTTAATCGATGTTTCCCATAAATATAGAAAAATATCGAAATACCGGTATTCCGATATTATAACTAGTTGATATCGAAATAATACCGGCAATAGAAAAGTCTCCGATAGTCTATGCTCTAAATGTACTTTTGTGGTGAAAAAAATACGTTTCTTGTTCACGAACCGTTTCTCAGAAAAAAAAATCGGAATTTGGCCATTTTTTTTTCGGGCCTCTAGATAGATGTAGCCCCTGAACGTGCGGTACCTAGTCGAAGACTCTTAACTGCACGACCCCTGTTAGGTTCGGGATCCAGATTACACTCAATTAGCGCGCTACCGCATACGCGTTATGTCTCAGTCTACATCCGGAAAGCGGATCCCGGATGCAGCCACTGATAGAGCCAAGTGTCTTACCTCTACTCTACCAGCTCAGCAGGCTGCTGGCCTAAGCTCATATCACACAGATGATCTAGAATGGTAACGCGGACCACACCCATCGGAACCCCGTAGGATCCCTAATCAGCATACGGTTTAAGGGGCTATACCACTGTGACACTTTTAAAAAATCGATTTTTTTGCCTTTGTGAAGTTGCCATAATGAAGTAAAAATACATCCAAGTATACTGGTAAAATGTCAAGCCAAGTTACCGAACCTTTAACCAAAAATCACGGCCATAAAAATCGTCTCATTTATACGGCGCTTTATGGACATGTCACGCTGGCCACATTTCTATTTAATAATTTATACACTAAATGACTCTAGATGCCTGATATAAACTGCTCACAGGTGTAGAAAAGTCTAAAGATTTCGTAACGACAATAACAACAGAGGGTCACCGAACGTTTAACGGGGTCCTCTAGTTTCTCGGGTCGAAAAAATCGATTTTTTTTTCATAAATCACATCTACAACATGTGTAGAAAATGTGTGCCAAAGGATTTTTCGATATTCGAAGTGGTTCACAAGTTACGGCCCTGGAACGGAGCAAGTATACTTTCAAACGCGTTTTTCTCGAAACACCATTTTTCGAAACGGTGACCACGATATTTCAGAAACTACTGCACCGATCTTGTTCAAATTTATACAGCATCTTTAATATGTTATAAGCCAGCGATTGAACTACGATTATCATGATTGCTTCGATAGTTTTTTTTGTACGAGCGAAAAACTTAAGAAAAAATGAGTAAAAAATAGAATGTAATTTTCAAGTGTATAAAAAAGTCAATTTTTGTAATTTAGAATTCACTCTAGTTCAATCGCTAGTCTTAAATATGAAGATTAAAATGCCGTTTGGTTTTTTGATTTCAGATAAGCAGAACAGCCGCAATCTTGGTTACCGTCAAGCACCTCTTTTACTTGATGTCTTCCTGTCGGCCACTATAACGTTTATTCTATTATGTATTTTGACTTCAAAAAAATTGTAAAGATTATTTAAATGTTAATAAAGATTATGCAAAAACAATGAGATTGATTATTTCGATGCTTTGCCCGCAAAAAAATTATTGAAAAAGCCGTAAAAAAACAGCCGAGAAACTAGAGGACCCCGTTAAAGAAAGTATTAGTGTGAAAACTTGGAAAAATGTGACTAGCAGAAGAATTTTCGTAGCCGTGACGTTTCAAATGAATGTAAAAATTTCTCAATCTACTAAATTTGCGCGACATTTTTTATTTTAGTTTATCGTTGTGTATAATAATCCATTGTAACATTTTTTTAATTAAGCGTAATTGTAATTTACCGACGATTCAGAAGGCCCTGCTTATGCCCCCACAAAATACGGCCCTCCGCGAAAGGAATACCTTAACCACTGCCACCACCAATCTAACCTCATCGGCTGATCCCGACTCGTAATGAGCCGGTGGGCCACTAGCCCCCGCGTTACCATTCTAGACCATTGGTCGGATCTTCGTGGATACGAAACCCCCGCGCTACGTCCAATGGACGAGGCTCATTCTCGTCGGCCTCGGTCAGCTAGTTCGGGGCTGTAGCGTCGCTGGCGTCTTCCCGGAGGAGTCGACCCACGGTGTTTCCCCCGGCGCCAGGGTTAGTAAGTGCAGTTAATGTCAATGTCTATTACGTACTTGTACCTGGCC
Source organism: Ophion slaviceki (assembly GCA_944452715.1). Taxonomy (NCBI): domain Eukaryota; kingdom Metazoa; phylum Arthropoda; class Insecta; order Hymenoptera; family Ichneumonidae; genus Ophion; species Ophion slaviceki. The sequence continues at coordinate 54,207,608 of OX101784.1, forward strand.
AGAAGCCTTCAACACGACCACCATTAGGTCCGGGATGGGGATACGTGCGATGAACGCGACAAGCATATGCATGACTCCCAGTTTACACCCAGAAGCGGCTCCAAGTGCAACTACCGGTCGATCCGATTGACTTTCCAACACTCTAACGACTCTGCAGGCCGCTACCCGAGCTAATAGCAACGTAGCTCACCCACCGGGAACCCGAAGGAACCCTGACCAGCATACGGCCAAACCACTGCCCCCGCGAATCCAACCACAGTCAGCTAGTCCCGACCCCCTTAAGGGCCGATGGGCAACTAGCCCTCGCCGTACCATTCTTGATCATCGGTCAGATCCTCTCGACTACGGGAAACCTGGAACACTTCCAGCTGACGAGCCTCGCTCTCGTCGACATTGGTTGGCCAGTATCGGGATGGCGGTGGCGCTGCACACCGAGGTATCTGGGCTCACTTCGCAGGAGCCGGCTTACGCAGGTATCCTCTGTGCTCCAGTGAGGATAGCTAAGTAAGTGCAGCGACAGCCCGTCCTATTAACAATTGTTGCAAAATGACGGATAAACAGCGGTATTGCAGCAAGTTCGCCAAAAAATTGGCGACAGCCAGTGGAGACCATTCGGTGGATTGAACAGGCTGACGGGAACGTCGCTATAAGCATCACACCATTTTGAAAGATCGTCGCACGTTAGTAGGCAGTCGACCGCGGCAAAAAGTCGCCCTACTCCGAACAGTATGTCCGGTATAAGAAAAATCATACTAGGTTTGAGCTCTGTGATTCAAATGTACGGTGATCGCACTCGATCATTTTTTCTCCCCTTGATTCGCGAGAAAAATTCGCTCTGTACGGAAACGGCGAATTTTCCGTGTTAAGGGGTAAGGCCACAGTAGAATTTTCAAAAAATCGATTTTTTTCTCGCTAAAACGGTGCTTTAACATCAAAAGAATAAGTTACTATTCGACTTATAGCAAGAACATTTTGTTTTCCCCGAATTTGAGCGTATAACGTAAGCCCACCTCTGGCACGGCCATAAAGTACCTAAAACTTTAAACGCGTTTTTCTCGAAACAGCTTTTTTCCAATTGGCGTGACAAATAACTTCAACAATTTTCATTCGATTTACTTCAAATTTAAAAGTTATGTTCCTAATTGCATTTCGCAGAGAAGTACGTACGGAATTTCTGATTAATCGAAAACTTTTCATTTTATGAGCAGTTTTATACGAAATTTTTCACTGAAAATTCCTTCTAATACGTACAACTAAATTAAAATACCTATAACTTTTGAATAAAACAATATTTTTTAAATTCCGTACGTACTTCTCTAGGTATTCTAATATAGATTGACGAGAATTCTTGTTTTTTGTTCTAGGTAAAAAATTGTGGATGCTCAATGTCACGCCACGGAGCGCCTTAAAAAAAGATAACGTAAGAAAATATTAGTAGTCGGCCATTTTGTACATCGAAAAAAAAATATATTTTTTCTACAGCTTGATATTCATACTAAATAGATGTGTAATTTATTTTATGAGCGAATCACTTTTTCATACGGAAAAATGGTTAAATATGCACATGATTTTAAACCCGTTACTGTGGCCTAACCCCTTAACCAATCAGGAAAAAAATTACTCATCGCTTCGCTGTCGCCTTAGACTTGAATCAGAGCTCAAATTTGCCATGATTTTTTTCACACCTAATATCGTTTCGCGTCGAAGCTGCATTCTCATTACCCACTCTTGCGCTGACTCTTGTGCTTGAATGCTGACTCGGGCGTTTTCGTTCTTGCACGTGACTCTGCCGCGTTTGGCAAAAACGACGCAAAGTCCTTGACTAGCGATCGAGAATTTCGTTTGTATGCTTTTCCGACGAAAAGCTACGCCTTTTCGTCGGAAAGGCGTACCTTTCCGAATCCAATAAAATGTATCGTCACACCCCTTAATATTACGAGCTTTTTTGCTTCTGAAATTGTATATACGTACGTGGTTACAACAATGAAAGTGAGTTTATTATCCATTTTCGTTCTTTATCCCATTGGGGGTTTTTTTGTCGCTCACTTTGAGGTACAGGGACAAGAGTTCGACACGCTCTGGGTGTGATATTTGTCTCCGAAATTCGTTTCCGTTCACATTGTGCGAACATGTGGAATACAATAAGTTCGTTTATGTACACATACACGGTGATAACGAGCCTAATTGTCCGGGACACAAATCAGCACGTGTGTCGATGCACCACGGTCCTAGGACATGCTGAAAGAAAAACACGTTTTTCGAACGGTTAGAAAGTAATTCTTTGATTTTTCATTCAAGCGGGAGAGTGAGAAATAGGAGGCGAGGAGTTACAATTGTAACAATTGATTCCTTCGTTCAATAGTTCGATAGGAATGATCATTTTTGCTCCGACTTTCTTTGGCTTACCTCTCTATGAGGGACGCTCGCATGGATGATGTGATTGCCGATGGTGTTGCTTCGTTCAGCTTGAACACGCTCTCGATCACCGAGAGCTCCGTACCCGTCGTATCCATACCGCAAAAACTTGCCCAATCGTTCACTACCATACCAGCGGCTATAACGTCGCTTCCTCTGTTCACGGTACCGGCCTGGACAACAAAACACAGTGCCATTATTCAGCTCTATAATAAGACGGAATGACACCTCATCGCGCTTATGATAAGCCAATCTACATTTTTTTTTCTCAAATTCGGAAAATTTAAGGGACAGACAGCTGTTCGTCTATCTATTTCACGTCGTTTGGCAAAGTTTCGACGGGATCTGAAGAGCCGTTTCAGAGATTTTTGGGTATCTATAATTGTTCTACCATACCGACCGCGATGAGGTGTCATTCCGTCTTAAGGAGAGATATACACCTAGATGGTCGAGGTCGAGGATTCAGAAGTTATGAACATTCCATTGACCGTAGAACACCTACACTATGGGCCTGGTATCGATGATTCCATGTAAGTTGACAAATTTCATGATTTATTCATTCCCAAATTTTCAAACGCGTTTTTTTCTCAAAACCACGTTTTTCAAATCGGTACCCAAAATTTCTCGAAAACCAATGAACCGATTGCCTTGAGGTTTTTTGTGGTTATTCTATACACCATTATCTAGTACTTGTCATAGGATTTTTTTCCCCGTTACTTAGTTTTTGTTTTATAGGTAAAATAATAACTAATTGTTGGCCCAAAAATCACTATTCATGTTCAAACGTCCGCCATTTTGTCATAAATCGACATTTTCAAAATCGGATTTGACAAGTACTAGATTATAGTATTTAATTTAATAATCTTTTCGGTTTTTTTTTTTTCAGATGATTTTTGAAGAAACGCCAGTGGGCACCGCATACGCAGATTTTTTTACGACGCTCTAAGGATCATACGATATCCTTGTATATTTTTGATATTTTCAAATGAAGAAAATTATACACATTTTTGAATGTATATACTTTTAGATAATTAAAACCCCAATCCGAAATTTAAAAATAGTTTTCCTAGGAAAAAATCACAAAAATTACCTTTTTTCCGGCTTCTAGGTGTATATCTCCCCTTAAGGACGCTTGGGTAACACAAGATGGTATTGAAGTTTGCATCGTTGGAACGCAACGAAAATTCTTTTTTTTCTCTTAATTTATCTCTTTATTTTCGTTAACAAAAATATATTCTTGCCTATTTGTGTTGTAGATTTTTAATCGGGATCCTGAAAAGGGTTGAACTGATTTTTCGAACCCAAATCCGCCGGAGAAATATTTTGGCAATCTTTAAAAATGCGTTTTCGTTGCGTTCCAACGATGGAAACTTCAACTCCATAACACAAGACCGGTCAGAAATTCCCAAACATATGTCCTAGACGCAAAGTAAAATCAGTCGTATCATATGTAAATCAAAGTGCAAATTTCCAGTTAACATTTGAATTCTCAACTCTTTGACTTGCATTTGTTAATATTTTACTTTACGTGGGCAAAACAAATTTTGCAAACAGGCTGAAAACGGATAAGACAAGCATATAATTTCTACCACGATGGTAGCTTTTCTGTAGGAGCCCCCTTGCATTCTCAAATTCCACCTTCATTGCCGATCCCATATTCTAATTTGTTCCCATCACAATTGTCGAATCTAACGCTGCACGAGTCTGCGAATAATTCTTACCGCCAGTGGTACTTGTAACAAGGATGACAGCTCGTCCTGATCCTGTATTGAAGTTTTTGGATGCACGAGGCCACCTTGATTGGAGAGTACAGAATACGAACCGACGAGAACGTTGCTCGCCACTGTCTGTCTGAATACCTCAACGTTGAGGGTGTCCGCAAGGATTTCTTCGGTTTCCTACGCATACGGTGAAGCACTGGTTACAGCTGATTAAAGATTTTTGCATTCGCGCGCTCCTACCTGCACGAATGATGTGCGATGGTCCAGAATTCTCAAAGGAATGATGAGTTATCGGAGAGTGAAACAAAGGACTGTGCTTTTTTTAAAATCAAGAATTAAGAAGTGCCAGTATAGGTTCTAAAATTTCGTCAGAATATCTCTAGAATTATTTACAATATCTTAGAGTTATTTAGAATATCTCTGGAGTTCTATAGAATATTTCTAGAATTCTTCATCATTATCTGCAATATGTCTAAAATGATCTAGAATTCTTTATAATTATCTGCAATATATCTAAAATGATCTAGAATAGTTTAGAACATATCTAGCTGGTCACACGTACAATGGTAACAATTCTAGAGCCTGTAACAATTCCAGAGATACTCGAGATATACCTAGATCTAATAGTTACAATTCTAGAGATATTTTAGACAAACATAATTATCTAGAACTCTAGACTATTTATAGATATATCTATATTTCTAGAATGATCTACAATATCTCTAGAATTGTTTAAAATCTCTCGAATTTCCTAGAATTGTTCAAAATGTCTAAAATTCTCTAGAATATCTAGAACATTTTCAGAATGATCTAGAGTACCTCTAAAACTGTCTAGAATATCTCCGAAATGATGTACTATTCTTTAGAACATCCGGAATCTCTAGAACATCTGTCAAATTCTCCAGCATTCTGTAGAATATCTCTAGGCTACCTCTAGAATATGAAATTTTGTATCAAGTGCGGCTACAAATAGCATGAGTTCTGAAACTCTTTAAATGTAAACTATATTTTCTTCCAAATTCAATATATCATAATTCTATTTTAATCATGCTAATTTTCATAAGCATAAGTTTCATATTTTGCATCGTTATTTCCCAAAATGGTGATGTCGAGTTCAAGTCATTTGAATTAACAATGCAAAATGAATCGTAGACAAACTTGATCGAACTTGATTGAAACTTGATTAGATTAATAGTTGCGAGAAATAAATAAATATTGTTCGAATCTCCCAATGAGTTTTCTCAGTCTATACTCAGTCGAACCGATATAGCGACCCTGCGAACTTTCGACTCACCCCACTTCAAGAAAGTCCATTGGCCCATGTTCGAGATTAAATTTACAAGTGGACAGCAATCACTCTCGCTCGTTCGCTAGTGCAATATTGTTCATTATTGATAAGTTTTCATTACCCTGTCGAGATCTGGATGGACAAGAGCGACGTAGTCGTTGCAGGCAATAACGTTGCCCAGTGCGGAGAGCCTTTCCTCGACGCGTTGCACTCGTACGGTATCCGGCAAAGAATTTCTGATGTGCTGTAGCTCAATGTCGGTGGTGGTGTTCGGCACGAGCAGACCATTTTTGTTTCCTGCCATGAAACAATCGCAAGTAAAAGACCGAAACCCGGGATGATGAAAAAAGGAAGAAAAAAAAAGTTTTCACAATATTGCGCAAACGTATAGCCTTACCGACGCAGAGTCTCCCGATGATTCTGCATCCGGCTACGGACGCGTGAACGACCGGAATCGCTTCGCCGAGTTCAGCCTCGAAAACGCTGAAACGATCGTGGAACTTTGTCAAGTCGACGAAACGAGATAATATCGTCGCGGACTCGTCAGACTCGTCGCTTACCTGTAAAAATTCTCCGAACCACCGATCGCTACCAAGCAATAAGAATTTGTGAGTTTCGAAAAAACGCCAACCTCGTTGTTGTTCTCGAATTGCACGCGCACTGCCATTTTTTCACGAATAAAATTTAATTACATATGGAGAACTGGTACAATAACGATGTTTGTCTGTTTTGCGAAGCGGACGAGACTTTTTTTTAAACTTTTTTTTTGAAGATTTGTTGATTCGCTTAACCTGCCCTTCGAGATTCGACAGTGATACGGAGTCTACGAGGCGCGAACACGAGGCGGTGACTACGAGAACAAAACGAATGTATCGTTGATGCGTTGTGCGCAAGCGTCGCAGTCATGCAGTCTTTATCGACCGAGTCACGGGAATCGACGTCCGCGGCGGGTTCGCAACGTTTCCGCTAGAAGCGTTAGCGCTGCAAAATATTTCGGTTCGAAGATTCGCGCAGGTGAAAAGTTTCGAGCTTCTTCGCACGGCGTGTTTTACTCTCGCTTGACAAAGGACGCCGGTTGTTTGAACGCAATCTTGAGCTTCGGAAGTTTTGATTTTTTAACACTCCGAGTGCACACCTCCGCCGCCGACCTATAAGTGCATCTTGGGTCAATCTGACCCAAAGCGTTTTTCAAATCGTTGTATTCCGGTAAATATGCATTTTTTGTTTTTTTTTTGTAGAGACGTTTTTTGTAGTAAATTATCCATATTTTATGGCCCTAAATTTATTTTTTGACGAAAACGAAAATTAAATACCGAAACATTCGTTCAAAGTGGGGCATACGTTGAAAAATATGTACTTACACGAAAAAAATCACTGGGTCAAAATGACTCAGTGTGCACTCGAAGGGTTAAAAGATTTTCGAGCGTGAAGTAGCCTCGAAATTTTTTTACGAGTTCGCCGACTGAACACTTACCCTTGTCATTAGGTATCTCTCATAGATCCCTCATTAGGGGGATCTCTTTGGGCAGCCGAAAATGAGCCTTTTTTCGAGATTTTTTTGTATCGAAACTAGTAATTCTATATAATTGAATTTTTTAAAACAAATAACATTTTTTCAAAAAATATTTTATTGTCTGGGATATACAGAGACTACGAATTTTTTGAATTTTTCTTACTACAAAATAGCAGAGATAAAAAATCGTTAAATGTATGTAATTTTACGTGCGGTTAGATAGGCAAGACGTTCACGTTACGGGTGATGTAAGTTTGTTTTAGCTATTTAGCACCTAGATAAATTATTTCTAACAACGGATTAACGCAAACTAAACATTCGTAAATAATTAGAACAAAAAACCCATCTTGCCCATCGTGAACCATGTATATTCAATATTGAACCATCAAGGTTTGATGAAAGACATCGAATCATGGCTGGCGAATGAAGAGCATTGCTGCCAACTGCAATGTCCGCGAAGTTGCTGTATTTGCGCAACACTTAATGTTAATAAATGGTAATAAGGAATAATCTCTTGACATAATTATAAAAGACTCAAAATTTCATTCTGAGTTGTATAAAACATTCGTTAAGGCGTTACCCCCACTTATAGCGCAAAAAAGGCCTTTTTCATGAATTTTTTTAAAGAAAAATACAAAACTTTTTTAATCGATCAATATACCATCTTAAAGAACACATCTTGAAGAACTTTCAGTAATTTTTTTATTGAAAAATATTACATTGTTTAGTGGCAAATGGCCGTCAATGAAATAATGTTTTTATATACACGGTTTGCGGTGACCAACATTGCGGCGAAGTGGATCATCTGAAAAAAAATGCGGTGTGATTTAGTCAAATATAAGTATAAACTAGTCTTTAATCGAAGGATTTTAAAAAATATTCATTTTTCACAAAATGGCGGACAGTCAAAGTTAATGGTTCGTTTTTAACGAAAAAAAACGGCCGTTTTTTGGCTATAAAACGGCCATTTTTTTCGAAAAAAAAATCGAACGATTAAAGACTACATTTTTATGTATTAAATAAGCCTGCAAAATTTCAAGAAGATCGGTTCATTAGTGTTCGAGTAATCTTGGTCACCGACTTCAGAAATGCCATTTTGAGAAAAACGCGTTTAAAGTTTCAATTTCAGTTTACACGAAGAAAATATTTTTTTTTGTAAACTTACATAAAGTCATCTATTCCGGGCCCATACAGAAGTATGGGCCCGGATACTTATACTTCAAAAAAATGCAATAAAAAAAATCGATTTTTTCAAAATCGCAATTGGGGCTAACCCCTTAACGCAGTTTTTTCCTAATAATCATCGATAATGTTATACTTTTTCAGGTTGGTAGTAACCCAAAAGTTTTTCTCATTTACGAAATAAAAATATTAAAATGCATAAATTTGTCCTTTAATCATATATTTAATGAAAAATAGCATCTACAGAATAAATCAATAGCTCGTATGCATTTTTTGAGGATCATTAAAAAGAAATTCATAAGCCGTCATTTGACTCAACTGGACCGCTCCAACCACCTTAATTGAACGTTTTTAAATTTCAAAATGGCACCTGTACGGTACTCACTTCAGAGACAGTTGCGCTTGAGTTGTTCAACGGCGTACAACCTAGCGCCTGTTGCGTTGATCTGAAACATCAGAGCCTAAAAGTTTCATATTCCTAAGACGCACACGCTCTATGTGAACCTATTCGAGCCAGGAAAAAGTGAAAATTCGAAAAATTGTACGTGTTTAAAAAAACATATTTTCCATGAAAGTTTTACTATAGCATTCGTTGAAGAAAAAGTAGTTTTTAAAAATAATTTTCAAGAACCTTAGGTTCACATAGACGGGAATTATGTTATCTGCAAGGGTGCAACATTTCGGAATGATCGTTCAAATAGTTTTTGAGTTATCTTGTACGAGGTTTACGAAAAAGTGGTTTTCAGGAAAACGCGTTTAAAGTTTCAAGATTGAAGAATGCGACTAAATAACCTATCGATTAATCTGCGATTTCGGGCTATAAAGTAGTCCCTCGGCTTCCTCGTGGAGTTCATTTTCGGCCACGAGTAGTTTTTTACGTTATAAAGGGATCTTGGGAACGAGCGTTCCAGTAAGGGGAGTGATGCAAGAACGCCCGGAGAAATGGAAAACACTCGTTCCGGCAGTGTAGGAAATTAATTATTCAGTACGTTCAATGACATTTCCTACCTACGCCTAATTAATTTTTGCCGATTCGACCGTTCCCAAAGGTCCCGACTTTGGTGTTGTATCTTCAAGTAGAGACGAGTGAATGGTCGCAAATATTAAGCATTGCGATACTCCGAAGGAACACGATAAACGTCCGGCGTTTCCATCGTTTTCTCTCTCTCACTTTTCCGATGAAAAAGTTACCAACAAATAATTGAAAAACCGATAAAAATTAAACCATCGCGAGTGAAATTCTGCGCAACACGATTTGTAGGTTAGGTACGCGGTGCCGGGACAAACGTCGAGTTCTCGTCGAACTAAGTTGCACAAGATGTTCATTTTGCGTCGAAATATCGGCAACGGTCGAATTTAGCTGGAGTTTGCACAAATGATAGAAGAGAAGGCATGCGCCGCGTGTTAGGAGGTTATAGAATCGAAAAGTTGGCGGAAGTATTGGCCTGGAGACTCGAAGCGTGTATGCGCGCATATGTGTGTGTAGACATCGGGAAATTGCCTCGGGGAGTTTACGAACACACAACGAGGGCAATCGGTGAAGCAAACAACGCGTTGCAAATTCGTTCGGCGAATTCACGCTGGCGCGGGGTTAATTAATTAATAGCTACTCGATTGTGGGTCATCACAGAGGGTTCGTTTATTTCGGCCGGTCTCGATTTCTGGCGGATGTTATTAGTTATACTTACCAGGAAATTTTTATAATTTCTCTATTCTTTCGAGTTTCGGCTCGAGTCTAAAATAATTCATTAGAAAAACACTCAGTAAGCGCTTTCGGGAAAAATTATAGAGGTTGCTGTAAAATAAATCGTTTCAGGAGTAAATAGAAAAAAACGCTTTATGAGGACGACTGCCAGTGCAGAGCCTTAAAGAAGGTGAAGTTCGACAATTTTTTTTTGGATACCCAGTATGAAAGATGAAATGGAAATTCCGTTTAGAGGCCTTCATTCTACAGTCTGTCCCGAAATTCACGCGGGAAGTAATTTTGATAGAAAATACTGGTTTTTGATTAAAAACTGTACATTTTTCATTGATTCATAAAGTATACAGTGTAGGGTTATGGGTGGAAGAGCATAACGGGTAAATAGCCCCCACGGCCATGATTTGCACGAAGATGCAAATCTTTCGTGAGAATACGCTGTAGAGAGCTTCTCGAAATGTCCGATTCTCGACCACGGTGCCGAATTGATGTTCCTGCACTCTCAGCAACGCTCTCACGAACTGCTTCGATGTTTTGTGTTGAACGACTCGTTAAAGGATGGGCAGAGTGTATACGATCGCTAATGGATCAAGCCTACCTGAACTTTTTAATTAGGGGAAGGTCGGGTAGCGCCGTACGGCGAGTACCCTCGGCCACTATAAGTTCTAAACAACTATGCATACATAGAAAACTAAGCAATACGTTAAAATGACTGCAACATCTAGCCGCATGTGAGGCATTCCACGTAACTTCAGTGACATTCGATTGAAGGGCGTGGAGCACTCGCTGTATGTTTACCAGGTTTTTGAAATACACATGACATATATGTCATATGTATTGGAGCCTTGGAGTGCTCCACACTCTTCAATCGAATATTAATAAAGAAAATGTTTCAATTAAAATAGCTGTTACTTCATGGTGTTTAGGAATCCCATAATATAAAAAATACCAAAAATCCGTTTTTCGTATTCACAATTCGGGGAAATTTTAAAAAATTAAATAACGAGTGACTTTCCTTGAGAAAAAAAATATTTTCGCAAATTTTGCCCTGAAACGGACGTTCGACTTGCTCAATAAAATCTAAATTAATTTTTTTCTCGACGGCTAGAATAAGACGCATATTTTCGTTTTTTACGAATGTAAATACGTCAAATCCTGCCAAAGATACAGCCATTTGAATGGAAATATGTTAAAAAATGGTAATCAAAGAGAAAAAACGTCAGAAATTTTTTAAAAATTTCGACACTCGGTGAATATTTTTCAGTACAGTAACTCGATTTTTCAAAATTATTTGCGTTTTTTTTACTGGCTGAAGTGACGTGGAATGCTTCATATACGTATTAGCAGTGACGCGACTGCCGAGCGAACGAGACGTGATAATCGTTACTTTGCCTGTGACAGTATTGTCGTCCGCGCTGTTTACTTTTTGAATTCAGTTATTGTGGATTAAATGTAAGTAGTTCACCTTGATTAATTTATGATCCCATAAAATATTCATTCTAGTTTTCGAGTTAGGTTATATATTTATCTTGGTTTGACTGCTATTGTTGCTGTAAGTATAAACATAGGTATTAGGCGGTCGGGTAGCAGCGGACATATTTTCGTCGGGTAATCCCGGACATTTTTTCAATGGAGGAATTTATTTTTTATCGAGAAATTTTCAACGAATCATTTTTTTGCCGGCCACGATGACGAATATTCAACAGGAACCAGCCATGACTGTAAATATTGCTAATCAGCCAACCACCGACGTAACATTGCACTCACCATCTAAACACAACCAGCAGCCTTCTACCAGTCTCATATCCCACCCATCAACCAGTCGCAATACGCAGCCAACCATGCCGATAACAACACGCCAGAAACTACACGATTAACTGCACCTAGTGCAAATGAATTGCTCAAACAGTGGTGCCCTCTACATGCATCTAAGAAACGGCTTGTGACTCGCTCACGAAAAACACAAAAAAGTGAGAACTTAACATCTTCGCCTCTCAAAAATAAGATAGCAGAGAAAAATAAGACTGCAAACAGTAAAAAGAAGGCTACAACTAATAAAAATTAAGACAAAGCCGAATATTCAAAGTTTCACTCAGGAACTAAGAGATCAAGGGACAGAGGGCATCATTTGCGGAAAAACCTTTGCAGAAGACCGGATCCAGTGGCATAAACGTAAAGACTGGGCTCATGAAGCATGTGTGGACATTAGTTGTCAAAAATTTGAGGCGACTTTGAGACTAGATTTAAACTAAGATGATAAAACTATCTGATTGTTACTTAGTTCTGATTATTAGTAATATGTTGCGTTTTATTTAAGGTTTACAAATAAACATACAATTCTGTTGATGTATAAAAATGCATGAGTTCCATTTGTGTCCGTGGCTAGCCGACCTTCCCCTAATCTTTTCACAGTTGATGAAGATGAACCGACCATATTTTGTACGAAAATTGCGAATTGCAGCTGCCAAACCTTCATTATTTTTAGAATATTGCTCAACAATGAAAACGCGTTGTTTTTTCGTTTAGCGCGCCGTTTTTAATAACCCTGAACTGTCAGCTGTCACGCTGTCTTTTTTTTCGTTGGTAACACTTTACCGCACAAATAGCGAGAAATTCAAATTTTGCGTGAATTTTGGAACACCCTTTACATATCTTCGAGTATCTTTACAAATTTTTTTGCACTTTTTTGTAACAAAGTTGCGGCGCTGAAGCTGAATAGAGCGAGTCACCATTGTCTGGTAGTGTCCTGCGGCTAGCAAGAGTCCAATTTTTACCACGAACGCAAATTCAAAATAATTTGATTTCTAGATAAGATTTGCCTTCGAAGTACGTAGGGAAATTGAAAAATATCGATTTTGAACACAATCCCGGGCAGAAGTGGTCGTAGGGATCGAATTGGATTCATATAATTGTGTTCACTCCAGGAAGTGTCCCCATTGGAATCCAATGTACAGGTGCAATTCGAATCCTAAATTCCCACATTATCGAACAGAATCCGATACAATCCTTCTTGGATCCCGTTGCATACTTGTATTAAAGAATCCTCTGCTAAGGACATGGCAGTAAGTTTATTGTTTCCCTACGCCTGATCCAGTGGCGTAGCGTGGATTTGTGCCGCCCGGGGCTAACCCTAAATTTGCCGCCCCCCCTCCCTATTTTCGCAACTGAGTGCCGCCCGCCGCCGCCGCCCCACATCTGCGCCGCCCGGGGCCATGGCCCCCTCTGCCCCCCCCACGCTACGCCACTGGCCTGATCTATCTGGATGTTTCGAAAGTGGCAACAACGAAGAAAAAAATGTGTGTCGGAAAGCAGCAATCTGAGGAAAGGATTAGGTAATTGAGTGGTTTCGTGTCGCAGAAGAATGTTGAAAATCACACTTTTATTTACTTCCTTGCTCCCCTTTCCGCGTAATACATTATTTTCATCGGTCACTAAATGATGTCCCGCGCATATATTTTCCAATGTTATATCTCTTCTACAGGGCAAAATATTTCTACATGCCGGATACATGTTACAGACTTAGAGACGCGGACGTTTCGCTGGCCATGAATCTTCGGATGGGAGTTCCGAACTTTCAGACATTTCTTTTTCCATGGATTTTTCTATAAATGTTTTGAATTTGACGACGTTTACGAAGTATAAGGAAGTTTTCAGGTATGGAGACTTCACCGAAGCTATACCTATGATTCTCCCTTCATGAACGAGGGGTCCACCGCGATCGACCTGCAATCGAAGGCGTATAAATCAAGCTATACATGTATATGTACATATCTATGGCTTATTTAGTATCACTAACAAGGACAGGTTGCGAGGTCGATCTCTCTGATTCCGATGAAATTGGGCATGCTTGTAGAATGGGTAAAAATGGGCGACACGTATGTTTTCATATCTGGCGTACCCGATTTTTAAGGGGCGAAACGCACCCTCGAACATACGGGTGTTTTTCGTTGATAACGTTATCTTTCTCATCTCCAATGAACACGAAAAAAATAAATATTTTCCGCGATTTGAAATTTGTTCATAGCTCAAACTGTTAAAACGTTATCGAAAAACGAAAAACATCCCAATTTTCGAGAGTCAGTTTCAGCCCTTAAAAATCGAGTTCTGCAGATATAAAAAAATACGTGTCACCTATTTTTACCCATTCTACAAGCATGCCAAATTTAATCGAAATCGGAGAGATCGACCTCGCAACCTTTCCTTGTAAGAAATGAAAAGGTTGGAAGAATCTAATCTAAGATGTCCGAATATGATTTTTGCGGAGTGACATCCGAGCGTTGATACCATGAAGATGATATAGGTATCCATTGCAACAGAAGCGAAATAAAAAACTCGTACCACAGAACGCGTAAAAACATTTTTTGCTTACCTAAGATGTCATATAGTACGAATTGAATCCCGTAATTGAGCTATTCTTTGTGACGTTCGAAATAACGAAGTTGGTTTAGAAGATACAAAAATTAGCTTTCCCTTCAATTACTCTATACACCCTCGATTAATATTGTTGTTAAGATACGTGATCTTAATCAACCACAGATACAACAATAAGTTAATATCATCTACTTGTGGACAAACACTCGTCAGTAACTTCTTTCATTCACGTCGATAGAAACTTTTTGTGGCTACGTGTGTCATAGTGGAGAATGGTAATGGCTCTGATCGATGGTGCCGAAGCGATGAATGGAAACATCTCACGTAGAATAGAGAAAATTGATTTACGCGGTCAGTATGGGAACAAGTTGTCCAGCGTGAGTACTCACCATGGATAGTGATCCGGGGGGTCGTACCGTTCCATAGAAGATCTGTTCATAATCCTTTATTACTTTGAAATGGTTCCAACGGTATATATTGATATGCAGTTGTTGCAGAGCGGACTTTTGATTTTTACTGTCCTTTACCTGGAATCCCGTGAACGTAGCACCCTTATCATACGTCGGCTCTGCATTAGGCAATTCTATTTTGTTGTGCTTTTCGTCCCATTCGATATGCGCTGATAACTGCAACGTATTAGGAGAAAACTAGTAGAACGTTTAGACGCTTAGGTTTAAGTTTATGCGACGACCTGGATATTCCGAGAGTAGCCACGGGACTACAACAGGATCCACGTACAGTAGAACATCGATTATCCGAGCTATTGTCGACCAAACCTGACTGGGATAATCAAAAGCTCGGATATTACGGACTTTTACACTACAGTCAAATAAAATCACACTTTTAACCAAATTATATGTTATTTACGTATATACATAGTAACGCATTATATACGTACATACATAATCAGTGCAAAAGGCAAACTAAGCATTGAGGGATCTTCTCACTTTAGACCCTAAAAAAGGCTATTTTCATGAATTTTTTAAATCGGTTTATATCATAGATATTGATATCAAAGTTGTTACACACACTATTGATACACAGATATTGATACAAAAGTTATTAATACACTTTGGAGATACATTAAAAAAAAATTATGTAATCATGTAACCCAAACAAATTTTAAACGCGATTTTCTCGAAACCATGTTTTTCGACGGCTTGCTGATAAAATCTTCGAAACTACTGAACCGATCCTTGTGAAATTTCAACCACATATTCTTTACAACTATGACTATGGCGCATATCAAGGATTTTAAAAAAATTAAATATTTACTATTTTTTTTGCCAAAAACGGTAGAAAACACGTTTTTTTTTAATTTTCTCGAAAAATGTCCGCCATTTTGTTACTTTTGCATATATCAAAAATCGTATGATATGCGCTATAGCTATTAACATACTAAATCTCAAACCATCCGGTGCGTTGGTCTAGTGGTTAGCGTGTTGGCCAGCGGATCGGGAGGTCGCGGGTTCGAAACCCAGTCGCGTACTTTCGTCGGGAAATGTTTTTCTTCGACTTTTTTTGCCGAAAGACGACTACACTGCAAAAACAAGTGTGTTGTTTTTACACATTTTAGGTGTGTAAAGGCTCTAGACACTTTTTACACGTTTTAACGTGTGTAAAAAATAGCCGTGTAAAAATAACACGCATTGATGCGTTCAAATAACACATTGACGTGTGTTATTTTCTTGCACACTTAATCGCATTTTTACAATACTATTTACATATATGTATCCTCCATGTAAATAAAATGTACATCCTCCATATAAGTAAGTAAATAAATTCATAATCAATAGTCAGAAATATATATTGAGTACATTTATTATAGAAGGTGTGTGTGTGTATACTAAGAGTTGAGAGTGAAAGTGATCGGATGCGTTTCTAACCTCACGACAGACCGATCGTGACATCAAACGTCGAAATATCCGCCGATTCATAATTTCCTCATGACGGTTCGGAAAAAAACGCAAAAGCGAGAAAAGATCTCAAACTCAAACTGAAAATGGCGGCGATACAGCCCATCTAGAAAAACGTTTTTTTTTTTACATATAGTTTCACGGGAGAACGGTTTTCTCGTAAAATATAAGACCTGAAACAAAAACCAAAAAAATGATAATTTATATATTATTAGCTATGAGACTACCTAGAAATTTGCTTTCAAATTTTGCAAAAATAGCTCACTTCGAAGGAAATAAATCGATTTTTTGCCAAAAAAAGCAGTAAATTGTTTATAAACAGAAGTTTACATTTAATCAAAAAAGGGCTACGTACTCCCATAAAGAATATGATTGTGAAGCTGCTATCAAAATTTCAAATCGATGCATGCAGAGGTGGTCGAGTAATCCGTCTTCAGAGATCGAAAAATGTGGTTTCGAGAAAAACGCGTTTAAAGTTGTACGAGCAACTGAGCGTGCCCTCCGAGGCGCTGCGGCCAAATCGATAATTGAACCTTTAAATTAAAAAAATCGCTACAGGACCAATTGCATATTGTGTTTATGACATCAAAGTGTATTTAGGCAAGAAAACGTCTTTTCAAAATCCTAGAGTGGTGTTATCCCTTAACACGAATGAGGGTTAGGTACATCATTTGTGATCTGTCTTAGATCGCACCCATGTTTAGCGTATATATATATACATGTAGGTGCCGGAGCACCCCAGCGCCATCATTTCTTGTTCTCGTTTTGGGGACGAGTTGAAAGGCCTCGCTGAACTTCCTGGTATCTAGGCTCCATAGGTTAATTGAAGACCAAATGTAGTTTTGTTAATCTGTCAATCAATCAACGTCAAACCAACTAATGAGTTTGACGTGATGCCGTAACCATGGTGATTTTCAAAATAGGATCCATAACTCGCAATTAACACACCTAAACTGTGTTACTTTTTTCCGTGTTATTTTTGCTCGTGTGTTGCTATCAACGCGTGTTGTTTAGTCCAATGTGTGTAAATATGCGTCTTGTATGTTGTTTCTACACGCTTTATGTGTGTTCGCATAAGCGTGTTATTGATGGGGACGTTGCGAACGTGTGTAATAATCTAATGCGTAAAAATTACACACTCACGTGTGTAATTTTAACGCATAACGTGTGTAATTGTAACGCATTACGTGATACCAAATGCATAAGTGTGTAGAATCAACATGGCAACGCGTGTTTGGACTTTATGTTGTGTTATTTCTACACACTTTGAACACACGTCAAACACGCCTTGTTTTTGCAGTGTAGTTCCGTGACTGGGAAGCGAACTTGTGACCGGTTGTATCGGTATAGGTTTTCCGCAGTTTCCCTATGCCCATGGCAGATGTGCCATGGTGAATACGATACAGAGGGGGAAGTCGGCTGCGGCCGTAAGGTGGGGGAGTGTGGAATGGGAGGTAGGGGAGAGTTGTGGAATAGTCGATAGAGAGTGTATGGTTGTGGAATGGAAGGTAAGAACGAAGTTGAGGCGGATTGGAGCTCGTGAAAACGGGAAGATCCAATACGGCTGGAAACGAACCAATACAAAAAAAAGAAAAGAAAGACTGAATCCAAAACAGTTTAATTTTTTCGTTTCGGATGGTCCGTCTCCGAGATTTCATCAACGGCGCAGACCTACCATTTTTTAACTGCCATTTTCGTTTATAAATAGTGACTCAAATAAATGAATGAATTTTTTAAAATGTGTTGCGAAAGTGTATTTATTATCTGTAACAACTTGTATATCGATATATATAATATAAATCCATCAAAAAATTCATGAAAATAGCCTTTTCTTTAGCGTCTAAAGTGAGAAGCCCCCTTAAAAAAAGACGAAATTATCGTTTGACGTGCTCGAGAAACCCGATTTTTCGCCGAAAAATTGCGACGGGTAAACTCGGTTAAGGAGTTTCGAAAATCGAAATGGCGGTAGACGATTGAAATTCATATCACCGAGAGATTAATTTAGAATGCATTAACTGTCCAAAAAATTATCCGTTTCACCACATAGTTTCGGAGATTTTGAAGGTTCAAGTTGAGATTTGTTCGAGTATTATTAATGAACCAAGTGGAGAAATCCCTTAATTTTTTAACACGACATTCCTGACACTAATCGCAGTTTGTTCATTTTTTTTTTCATTTTAATCGAAGCATTATTTAAACCCATACAGCCCTATAACTAGTGTTTACGAAATGCCACGTGCCATGACGGTTCAACGTGAAGCTTCCTCCATTTGGTAATACACGTGGCACTTCGTAAACACTAGTTATAGGGCTGTAGGGGTTAAAATAATGCTTCGATTTAAATGAAAAAATGAACAAACCGCGATTAGTGTGAGAAATGTAGTGTTGAAAAATTAAGCGGTTTCTCCACTTGGTCCATTAATAATACTCGAACAAAACTCAACTTGAACCTTGAAAATCTCCGAAACTATGTGGTGAAACGGATTCATTTTTGGACAGTTAATGCATCCTAAATTAATCTCTCGGTGATATGAATTTCAATAATCTATAACCATTTAGATTTTGGTAGCGAAACTCCTTAGTAGAGGAGCTACGCCAGTTCTAACTCAGGGATCTCAGGGGGGAGCGGGGCGGGGGTCCCGCGCGGGGTACCCGGGGTATGACGTCACGGCGGGAAGGGTAAGGCCCGGCAGGGGGGGAGCGCGACGGTGTCTGCAGCAAAGGGAGGGGGGAGAACAAACAGTGGCAGTTAACCGTTGGAAAGCCATAAAATTTTTGTATGTTTTATCGTATAACTCGGAATTATCAGCTTCATTATGGACACATGTGGGTAAACTACTATATAAGGCTAGAAAAGTTTCCACCAATAAGAAAACGCTAGCTGCCATATGAAGGGCGCTCTTTCAGAGACTTTTAAAAAAATGCATTATTTATTGCATGCAACTGCAGGTATGAAAGGTATCGATAAGAAAATTCAAGCCGTCGCGTTTTCATTCCGAAAGATTACGTCAAGATGTTCACATGTGCGAGTATGTACGCAGTGCATCCGGCCAAGCACCCGCTAGACTTGACCGAAAACGAGCTCGAACAGGTTCCAAAGGTCTTGCTCCTAAAATATTGGGGTGAATATGTTGGTTTATTGTGGGATCGTTTGCCAGAAAATCATCGGAACGATAGTGAAGTGATATCATATCTTCCATGCATGAAGCATTATAATACGCCACAGATGAAAGATCACATTGATGGCCCCCCACCTCAACGTCGGGAGTGTGAAAAATGCTGTGGAAATTCTCCACGTATGGGGTTCTTCAAACGTGTTTGAACCCGTTTTCTCTTTGGGAGTGTGAAAAAATGTCGAAGGGGGTAATTCTCCGCGTACGAGGTTCTTCGAACGTGTTTGAACCTGTTTTTCACGACTGGAAAAGTGGGGAAAAGTTTGAAAATTTGAGTGGGAGGGTTACGAGGGAGCTTATAATTTCGTGGACCAAGCTCAGACTACCACACAATATCAACATCTCTCTCTCTCTCTCTCTCTCTCTCTCTCTCTCTCTCTCTCTCTCTCTCTCTCTCTCTCTCTCTCTCTCTCTCTCGAAAAGGAACTTTGAAAAGAGAAAAGTGTGGAAAATGGATTTCACGAGCATCAACAAAGTCAGCCGGATGGCGGAATTCCTTCCAACGAAGAAGCTGTCAGAACTCCCCGTTCACTCGGATCATCGAATCTCCGACATGAAGGCCGTACAAACCAAGTTTGGGAAACGCTACATCGCGGACATCGCGGATGAGTTCTCTGTCTTCTTACCGGCGCGACTTGTGAAAGCCTTCGACCAAGATCCGACAATGTTTGAGAGTATGCTGCAAGTGGCACGTGATGGTCAACTCTGCATGCGGTACATTGGTGGGAAATACAACAGTGTCGAGTTCCATCGTCTCTGAGCATGATGGAAAAGACAAAATTCGTTGGACCACCATTGTCGAACAGCTGTCCGCATCATCGAGAGTATCCTGGTCAACTGGTCAACTCAGTGGTGGAAAATACAACAGCGTCGAATTCTTCCGACTCTGAGCACACCATGGTGGAAAAGGCAAAATTCGTTGGAACACCATCGTCGGACGGCTGTCCACATCATCGACAGTATGCCACAACTGGCATGCAAATAGTCAGATCTACATGCAGTTGTGAAAAATACAACAGTGTCAAGTTCCATCGTCTCTGAGCATGGTGGCAGGGGCATATCAAATTCGTTGGGACACCATCGTCGAATAGCTGTCCGCATCACAATCGTCTCACCATCGTTTTCGACGTGTTGGCTATGTAAAAGTGTATAAAAAAATTTCAGCGAATTGTAAATGAGGGAGAAACTATTTTCGCCGTAGAATAAATGAAGAAAGCAAATGATATATGTTTTCATCAAAATGTTTTTTATTCATTTAAAAAAATCCCTCGCACATACAACGATTCGTATACACTTAACCAGCGAATTGTAGTATTAAAAAACCGAAAGGCAATGCTATCAGCCTTCTGGTATAATCAATCGAAGATGAAGACGGCAAAATATTTTTCTTTACGTTGTGAAACTGTTTTTTCTTAGTGCGAGCACCCGTCTTCACGCACTATCGCGTCACATATGCATCATGAGCATGATCGTTATGTACGCTCACACTTCAAAGCCCATAAACAATTTACAACAGCCATAATATGAAGACAATGATCCGAAAAAAAATATGAATTTAAAAAAAATTCTAACGAGATTCGGTTTGAATCTCTGAACGATAACATATATATATTGCCACGTGCTACAATATATGTAAAGTCCAGCCTGTCACGATTCATAGGGTTCTTCGCAGAGGAACATCAAACCTATTCAAGTGACACCAGTTCTTATGAAATCAGCCGCATGGTTAAGGCATATTTTTTCTTCGTTGACGTTTGACGCCACCCTCCGCGTATAGGGAACATTTTTTCTTCATTACATTCCGCTCAAGTAATGCCTTGGATATCCAAAACACATCTACGAAAACGAGGTATTTATTACAAACACGATCAACTTTAGGGATCTATGGCCGGAGCCCATTATAGGTTGCGACCGCTGATCCGACTGCATGCACCATTTGCACAGATGCACTCGAAGTCTGGAATACTCACAAAATAATTTCTCTTTGCTCTCGTTGAACCCCAATCGGCTCGTTCTGTGTATGTATTTATTTTTCATGCTTACCGCGGTAATAGATATCAATGCGATATTAAAAAACTCTGGTAGAGGTGATTTTATAACATTTTTCGAGCTAGAAGGAAATGCCGAAAATATTTCTGATGGACGACCATTTTTAGTCATCGACAGCGCTTAAAAGTGGCCATACTTTGAATGAAGCAGCGAGTTAACGCAATCTCTCCAGGAAGACTTTTTAACTCGTTAATATGGAGAACAACAATGAACCATCAGAAAAAATCTTGCACAAACAAGCCACAGTTTTAAGTTCGGTCGACGACTTTGCTGCGTGGGAGCAACGGATTGTCGAGTTCATCGAAGTACTGAAAATGCAAAGCCGAATCAAACGCCAACGATTATCAGCTAAACATCAATAGTCATTGATAGTCCAAATGTCGCATCTGGAAGGATTGAAGTATTCCATGTATAGGCAATTTATACGCATAGGTGCAGGACACAGCGGTGATAGGTTAATGTGGTGAGAAATCGACTTGAAAGCGTGATGGTCTATACTTTAACCCCTGCTCGACAAATTTCAACAACGTGAAAGTTGTTGAGCTTTAGGAAAAATGCGTAATCTTACAATACATGTAAATAAGTATAAACCAATACGCGTGGAATGTTATATCTCAATGCCACGGGAGATAATGATTATGACACCTGCAATTAATGTGCAGTCAAGAGATAATACACGTTTCGCATGGGCGACAGTCGCAACTTTATACCCAGCTGAACGAAACAGTGACCGCGTTTCTTTTTACACGCATTGATGCTTACACAACAGTATGGAATCTACCGAATATGGGATTCCTAGTGACCATAGGTCAAATAAAAAAAATTGTCTTTCAAAACAATCTAGCCATCAATGTGTATACCACAAAAAAGACATTGCTCCGATACGCGCGCGTGGCTCAACATAAGAAGAAAAAGCATATCAATTTGCTATACATACAAGATACCGAGAATAACAATGTATGGCATTTCACATAGGTCAAGAACTTATCGAGCCTCGCGAGCGCAGAACTAAATAAAGGCAGCCATTAAAAAATATATATACGCCATCGGTGTGTGAAGTTAACATAATTTCTCTATCGTTATATGTGCTAGACAAATTAAACAAGAATCCATTATTTCGCAGGTGGTTGCATTACTTTAGATCAGGGCGTAAGCTGCAATCATATGAGGTCGATTGTGGAGAAATAAAAAACTGCACCATACGAGTATCGAATGATACCAATAAGTGGTTCGAAATCGCCAACCCCAGTTGGAAAGCATGACATCCATTCATTGTAAAGGCCTATTTGGGGTGTAATATTTTAAAAATTAATGATATAGCAGACGAGGGTGAGCAAAGACTGATGAGCAGAACGTGGCAAAGGATATGTATCAATATTATGCTGTATTGAGCATTGACTACTACATGTCAATGTGTTATTCATATGACGAATCGCTATCATAGTATCAATCGCATCACAGCGCTGATTCCATATCATGGTTTGTGGAAGAATGGGAAAAAATAGCGCTGTGCATAAAATGTTCATTTTCTGCGACAATCAATGATCGTCGTTAGTTAATTCTAATACGTTGGTGCAATGACAATAACTGTGCATTGAGTCATCATCCATTAGTAGAGGTCAAAATTGAATTACTCAAGATACAATGGCGCATGCACCACAGAATATTAAATGAGATCAATAAATTGTCATTACTTTGAACATTGAAAAGTGAGGAATACTTGAGTTTGAGTTTTCGTTCTTGGGATCTATACAATCATCCACAGCTACAAAGCACAACGAAATATTCATGGATCATAAAAGCTGCCTCCCCAGCTAGAGAAATCAAAATATGTAATTGCTACAGCGCAGACTGGTAAACAAAAATTCTATGGCAAAGGACATTAAATTATTGGCCGACTGCATACTCACCAGGGTTAAACTTTATCTCAATTCGGAATTCTATCCTCACGATAACTCGAATTTGGGCTTCAACAAAAAAAAGTTTCGCCATTTTGTTTAATATGTACTCTCGATTTCGTAAATATCATTACGACTGTAATAGTGATCGTACTTTGTTCACCATCGCCAAGTTTTGATGCAACGGCCCTGTCACGGTTAATGATTGATCGCATCAGAATGAGCATGTACAAAATGCTACCCTAAATGCGTGAATAGAGTCCGAAGACAAGGAAGATTCACCACCGAATACAATTGCATATTGTTTCAATCTTACACGACCGCGTTGTTGAATATTGTCCATTGACCGACATTATCGATAAAATTGTATAGATCAGCAAAATCCCTCCCCGGCTAAATGAATAAACAGTTTAAAAATGAGTTTGTTAAAGATCAACGTCAATCACGATTGGATCTTGTCATCGACTAGATCACGCTAAAACATATTCATCATGACTGTGCCCACGTTTGTGGATCTACAAGGATTCATTGTTGGATGAAACTTTATTATGAAGGAAGTAGCAATTCTGAAAGCGGGGTGCGCGCTCTCTTATTGCATTTTCGCGAGTCCCATACCATGGGGACTTTTCACAAAATCTGAAAGATACGAACCATCATGGTTGATTCGCAATCATCATAGTCGAAAGTGGGCCTATGGAAACGTTCCATATAGCATGGCTAAAGGTTTCATAACGGCTGCAGTTGAAGGTTCAACGGAAGACGACATGTGTCCTATCGTATATGTTACGGGCATGAAAAACGAGAGTGGCTAGTTGATACACCAAATATGAAAAATGAGCTATTTATCGAGTTGTTGAATATGGACTTTGACGATATGGATGCCTCTAGTGAATTAAATGGACGTTCTACTCTACGATGTGAAAAGCATAAAAACAATTGTGCCTTACAAAATGTATTTAAAAGCTTCGATTGGTGGCTGAATCATAAAGATTCTTGCAGATAAAAGAAATGTAACATTATGTACTTTTTTATTCTTTCCACCCCGTCCTTCGTTATGTCAGCATCATCTGACACCGGATTGTGCAACTGAATACAATATTTCTTTCGAATGTGAAACTCATTTTTTGTATAGAATTTGATTGAAAAAAAAATAATATAATCAGTATACGTTCGATGGACATTCGAGAGCCGTTTGTTGGAAGTCTGCGAGGCGTTCGAAGATTTTCGAGAGTCTGTCGTGAGACGTTCAAGAGACTCCCGAAGACATTCATAAGAAATTTGAAGACATTCAAGAGACGTTCGAAAACATTCATAAGACGTTTGAAGACGTGCATGAGGGGTTTAAAGAGTTTCAAGAGACTTTCTACGACGTTCATGAAACGTTTGAAGATGTTTGTGAGACGTTCGAGAGACTGTTGAAAACGTTCATAACGTTCAGAGACTTTCAGAGACGTTTAGAGACTTTCGAAGACGTTTAAGAGATCTTTGACGATATCCACAATACGTTTGAAGACATCGATGAGCGGTTCGAAGACGTTTAAGAGACTATTAAACACATTCACGAGGGGTTCGAAGACGTTTAACACGTTGACTGCCGTGTCACCCGAATACGGGTGCCACGTCACGCGTATTCGGGTGACACGGCAGTCAACGTGTTAAGAGACTTTCAAAGACATTCGCGAGGGGTTTGAAGACGTCCAAGGGGTTATTTGAAGACATTCGTGAGACTTTCGAAGACGTTCGTAATACGTTTGAAGACATTCATGAGGGGTTCGAAGACGCTTAAGAGACTTTCGTAGACATTCATGACAGCTTCAAAGACGCTCGTGAGACTTTCGAAGACATTCATAATATGTTTGAAGACATTCATGAGGAGTTCGAAGACGCTCAAGAGACTTTCAAAGACATTCACGAGGGATTTGAAGAATTTTGAAGGCTATAGTACCTGAGCTTTAAACGCGTTTTTCTCGGATCAGCTTTTGTCCAATTGGCGTGACAAATAACTTCAACAATTTTCACTCGAATTACTTCAAATTTAAAAATTATGTTCCTAATTAGATTTTGCAGAGAAGTATTAATAGAAAACTTTTCATTTTATGAGCAGTTTTATACGAATATTTTCACTGAAAATTCATGTCAGTGAATTTCTTAAAGTTCAAATACCTACAACTTTGGAATAAAACAATATATTTTTAATTCCGTACGTACTTCTCTAGGTATTATAATGTAGATTGACGAGAACGTTTGTTTTTTGTTCTAGGTCAAAAACTGTGGATGCTAAATGTCACGCCGCGGAGTGCCTAAACAAAAAAAGATGACGAAAGAAAATATTAGTAGTCAGCCATTTCAATCATCGAAAAAAAGATATCTTTTCTAACAGCTTGATATTCATACTGAATAGATGTGTAATTAATTTCATGAATGAATCAATTTTTCATATGAAAAAATGGTTAAATTCGCATATGATTTTATACCCGTTACTGTGGCCTAAGGCCTCAAGAGACTTTTAAAGACATTCACCAGAGGTTTGAAGATGTTCAAGAGATCCTCGACGACATTCATAATACGCTGTTCGACCACATTCATAAACCGAAGATTTTCATAATGTTTAAGTTTGTTTGGGATTTACACCCAAACAATCCCAGCAAAACTCAAACGGCATGAAAAATCTTCGGTTTATAAATGTCGTCGAAAGTTTATGAATGAATGTATATGAATGTCATCAAAGTTTGTTTGAGTTAGTTCGAGTTTGTTTGGGATTTTCTCCCAAACAAGCCCAAACAATCCCGGCAAAACTCAAACGTCATGAACATCTTCGGTTTATGAACGTCGTCGAACATCGTATTATGAATATCGTCGAAGATCTCTTGAACGTCTTCGAACGCATAATGAATGTCTTCAAACGTTTTAGGAATGTCGTCGAAAGTCTCTCAAACGCCTTCGAACCCCTCATCGATGTCTTCAAACGCATTATGAATGTCGTCGAAGATCTCTTGAACGTATTGTACAGTTTCTTGAATGTCTTTAAAATTCTCTGAAGCGTCTTCGAACCCCTCATGATTGTTTCCAAACGTACTATGAACCTCTTCGAAAGTTTCACAAATGTCTTCGAAAGACTCTTGAACGTCTTCAAATCCCTCGTGAATGTCTTTGAAAGTCGCTTGAGCGTCTTCGAACTCCTCATGATTGTCTTCAAACGTATTATGAATGTCTTCAAAAGTCTCACGACCGTCTTTGAAGCCATCATGAATGTCTACGAAAGTCTCTTAAGCGTCTTCGAACCCCTCATGAATGTCTTCAAACGTATTACGAATGTCTTCGAAAGTCTCACGAATGTCTTCAAATATCTCTTGGACGTCTTCAAACCCCTCGTGAATGTCTTTGAAAGTCTCTTAACACGTTGACTGCCGTGTCACCCGAATACGCGTGACGTGGCACCCGTATTCGGGTGACACGGCAGTCAACGTGTTAAACGTCTTCGAACCCCTCGTGAATGTGTTTAATAGTCTCTTAAACGTCTTGGAACCGCTCATCGATGTCTTCAAACGTATTGTGGATATCGTCAAAGATCTCTTAAACGTCTTCGAAAGTCTCTGAACGTCTCTGAAAGTCTCTGAACGTTATGAACGTTTTCAACAGTCTCTTGAACGTCTTACAAACATCTTCAAACGTTTCACGAACGTCGTAGAAAGTCTCTTGAAACTCTTTAAACCCCTCATGCACGTCTTCAAACGTCTTATGAATGTTTTCGAACGTCTCTTGAATGTCTTCAAATGTCTTATGAATGTCTTCGGGAGTCTCTTGAACGTCTCACGACAGACTCTCAAAAATCTTCGAACGCCTCGCAGACTTCCAACAAACGGCTCCGAATGTCCATCGAACGTATACTGATTATATTATTTTTTTTCAATCAAATTCCATACAAAAAAATGAGTTTCACATTCGAAAGAAATATTGTATTCAGTTGCACAATCCGGTGTCAGATGATGCTGACATAACGAAGGACGGGGTGGAAAGAATAAAAAAGTACATAATGTTACATTTCTTTTATCTGCAAGAATCTTTATGATACAGCCACCAATCGAAGCTTTTAAATACATTTTGCAAGGCACAATTGTTTTTATGCTTTTCACATCGTAGAGTAGAACGTCCATTTAATTCACTTGAGGCATCCATATCGTCAAAGTCCATATTCAACAACTCGATAAATAGCTCATTTTTCATATTTGGTGTATCAACTAGCCACTCTCATTTTTCATGCCCGTAACATATACGATAGGACACATGTCGTCTTCCGTTGAACCTCCAACTGCAGCCGTTATGAAACCTTTAGCCATGCTATATGGAACGTTTCCATAGGCCCACTTTCGACTATGATGATTGCGAATCAACCATGATGCTTCGTATCTCTCAGATTTTGTGAAAAGTCCCCATGCTATGGGACTCGCGAAAATGTAATAAGAGAGCGCGCACCCCGCTTTCAGAATTGCTACTTCCTTCATAATAAAGTTTCTTCCAACAATGAATCCTTGTAGATCCACAAACGTGGGCACAGTCATGATGAATATGTTTTAGCGTGATCTAGTTGATGACAAGATCCAATCGTGATTGACGTTGATCTTTGACAAACTCATTTTAAAACTGTTTATTCATTTAGCCGGGGAGGGATTTTGCTGATCTATACAATTTTATCGATAATGTCGGTCAATGGACAATATTCAACAACGCGGTCGTGTAAGATTGAAACAATATGCAATTGTATTCGGTGGTGAATCTTCCTTGTCTTCGGACTCTATTCACGCATTTAGGGTAGCATTTTGTACATGCTCATTCTGATGCGATCAATCATTAACCGTGACAGGGCCGTTGCGTCAAAACTTGGCGATGGTGAACGAAGTACGATCACTATTACAGTCGTACTGATATTTACGAAATCGAGAGTACATATTAAACAAAATGGCGAAACTTTTTTTTGTTGAAGTCCAAATTCGAGTTATCGTGAGGATATAATTCCGAATTGAGATAAAGGTTAACCCTGGTGAGTATGCAGTCGGTCAATAATTTAATGTCCTTTGCCATAGAATTTTTGTTTACCAGTCTGCGCTGTAGCAATTACATATTTTGATGTCTCTAGCTGGGGAGGCAGCTTTTATGATTCATGAATATTTCGTTGTGCTTTGTAGCTGTGGATGATTGTATAGATTCCAAGAACGAAAACTCAAACTCAAGTATTCCTCACTTTTCAATGTTCAAAGTAATGACAATTTATTGATCTCATTTAATATTCTGTGGTGCATGCGCCATTGTATCTTGAGTAATTCAATTTCTACCTCTACTAATGGATGATGTCTCAATGCACAGTTATTGTCATTGCACCAACGTTTTAGAATTAACTAACGACGATCATTGATTGTCGCAGAAAATGTACGTTTTATGCACAGCGCTATTTTTTCCCATTCTTCCACAAACCATAATATGGAATCAGCGCTGTGATGCGATTGATACTATGATAGCGATTCGTCATATGAATAACACATTGACATGTAGTAGTCAATGCTCAATACAGCATGATATTGATACATATCCTTTGCCACGTTCTGCTCATCAGTCTTTGCTCACCCTCATCTGCTGTATCATTAATTTTTAAAATATTACACCCCAAATAGGCCTTTACAATGAATGGATGTCATGCTTTGCAACTGGGGTTGGTGATTTCGAACCACTTATTGGTATCATTTGATAGTCGTATGGTGCAGTTTTTTATTTCTCCACAATCGACCTCATGTGATTGCAGTTTACGCCCTGATCTAAAGTAATGCAACCACCTGCGAAATAATGGATTCTTGTTTAATTTGTCTAGCACATATAACGATAGAGAAATTATGTTAACTTCACACACCGCTGGCGTATATATATTTTTTAATGGCTGCCTTTATTTAGTTCTGCGCTCGCGAGGCACGATAAGTTCTTGACCTATGTGAAATGCCATACATTGTTATTCCCGGTATCTTGTATGTATAGCAAATTGATATGCTTTTTCTTCTTATGTTGAGCCACGCGTATCGGAGCAATGTCTTTTTTGTGGTATACACATTGATGGCTAGATTGTTTTGAAACACATTTTTTTTTATTTGACCTATGGTCACTAGGAATCCCATATTCGGTAGATTCCATACTGTTGTGTAAGCATCAATGCGTGTAAAAAGAAACGCGGTCACTGTTTCGTTCAGCTGGGTATAAAGTTGCGACAGTCGCCCATGCGAAACGTGTATTATTTCTTGACTGCACATTAATTGCAGGCGTCATAATCATTATCTCCCGTGGCATTGAGATATAACATTCCACGCGTATTGGTTTATACTTATTTACATGTATTGTAAGATTACGTATTTTTCCTAAAGCTCAACAACGTGCACGTTGTTGAAATTTGTCGAGCAGGGGTTAAAGTATAGACCATCACGCGTTCAAGTCGATTTCTCGCCACATTAACCTATTACCGCTGTGTCCTGCACCTATGCGTATAAATTGCCTATACATGGAATACTTCAATCCTTCCAGATGCGATATTTGGACTATCAATGACTATTGATGTTTAGCTGATAATCGTTGGCGTTTGATTCGGCTTTGCATTTTCAGTACTTCGATGAACTCGACGATCCGTTGCTCCCACGCAGCAAAGTCTTCGACCGAACTTAAAACTGCGGCTTGTTTGTGCAACATTTTTTTTGATGGTTCATTGTTGTTCTCCATATTAACGAGTTAAAAAGTCTTCCCAGAGAGATTGTGTTAACTCGCTGCTTCATTCAACGTATGGCCACTTTTAAGCGCTGTCGATGACTAAAAATGGTCGTCCATCAGAAATATTTTCGGCATTTCCTTCTAGCTCGAAATATGTTATAAAATCACCTCTACCAGAGTTTTTTAATATCGCATTGATATCTATTACCGCGGAAAGCATGAAAAATAAATACATACACAGAACGAGCCGATTGGGGTTCAACGGGAGCAAAGAGAAATTATTTTGTGAGTATTCCAGACTTCGAATACATCTGTGCTCAAATGGTGCATGCAGCCGGATCAGCGGTCGCAACCTATAATGCGCTCCGGCCATAGATCCCTAAAGTTGATCGTTTTTGTAATAAATACCTCGTTTTCGTAGATGTGTTTTGGATATCCAAGACATTACTTGAGCGGAATGTAATGAAAAAAAAATGTTCCCTATGCGCGGAGGGCGGCGTCAAACGTCAACGAAGAAAAAATATGCCTTAACCATGCAGCTGATTTCGTAAGAACTGGTGTCACTTGAATAGGTTTGATGTTCCTCTGCGAAGAACCCTATGAATCGTGACAGGCTGGACTTCACATATATTGTAGCACGTGGCAATATATATATGTTATCGTTCAGGGATTCAAACCGAATCTCGTTAGAATTTTTTTTAAATTCATATTTTTTTTCGGATCATTGTCTTCATACTATGGTTGTTGTAAATTGTTTATGGGCTTTGAAGTGTGAGCGTACATAACGATCATGCTCATGTTGCATATGTGACGCGATAGTGCGTGAAGGCGGGTGCTCGCACTAAGAAAAAACAGTTTCACAACGTAAAGAAAAATATTTTGCCGTCTTCATCTTCGATTGATTATACCAGAAGGCTGATAGCATTGCCTTTCGGTTTTTTTAATACTACAATTCGCTGGTTAAGTGTATACGAATCGTTGTGTGTGCGAGGGATTTTTTAAAATGAATAAAAAACATTTTGATGAAAACATATATCATTTGCTTTCTTCATTTATTCTACGGCGAAAATAGTTTCTCCCTCATTTACAATTCGATGAAATTTTTTTATACACTTTTACATAGCCAACACGTCGAAAACGATGGTGAGACGATTGTGATGCGGACACCTATTCGACGATGGTGTCCCAACGAATTTGATATGCCCCTGCCACCATGCTCAGAGACGATGGAACTTGACGCTGTTGTATTTTTCACAACTGCATGTAGATCTGACTATTTGCATGCCAGTTGTAGCATACTCTCGATGATGTGGACAGCCGTCCGACGATGGTGTTCCAACGAATTTTGCCTTTTCCACCATGGTGTGCTCAGAGTCGGAAGAATTCGACGCTGTTGTATTTTCCACCACTGAGTTGACCAGTTGACCAGCATACTCTCGATGATGCGGACAGCTGTTCGACAATGGTGGTCCAACGAATTTTGTCTTTTCCATCATGCTCAGAGACGACGGAACTCGACACTGTTATATTTCCCACCAATGTACCGCATGCAGAGTTGACCATCACGTGCCACTTGCAGCATACTCTCAAACTTGGTTTGTACGGCCTTCATGTCGGAGATTCGATGATCCGAGTGAACGGGGAGTTCTGACAGCTTCTTCGTTTGAAGGAAACCCGCCATCCGGCTGACTTTGTTGATGCTCGTGAAATCCATTTTCCACACTTTTCTCTTTTCAAAGTTCCTTTCCGAGAGAGAGAGATGTTGATGTTGTGTGGTAGTCTGAGCTTGGTCCACGAAATTATAAGCTCCCTCGTAACCCTCCCACTCGAATTTTCAAACTTTTCCCCACCTTTCCAGTCTTGAAAAATAGGTTCAAACACGTTCGAAGAACCTCGTACGCGGAGAATTACCCCCTTCGACATTTTTTCACACTCCCAAAAAGAAAACCGGTTCAAACACATTTGAAGAACCCCATACGTGGAGAATTTCCACAGCATTTTTCACACTTCCGACGTTGAGGTGGGGGGCCATCAATGTGATCTTTCATCTGTGGCGTATTATAATGCTTCATGCATGGAAGATATGATATCACTTCACTATCGTTCCGATGATGTTCTGGCAAACGATCCCACAATAAACCAACATATTCACCCCAATATTTTAGGAGCAAGACCTTTGGAACCTGTTCGAGCTCGTTTTTGGTCAAGTCTAGCGGGTGCTTGGCCGGATGTACTGCGTACATACTCGCACATGTGAACACCTTGACGTAATCTTTCGGAATGAAACCGGGACGGCTTGAATTTTCTTATCGACACCTTTCATACCCGCAGTTGCATGCAATAAATAATGCATTTTTTTTATAAGTCTCTGAAAGAGCGCCCTTCATATGGCAGCTAGCGTTTTCTTATTGGTGGAAACTTTTCTAGCCTTATATAGTAGTTTACCCACAAGTGTCCATAATGAAGCTGATAATTCCGAGTTATACGATAAAACATACAAAATCTTTATGGCTTTCCAACGGTTAACTGCCACTATTTGTTCTCCCCCCTCCCTTTGCTGCAGACACCGTCGCGCTCCCCCCCTGCCGGGCCTTACCCTTCCCGCCGTGACGTCATACCCCGGGTACCCCGCGCGGGACCCCCGCCCCGCTCCCCCCTGAGATCCCTGAGTTAGAACTGGCGTAGCTCCTCTACTCTCCTTAATTGCGACTTCAGTTAAAGCGAGCTCGGACAATCGGGGTTCTACTGTAGTTCATTAATAATTTAATAATTTCGTGTTTCAATATATTAGGAATTCCGATAACGTACGGCTTCAGACTCATCAATCAAAGTGATAATGTGCGTGGAATAAATATTTTTCGTTCTCGTACCGTGACGACAGCTATGTCGTACCAGAATCTCTCTGGGTAGTGTTTGTGTAGAGAGATGTTTTTTATCGACTGTCCAACATCTGCTCGATTGATTTTATCCGTCCCGCTCACCACTTATGTCTCATCAAGATAACGTCTGTTTAATATATCGTAAACGCAGTCCGCGGCGGTGAGAACATGTTGGGTGCTTATGAGGGCACCACCGCATACATGAAACCCGTACCGTCTTAACGACACAAAATAAGATGCCTGTTCAATTGAGATTTTCTGTCCACCGCCGGCCCGTTTCTGACGGGTACCTATGGCTTCCGTGACAATACCTATGAGAATAATTTGTTGCTATTTATCAACTGTTTATCAACTACTTATCAACCAATCAATAGATTGGTCTGTGTTTTCGAGTGGCGATATGACGATTGTTTTCAAAGCAAATTAATTATGGCTGATTTGTGCGGTCACATTGATAGAAAAATTGTGGATTTCTTACTAATTATACGGAAAATGTGCCTATACTCCAAATGCGGTAACCACTGACTCTTATTTTCGAGATAAAAGGAATATCCTCTTTCGAAAAGTCGGTAAGTGATATCTTCATTACAGAGGGATCAAATCCGGAAGAAATAAAATTCGATAATCACTTCACACGGACACGACTCTCCCAACAATATGTTTTATACAATATAGGCGAACAATATAGGCGAACAATATGTTTTAATTAAAATTTTTGCCGTTAAGATGTTGTTTAAAAAGCAAATGTATTCCGGGAGACAATAAAGCAAATATTGTAAATCCTGCAGGGCAAGCATTTGAGAAACGCAATGGAATTGTAAACAAGACACGTGATGAAATACAATTATTCACAATTGTGAGAAATCATCATTCAATGATGTGCGAACCTCTATTATTCTATTATTAATTAATATGTTAATGTAGTTTGGTCTTGGAGCTCCCTCTATGGA
The DNA here is from genome assembly GCA_944452715.1 of Ophion slaviceki. Classification (NCBI taxonomy): domain Eukaryota; kingdom Metazoa; phylum Arthropoda; class Insecta; order Hymenoptera; family Ichneumonidae; genus Ophion; species Ophion slaviceki. Next base: position 54,241,400 of record OX101784.1, read on the forward strand.
CGCTACGAATGATCGTTTATGCAGAAAGTCATTATACGTGTTCAAGAATTTTCTCACTCCAAGCTCACGAGACGCATTTTCAATGTACTTACCGCTAATTGCGATGCACGCGAATAGCGAAATGATCTTCATAACGGATCGTCTTCAAAAAATGCAGTGGGGCCCGCAAACGTATACCTAAAAGTATCATCGCCAAGAAATTCCATTGTCAATTTTATGAACCAAAGCGAATAATAAAGGCAATAAATAAAGTACGAAATGTACTACAAGTGGGTGAAGTCGGGGCAAGACGAATACGCGGGGTCAGATGAATCCTAAGCCTAGCCACTAAACAGTGTGTGCGAGCACAGTGCTCCCGTTGGAGTTTGGAGGAGTGACGGTGAGGTGAATGAGTCTGAAAGTATCAATTGTGGCGGAAGCACGCGTCTCGAGTAAGAAAGCAATATCAATTTTTTGGATAAAACGATGTAATTTTTGTTAAAGTTTAAAATCGTTTCAGTTTATTTCAGTTGCTGATATTGATTAGAGGCAGGTAGGCAAACACAATGAAAGTTCTAATTATTAATATAATAAGAACGGTTTGTCAGAAATTTTCATGGTTATTGCGTGATTTTTTGTTAATTCGTTAACCGTCTAATGGGGCAAGATGAATACAAGCTATCGCAAACCCGGAATATTTTTCGACGTACCACTATTTACGTTAGAAAGGGTGAAACGAAACTAGTGAAGCATTTGGTTCCTCTTCAACCGGTGTTTCTACCAGGGAAAGAAAAAGAACTTACAAATGATCAAAATGATATGGAAGCAAGATTATTCAGACTAATCCTACAGAACTTAGACGATTGGCTAATTACCTTGATGGTATTGAGAATGAAACCACTTTTAAAATAAAGGTTTAATAAAAAATCTCTACTGTATAGTACAAATCAGGAAGACCGATGTTTTTGCTTCCAAAAGTAAAAGATTAATAAATGTTGATTAGTTTGAAAAATAATTAAAGTTGACTGACTTATATACGTATTGTTTTATGTGAACATGATCTTAGCGTTATCATCTTGCCCTGACTTCCCCTACGTATAACTGCGCGGTTCGGTGAGTTTATCACAATCCGTATAAAAAAATTTATTGAACAAAACATCAAATTCACTGAGCCTAATCGATTGGTCATTGAAATTGGTCTTATACACTGAGGCAACTCTATGGTGTTTATAACAAGCACCCGTTGTAAAGATAGGTATAAAGACACACAGCTCGCTGGACAGACAATAAAAGTATAATTGACATGGGTATATTCAAATTGTCCATCCACGAAACTGCGCTTCGTAAAAGTATACGTATACTCCACTGTAAAAAAAATCTGTATTAAAATTAATATAAAAGTGTAGGAAGTCTTTTTACAGATACCGTTTATGAATTTTAATATTGTCATTTGAAAATCAATGGGCTGCTTTTCGAATGTCTAATAATCGTTCAGTAATATCGCAACACTTAAGTACTGGAAAAATCATATACGTATCGCAAGGTATCTATTGTGAGCGTATTAAAATTAATACGCACAGATTGCATTTTTTAATTAAAAAAAAAGTAAAATTGGCATAGAAAAGTGTATTAATTTTACGGTGTTAGGTTAGTGTAATTGTTATTATTTACTTTCTGCGATAAAAATTAATGCGAATCGATTTGGGTTTTTAATTAGACTTGCTGCTTTTGTTCGGTGTTAATTTCTCGCGTTTATTCCTATCCTACCCCTTCATTGTGACCGTTACCCCTCTACTTTCCCCTGTTCTCCTTGCGGCCGCAGGCACTCCCCCCCACCACTCTGTATTATATTCATCATGACTACAATCGTATTTCTAACTTAGTTGTATTTTCGCCGTGAAATGCCGAAGAAAAACATTTCACGACGAAATGTACGCGACTAGGATTCGAACCCGGGATCTTCCGTCCGCTGGTTCAGTGGCGAGCACGCTAACCACTAGACCATCACAGCGGGTGTTAATCATTTACTTTAGATTTGGTGTTACTCGATACGTTTTTTTATGATTTGATTTAACATGCTGACCAAAGCACGAATTTGAAGTTTTCTGCACTGAATTATATATTAAATCAGACTATCCGAATAAACACATACTAACAAGGAGAAGGCAGAGCCTGGATGTCGCGAATTGGTTTCTCCTTTCGCGTGGTGAAAGTTGAAGACCTCTGAATTAACGTCGTTTTTTATTTTTGTTCTAATAGGCCTTAGTTGCTGAGATAGCGCGATTTGAAAATTTGGGAGTTTCGGATGGAGCCAAGCAGGTTTCGGCTGGCGCGTAGAGTACGTTGAGCGTTAATGCTTGACACAAGAGCGGCCGTAGCTAATACGGTAAGACGACGGGTTGGCACTTGAAAAGTCACGGTTCGCGTCCCCGTCCTTTTTTTAATTCAATTTTTATTTTATTTTATAATCTCTCATGACTTCATGTGCAGGTAAATAAGAAAATTCGAAAATATGTATTACTAGTTTTATTTATCTATTATATTAAAATAATTAATGTGGTTGCGGTGGTATTGCGTTCATCTTATGTTCGTGGTGTCGTAAGCCTTTGTGCTTCCCTTGCTTTTACGATGGTTTCCTCCCTCCAATTTGTCAGCATACCGATCCGATAGAAGAAGAATCAGAATAATTACCTGCCGCGAAATTTGCAAGTGTGAATTAGATTAATTATTTATTTTTTATACCATATTATTTTGCTTTGTAATTGTGACTTGATTATTAGATTAATTATTTGTTATACAATATTATTTTGCTATGTAATTGTGACTTAATTTTTGGATTAATTATTTTAATATAATAGATAAATAAAACTAGTAATACATATTTTCGAATTTTCTTATTTATCTGCACATGCAAAGTCTTAAAAGAGATTAGAAAGAAAAAAAATTGAATTAAAAAAAAAAGCACGGGGACGCGAACCATGAACTTTCAGTGCCAGTCCGTCGTATTACCGTACTAGCTACGGCCGCTCTTGTCTCAAGTATCAGCGCTCAACGTACTCTACGCGCGAGCCGAAACCGGCTTGGCTCCGTCCGAAATTCCCAAATTTTCAAATCGCGATATCTCAGCAACTAAGGCCTATTGGAACAAAAATAAAAAACGACGTTAATTCGGAGGTCTTCAACTTTCACCCCGCGAAAGGAGAACCCGATTCGCGAGATCCAGGCTCAGCAGTCTCGTTGTAAATCAGAAAATGTACGTGCCTTCGTATTGTAAATGTCCTATTCATTTCTAAATATTCTCCAGTCTATCAGAATCTACATTGTATATATTCAATACGCTTGTTGTATTTTTCAACTAAGAATATTCATTTTTCTATTAGATGCCTTGAAAAATTGTAGATATTGTATTAATATTCAATTCGTACGTATTACGAAATGTAAAACCGTATGAAATGTAGGTCCGGTATTGAATTTTACAACACTAAAGCCTAAATATTCATTCATATACTAAGTTTTGAAATTTCATTTGCCATAGTATTGTAAAAGTATTTTAAATTTCATATTTCTTTAAACAGTTTTTTGTAATATTCAATGTACAAGGTATTGTACTTTTCAACAGAATGAAGTTAAAAATAATAGTCATATTGTGATTTTAAAACTTTTTGTGTAAATATGGAAATCATATACGTTTGTTGCATTAATCAAACAAATATTTGTATGATTATGATGCGCGTTGAAAAACTCATACGCAGCATACTAATATTCAATGTCCCATATATTAAAATGTATACGCATCTATGAAAATTCATTTCCATTACTGAAGTTTCCATTACTGAAGTGCGAATTTGCGTTTCATATTCCGAGTTTAGAAATTTTCAATTGTAAAAGTATAGTAAATTTAATGACTTTTTTTACAGTGTCATATATAACTTGCTGTTTTTCAATGAGAATTGTTTCAATTCAGGTTAAAACGATAATCCGGGTAATTATATTTTTTAAATTTCCATTTGAGAATAATGTTACCTTACTGATTCTTTCTAGTTGTATGGGCGTAACTAACTCCGGTGAGATCGGGCTGTAGATGAACTTGCTCTGCTTATATGCTTGCTTATATGCGTCCAGATGCATTGTATATGAATTTCCACCTCTGTGCGAATAATTATTCACTTCTTTGTCGCTAGTCTGCGCTCGAACAATGAGCAGTGGATTGGCAGATTGTCACGTAGTCCGGGCGTTTATTCGAAGGGAGGTATCGCAAAAACTACTGATAATCGCTCTCACCTCTATGCATATTTTACCCAACGACATTGTCGCCTCATAACCGGAATATTCGCGAATCCTTCGAAATAGAGTTTTTTCTTTAATTTCGAAAATGACTTTAATTTCATTTATGATGTAAACGAAAATAGATACCATTGTTCGTTTTACTTATTGCTAGTACACAGATGGGACGATGGAATACCAGTTGCAAAGATCATAAAAAACAACACTGCACGACGTATTCTCCGGTTGATCGAGTAATCATTTTTTTGAAAATAATTCGACCTACCGATGATAACTTCAATATGATTAGTATATTTCAATTGATTCTTTAGTATATTAGGGAAAATAGCATCATCGTTAGCCTGCCTTTTTTAAATTCTATACACGATAATAAGTAACAGAAATGCGCGCGAAATCATATTAACGGGTCCGCATGAACTTGGGGTACAGAAATCAGGACGATTTTCAATATTTTTCTCTGTGATGTGAGTATCAGGTGATGAGGCTGAGATTTAACACCCACTGTTTTGCCAAATTTGAGTTTTTTTTTAATTGAAAAATACTCAAAAGCTATGAAGTTATTATTTGAACAAAGCGCCCCCGTTGCTACACGGCCAATCTGTGCAAAACACCGCAAACGTATATCCAAAAGTATTTTCGTTATGAAATTCTACTGTTAAGTTTATGTATCAGAGCGAATAAAAACCGCAATACAGAAGTATGAAATGTATGTCAAGTACGTAATAACTGCTGAGCAAAATTAATTTGAAAAATATATAAAATTAATTAAGCTGAATAAATCGAGTGTTCAAATTACATTGAATGAAAACATTATTGTGTTTACAATCAGCACCCATGGTGATGATAGATATAAAGATAATTTGCTTTTTGACAAAGCAATAAAAATGTAGCTGACACAGCGACATAGGTATATTATATACAAATAAACAATTTGTACATAACGGAGGATGTATATACAATTTCTCTATAAGTCCACTTCTATGCAAATTGTGGTCTTTTAATATTAGAAAACTTATTTGACGCGAGTCGGAAAAAAATGTGGGTAAGTATTCTTTTTAAATTCCAATTTGAAAAGAATTTACCTAACTTGTCAATCGCTATATCGGCATAATTGACCCGGGTCCAATCGTCCTTCGGATGAATGGCGCGAAGAAACGAATTCCTCGATATGAAACTGGGCACGACTTAAAAAGGCAAATATATATATATAACTTATTATGCAATTTCATTGCATATGAATTGCCATCTTTCAGCAAATAATTATTCACTGCTCCGTCGCTTGTCGCTGTTCTAAGAATAAGCAGTGGATTGGTAAGATGTCACGTAGTCCGGGCATTTATTTGAAAGGAATTATCGCAACAGCTACACATAATCTTCTCCCCTATTTCTATGCATACTCGAGCTAAATACAAACACTTCGGTCACCGCGTAACCGCCACATTCGCGAATATTCAGTGCCATTTTTTTTTTGTTGAAAATATGTGAAATTTAATTTATAATGTGCATGAAAATAACCATCATTGCTTTTGAAATTTGGTACTAAGGTTGAACAATAGCGTATATATCACAAAATTCCTGAGAATCAAATGTCATTTCGGACGGTTTTGCGTCATTGATCAAAAAAATATTTTTATTTTCGAATAAATTGATCTACCAACAATAACTTCGATATTATTAGTTTTTTCTAATCGTTTGTTTAATATATTCACCAAAAGAGAATTACCGTTATCATTCTAATGTAATCAAACGTCCTCGTCATCAGAACGATATAAGACTTTGTGAAATTAATACGATACGGATGACATTACTGTCGGAAAATTCGTGAATTCTACTCTTTTCAATGACAAAATGGAACGCTCGAAATAACATTTTCATATTCCTCTATCTTGGCATGGCAGTGTAGGTTATCTGTCTAACATTCAATGTTAACGGCCACGAATTTTGCGTGCATCTGTAAGTTTCGTTATACCAATCAGTACGGAGGCATCAGCTTGTGATTTTGACAATTGTCCGTTTTATGATTCGTCATTTTCGTTCAAAAGAGGGTTCATCCGCACATTCTTATATTGAATATTCCAGAAATATTCTTTGGTCACAATGTGTATTTCCTGTCATTACAATGTTAGTCATAGCCTGGCATGCGTTATTTCATGATTCTCGGGGTGCCATAACATCCGTGTTTTTAATCCTAGAGCGGTTAATTTTATTCAGTATTTTTGCAAGCAATTAAAACTGTCTGTTCCAATTTAAGATACTGAAACTTACAGCGGAATCTAGTAAGCACGTCGCCAGAGAAATTTTAATATCGTCAGAGATTCTCTTTCTCGAAAGCGTCAACCTTTTGCAGGAAACGTTTTTTTAGTATAACATATATCCACGAATTATTTGAGGTGTGCACTTGACATGGCGCATCTGTACAAAAAAGTCCTCAGCTGAGGACATCACAGTACGTTTTTCTTCCCCACTACTGATCTATGTGTATCTTTCGAAAGTGGCAATAACGAAACCAAAAAACGTGTATCTAAAACCAGCGATTTAAGAAAAGAATTGGGCAATGGAGGGATTTTGTGTCGCAGAAAAGTGTTGAAAATCACACTTTTATTTATTTCCTTGCTCGTTTCCGGGTAATACATTATTTTCATAGGTTGCTAAGTTACGTCTTGCACGTAGATTTTTCAATTTCATAAACCCTTCTATAGGGCTCAATACATGCGGGATACAAAACCTATATCCATGTTGCAGAGTGAAAAGGCGCCTACGTTTCGCCGCTCATGAAATTACGGATGAACGTTCTGAGATTGATACGTTTTCTTTCCCATGGATTTTTTTATGAATGTTTCGAATTTTAAGACGTTTACGACGTGCCAGTCATAAGGATTTGTTGGTAACCTTGTCGAAGCGTATAAAGCAGGCTAAGCTGACAATCAGACGGACGAATAAGTAGAAAAAATCTAATCTAAGACCTCCCCATAAGATTGTTTTGGAGTCAAATCCAAGCGACTATATTGATACCCTAAAGATGATCTAGGTATCCATCGCAATAGAAGCGAAATCTAAAACTCGTACTGTAGAAATACTCCCATTTTTATAATTCCAAAATGTCATATAAGCAAAATATATATTTTCTAATGGAGCTAATTTTGTGACGGTCAAAATGATGACCTTGTCTAGAATACTGTGACTGGAAGATGCAAAAATCCGTGTTTAATGGAAAAATCTTACGTGAAATAAAGAAAACTGATTTTCATGGACAGTACGGAAATTAATCGTATGTTTTGTTCGAAGTTGGGGCGATAGGGTATATTTTGTCCCTCCACCGTCGGATACCAGCGTTTGTATATTTATACTTATTTAATTTAAATCCCGTCTGTGGCTCTGCCTTTGGCTATGCATTTCGGTTTTGCTTTATGCTACATCCAACATGCGATCCAACAACATCCAACAAGGCGACCTTGATTTACAGTGTAGCCACGGGCTTACAATTGGAACATACTTCATTTATGTTTTAATAAGTCAGTGTGTCGATATATTAGGAATTCCGATGACGTGCAGATTGAGTCTTACAAGTCAAAGTGGCACTAGCCATGTCGCACGAGGATCTTTCCTTCGTGTGGAAAGATGCCTTTTAACGTCCAACATTTTTTCAATCTTTTTCATCCGTACCGCTTACCACCATTGTATTACAAACGTGTCGGAATGATCCGTCCAAACGCAGTGCGCTGCGATAAGATTGTGTTGTGTGCTAATGAATGCACCACCGCATACATGAAGCCTGTTCCGTCTTTACGATACGAAATGCGGTGCCTGTTTCCTTTCCACCACGTTTCAGACGGGCATCTATTGTTTCTACGACGATACGTATGAAGATAATTGTTGCTGTTTATCGACTGCTCATTGCTTCGTCGGTGTTTTGGAACGGCTATATTATGAATGCTTTCGAAGCAAATGGTTTACGGCTGATTTTTCCGGCCACATTGCATCGAAAATTGGTGGATTTCTAACTTATTATATGGAGTATATGCCTATACGCCAATTGCGATAACCGCTAACTTTCATTTTCAATATAAAAAAAATGATTCTCTTTCGAAAAATCTGTAAGTGAGATCTTTATTACAGAGGTATCAAACTCGGACGAAAAATAATTTTAATTATTAATTCATTTTTCAATGAAGTTCAGGTCTTGAAGCTCCTTGTATGGACTTAACGAATGGTCGTTCATGCAGAAAGTCATAACAATTTCCAAGAAGATTCTTATTCTAAACTCATGACACTCATTTTGCATGTACTTACCGCCGATTCAGAGGCGCACGAATAACAAGACGATCTTTATGACGGCGGGTCTTAAAAAAATGCAGCGGGTCCTCAAATGTGCACCTAAAAGTATTGTTATGAAGAAATTTCACTGTCAAATTTGCGTACCAGATTGAATAAGAATCGCCATAAAATAAGTACGAAATGCACTTCAAGGGCTCCACGACGCTCGGTTTGACGAATTTATGACAATCTATTTGAAAACTTTATTGACCAAAACATCGAATTCACTAAGCTTAAGGGGTTACCCCCACTTGCGATTTTGAAAAAATCGATTTTTTTTATTGCATTTTTTTGAAGTATAAGCATCCAAGCCCATACTTCTGTATGGGCCCGGAATAGATGACTCTATGTAAGTTTACAAAAAAAAAATATTTTCTTCGTGTAAACTGAAATTGAAACTTTAAACGCGTTTTTCTCAAAATGGCATTTCTAAAGTCGGCGACCAAGCTTACTCGAACACTAATGAACCGATCTTCTTGAAATTTTGCAGGCTTATTTAATACATAAAAATGTAGTCTTTAATCATTCGATTTTTTTTTTCGAAAAAATGGCTGTTTTATAGCCAAAAACCGGGCGTTTTTTTTTTTCGTTAAAATCGAACCATTAACTTTGACTGTCCGCCATTTTGTGAAAAATGAATATTTTTTAAAATCCTTCGATTTAAGACTTATATTTGACTAAATCCATCCGCATTTTTTTTTTTCAGATGATCCACTTCGCCGCAATGTTGGTCACCGCAAACCGTGTATATAAAAACATTATTTCATTGACGGCCATTTGCCACTAAACAATGTAATATTTTCCAATAAAAAAATTACTGAAAGTTCTTCAAGATGTGTTCTTTAAGATGTTATATTGATCGATTAAAAAAGTTTTGTAGTTTTCTTTAAAAAAATTCATAAAAAAGGCCTTTTTTTGCGCTACAAGTGGGGGTAGCGCCTTAATCAATTGGTCATTGAAGTTGGTCATATCCAATGAGGGAAAACTCTCTGCCGTTTACATCAAGCAGACGTTGTAAAGATAAATATAAAAGTACACAGCTAGTTGGCAAGACAAGAAAAGTATAGCTGACATTGCTATTCAAATTCTACTGTCAAATTTACGCATTGGAGGGAATAAAAGCCGCAATGGAATGAGGATAAAGTGTACGTCAGGTACATGTCAAGGTAATCCGATCGCTTCACACTAGTCATACCACTGATAATACTTGATACTTTCACAATTCATATTTTCAACATATGCAAAAAAAATCATTCGTAATAACTAAAATTTTCCATGTGTAAACTGTTTGATGAATGTTCACATTTAATTAGAAAAATGATGAAACAGTTATTCCAACGATTCGCTCAGTATTTCTAGGTTTGATATTTGGCAAGATTGGTTCTATCTCCGTCTATGTTCACTCATCCAAGCGAGTTTAACTTCCATGCTTTTCAACGTCGATCTCTGAAGACAATATCAGGTGCGGGAAATATAAAGCATTGTATTCGGGCCACGACTGGCAAAAAGCGGGAAAAATTTGTGTCGGCGAAATACGTCGTTTAATAATGAGATATTTGGGGAAAATCGAATGAGTGAGATGAGGGTAGGACTACAGTCAGCTGTTGCCTTGCTGTTACGTCTCTTTATCGTAGCAAGTGGTAATAAATCCAATACCGGAAATTCAAATTAAACTTGATATTAGATAAAAATTAGGTCAATAAGCGTCATTTTTTCTGAGGGCATTGGGTTACTACAATTGTTAAAGTATGTAAATCTGATTATTTTTAAGAACCTGACGGATTCCCACTAATATATACACTTTTGGAGCGACCGGAAATTGGGTTTTTGCATGTCGTCTCGGAATTCCTTCACAGAAATACGCAATTTTAATTTTTTTTTCACTATAATTAGGTCGATAACTGACCCTGAAATTTTACAGAGACGATTATTAAAATTTTTAGTGAAGCTAAAAAAAAATGAAAATCCTATGGATTGAAACCGAGCGATAGGAATACCGTAACAGGCCGGAGTTTATGACAATCCGCTCAAAAATTTAATTTTTCGAAAGATCAAACAATTAAGTTTTGAAATCGTCGTTTACACTGGGGGAAACTTGATGGACTGTACCATAAACACCTGTGGTAAAGGTAGATATGAAGGTGATTAGCTTGCTCACAACGATATTAGCAAAAGCTGACACAGCTACATTGAGATGGCCCAGCCAGTAAACTGTGGCTAGGATCAGTATAAGAATACCTATATATAAATATACAATTTGTACATAACAGAGGACTTATAGACAATTCCTCTGTAAGTATCCTTATAAGAATACTGATATCCAAATTGTAGTCTTTCAATAGAAACTCTTTCGATGCCGGTCGAAAAGATAATCTTAGTAGCTGTATTTGTTAAATTCAAATTCGACAAGATTGTACCCAATTTCTATATCGCTGTATCTGTGTAATTGACCCTGGTACATCGTCCTTCGGCCGAACGGCGCAAAGAAACGAATCGCTCGATGTAAAACTTTGCTACGACTTAAAAAAGCAGATATATATATTTCACTATGCAAATTCATTGCATGTGAATTTCCACCTTCCAGCGAATAATCATTCACTTCTTCGTCGCTTGTCGGTGTTCCAACAATGGCAGTGGATTAGTGAAATGTCACGTAGTCCAGGTGTTTATTGAAAAGAAATAATCGCCACTGCTACTGATAATCGCACCTTCGATCACCTCGTAACCGAAGCATACGCGAATAATCCAAAGTATTATTTTTAGTATATAGTTTTAAAGTATATCGTTTTTTCTTAATTTTGAAAATGTGTGTAATATAATTGATAATGTCAATGAAAATAAACAAAATTTTTTTAAAACTTAGTACAAAGGTGGAACCGTAGCGTATATATTACAAAACTCGTGAGAATAAAATATTGAATTTATCAAGAAGTTATTTTTATTCTCGAATAAATTGATCTACCGGCGATAACCTCGCTATTATTAACATTTTCCATTCGTTTGTTCAGTATATTTACTAATATAGTATCATCGTTATTGGAACGGTATGGGACTTTTTGGAATGAAGTGAGTTTCGATGCACTTAACTTCATGGGTAAATACAATACGAATCAAATTACTGACGGAAATTCTTGAATTTTCCTCTCCCCGATGGTAAAATGGAATACTCAAAATAATATTTTTGTTCCGCTCTTTTGGCGTGGCAGTGCATGTTATATGTCTAATAATTGATGTTAACGGCCACGAATTTTGCGGGCACCTGCAAGTTTCGTTACACCAATGGGTTAGAAGGCATCAGCTTGTAGTTTTCAATTTTGTTCCTTTTTTGTTTCGTCAGTTTTATTCGAAGGCTTCACACACACGATCGTATATGCAGTTTGCCAGAATGTTTTTTTCTCACAATACGGATATCATTCGTATCTCGTGTCATGTCAATGTTAATCGTAGCCTGACACGGTACTCGCTGAATGATTTCAATACTTCTTCTTTCTTTGGGATTTTCTGAAAGGAACAGTGTATGCCAATGATCCACACACGATTCCGGAGCGCAAGGAAGCAATTGGACAAAGTGTTATTGAATTATTAAGTCAAAGTGTTATTATGTGTGCCCATGTCTGTGTGTGTGTGTGTGTGTGTGTGTGTGTGTGTGTGTGTGTGTGTGTGTGTGTGTGTGTGTTTGTGTGTGATTGCATAACGCAGGTTGCAAATTTATTGCACCAGTTTTCACCTTTGTGCGAATAATTATTCACTACTTCGTCGCTTGTTCGTGTTTTAACAATGAGCAGTGAACTGGTAAAACGTCACGTGTTCCGGGCGTTTATTCGAGAGCCGTTATCGTAAAAACTATTCATAATCGCACCTACCTCTATCCGTATTTCACTGAAATAAATTTGCGAATTATAATCGACCGTAAAAGAATTCTTTGAATTATGGTTTCCTTTTTATTTCGAAAACGAACGTAATTGCATTTATAATCGAAACAAAAATAGACTTCATTGTTTCTTTTACTTATTGTTAGTAGACTTATGGGAACATGGAATACCGATTGTCAAGATCATGAAAAAAAACCACTGCAAGAGATATTCCCCGATTGATCAAGAAATCATTTTTTTTCTAATAATTCGACCTACTGATCTTAACTTGAATATGATTAGTTTTATTCAATCAATTGTTGTATATTTACGAAAACAGCATCACCGTTACCATCCATTTTTAACATTCCATATACGATAGTAAGTAGAAGAGATGTGCGCAAAGCATATTAAGAGGGCTGCATAAGCTAGGAGGCCCAGAAAGCAGATTGACTTTCAATTTTTTTAATGCTGAGAGTATTGGGATGACGAGGTCGGGATTTAAGACCCCACACAACGGTAAAAAAAATGTTTTTGCCATTTTTTTATTTTCTGAAAGATACATTTGTTAGAATGCTCTCAGCAAATTTTTTAAAGAAATTTGTAAAATTGGCGGAGATACAGAATTTGTTGTGAAACTGTTCGAAGCGCACAACCGCGCCGAGTGGCAGATAAAATGAAAAGTTTCATACTTACACCTAATCAACTCTGCTAGGACCATCGGGTAAACTATCTTCTTCTTTCCGATACAGAAAAATTGAATTTCTTTTTTGGCCCACCAAAGTAGAAACCTCCCTTAAGCTTTCAAATTCGTCACTTACAGTGAGGGAAAACATTATGGTGTTTACAATTAGCACCCGTGGTAAAGACACAGCGACTGTAAGATGGTCCAGCCAGTAAACTGTGGTTGGTATCAGTATACTTATATACAAGTATACAACTTGTATACACGGTGAGGCACAAAAAGTGTTACAGAGCAATAGCACTCAAACTATTGATCATATCCAAAAATGTTTCAGACAAAAGTTTAAGTGTTCGAGAAGGCCGTCATACCGGACCACCCTATTTTTTATCGGTGGAGGTGCTGAAACTACGTTAAGGTCGAGTCCACTTTTTTAAATGGAATGGTACATTTTTTTCAACCATCTTGTGGAGCACCTCAAGCCGCATAAAAAACTTTAGGGGGTCAAAGTCGTTCAAGGTCATTCAACGTCACCTATTAAAATGAAATACCAATCTAAAGATCTCGGATCACTATGAAATATTTGGTAGTGGTCCGAGATATTTAGATTTGGATAATGGATACTGACGTTGAATGACCTTGAACAACTTTGACCCCCTAATGTTTTTAGTGCGGCTTGAGGTGCTCCACAAGGTGGTTGAAAAAATGTACCATTCCATTTTAAAAAGTGGAGTTGACCTTGACGTAGCTTTACCACCTCCACCGATAAAAAAAATAGGGTAGCCCAGTACAGCGGTCTTCTCGAACACTGAAACTTTTGTCTGAAACATTTGTGGATATGATCAATAGTTTAAGTGCCATTGCTCTGTAACACTTTACGAGCCTCACGCTGTATAATGGAGCACTTATATACAATTTCTCTATAAGTCTTTTTATGAGTATACTTATATGAGGGATTCTCCGTCAATTCAGCCACTTTTTTTCTACCATCTCAGATCTGCCCCATAATTGGTTATATCAAAGTACTACTAAACGGCATTCTATGTGAATTATTTCAGATGTTTTAATTCAACATTTTAGAAAATGCCTTTTTTTCCAAATGAATATATCTCGGAAACTAGAAGTAACTGAAAAAAAATGTCTGTACATAAAAGTTGTAGTTTTGTGTTAGCTTTCGAGCGGACGACTTGAAATAATTTTTACGTTCCGGTAACGCTGATTTTTTTTACCAAAAAGGGGGAAATTATTTTTTTTATTAAAAACGGCCATTTTTTTGGCTGAAAAAATTGCAGAGTCTTCCAGTATGTCTGACGATATCGCAAAGAAATCGCCAGAGTGGTAGGGATCGAGGTTCTAGGATAAAAAAATGAAACCACACAAATTAATTTTTTTAGCTAACACAAGCTAACACAAAACTACAACTTTTATGTACAGACATTTTTTTTCAGTTACTTCTAGTTTCCGAGATATATTCATTTGGAAAAAACGGCATTTTCTAAAATGTTGAATTAAAAAATCTGAAAAAATGCACATAGAATGCCTTTTAGCAGTACTTTGATATAACCAATTATGGGGCAGATCTGAGATGGTCGAAAAAAAGTGGCTGATTTGACGGAGAATCCCTCATATACAAATTGTCGTCTTTTCGTAGAAAATCTTTTGACACCGTTCGAAAAGATAACGTGGAAAATTATATTGTTAGAATGAACATTTGAAAAGCATGTACCCAATTTTCATATCGCTTTATCTGTGTAATTAATCCTAGTACAATCGTGCTTCTGACGAACGGCGCGAAGAAACGAATCGCTCGATGTGAAACTTTGCTACGATTTAAAAAGGCAAATATATAAAACTCACTATGCGAATCTATTGCATATGAATTTCCCTCTTTCAGTGAATAATCATTCGCTGCTTCGTCGCTTGACCGTGCTTGAAGAATAAGCAGTGAATTGATAGATTGTCACGGAGTCCGGGCGTTTATTTGAAAGGAATTATCGCCGCAGCTACTCATAAACGCCCCCACTTTTACGCACACTCCACGCAAATAGAAGCACTTCGATCACCTCGTAACCGAAACATATGCGAATTCTCCGAAGCATCTTCTTTGGTCAATTAAAAAAAAGATGTTTTTTAAATGTAAATGGCAGTAAACATCATAGTTTTTTTTACACTTAAGGCGTTACCCCCCACTTGTAGCGCAAAAAAGGCCTTTTTCATGAATTTTTTAAAAGAAAACTACAAAACTTTTTTAATCGATCAATATACGATCTTAAAGAACACATCTTGAAGAACTTTCAGTAATTTTTTTATTGAAAAATATTACATTGTTTAGTGGAAAATGGCCGTCAATGAAATAATGTTTTTATATAGGGGAGACCGGGGCAAAATGGTATAGCGGGGCAAAACGGTACCGGGGCAAAACGGCACTGGGGCATAATGGGATCGGGGCATAATGGGATAGCAAAAAAATGAAGTTTCTTGGTGCTTGATTTGGGGCAAAATGGGATAGGGGCAAAATGGGACAGAGAGGAGTGGAATATCAAATTGGGGCAAAATGGGACACACAAAAATGAAGTGTCGCAGCCCGCTGAATTTGGGACAAAATGGGATAACAGGAAAATTCATGCTTCGGCTCTATGAAAGAGCTGTTGAAACATAATCTAATCTAAATGGTGCTTGTGGTTCGTTTCAGTCCACATATACGCAGATAATACGGACTGATCGATATATTTGTCGACACATATCCGTCGATTTCATGGGGAGCGGCGGTTCTAGTTTCATAAAACAATTTACGTAAAAATTGACAAGAGTTAGATTTTCATCAATGGCTTGAAAATCAGTATCAGTAACGTGCAGTTGGCAGAAAATAAATTAAAAAAAAAAACAAAGAAAGATAACAACAAAAAAAACCACAAATTGCACGCGTCAGATTATAAAAATTACTTGATTATTTAAATAATTAATAACGACAAAGAAATTGTACCAATCGAATAAGAAGGCTCAAATAACAATTTACGTCAAGTTTGGTACAGTTCTGACCGCAGAATCAAAAGTAATTGTTTAACAAACTTTAATAACAAATGAAAAATTAGTATTTTTTTGAATGTTGAAGTCCTTAAATTTATTGGATTCAACAAATCCTGACGAGCCGAGCACGAACTGTTGTTGTAAAGTCAAAAATTCCACTGTCCCATTTTGCCCCGATCCCGTTTTGCCCCAACCGCCTCTTTCTGAGGAGCCTGATTTTCTCCGGCCCATTTTGCCCCAGTCCCGTTTTGCCCCAATGACGTATTTTCCAGCAGTGTTAATTTTCACTATTCCATTTTGCCCCAAACCCGTTTTGCCCCGGTCCCATTTTGCCCCGGTCCCATTATGCCCCGCTATACCATTTTGCCCCGGTCTCCCCTACAAGGTTTGCGGTGACCAACATTGCGGCGAAGTGGATCATCTGAAAAAAAAATGGGGATGGATTTAGTCAAATATAAGTATAAACTAGTCTTTAATCGAAGGATTTTAAAAAATATTCATTTTTCACAAAATGGCGGACAGTGAAAGTTAATGGTTTGATTTTAACGAAAAAAACGGCCGTTTTTTGGCTATAAAACGGCCATTTTTTTTCGAAAAAAAAGTCGAACGAATAAAGACTACATTTTTATGTATTAAATAAGCCTGCAAAATTTCAAGAAGATCGGTTCATTAATGTTCGAGTAATCTTGGTCACCGACTTCAGAAATGCCATTATGAGAAAAACGCGTTTAAAGTTTCAATTTCAGTTTACACGAAGAAAATATTTTTTTTTGTAAACTTACATAGAGTCATCTATTCCGGGCCCATACAGAAGTATGGGCCCGGATACTTATACTTCAAAAAAATGCAATAAAAAAAATTCGATTTTTTCAAAATCGCAAGTGGGTGTAGCCCCTTAATACAAAGGTGCCATAATAGCATATATATTACAAAGTTTCTGACCGTGAAGAATCATCCCGAACGATTTTGTGAGAGTAACCAAAAAATTATTTTTATTTTCGAATAATTCATCTACTGACAATCACTTCGATATTATTAGTGTTTTCCAATCGTTTGTTCAGTATATTGACTAATATAGTATCACCGTTATCATTCGAAAGTTATCAACCGTCATCGTCATCAGAAAGTTATGCGACTTTTTTCAGATTAAGGAGGTACGATCATTACGAAGAATCCACCTTTCGGACTTGATATTTTTATATTATTGTTGACGAATACGTTATTCACTCTTTGGCAAAATTTCAGCTACATTGACTGTTAAGTTTGTTTGAAAAAAAGACAAAGTTGAGCACTTTAAGGTAACAAAGCACGTTGTCTTATAAAGGCGGTCGAGCAAAAGTGCGGTGATCATGGTTCTGCTGCTCACGTATCCAACTAAGGTCGTTGGAAAACTTAAATTTGATAAATTAGTCATAAGAGATGCTGTAAGAAATCGAAAATCTGAACTTCACCGCGTACTTCAAGCACTACATTATAAAAAGATTTCAATTTCCGGTTGAGAATTATCAGAACGACGTAATAGCACCAACAGACTTGGCAACGTCGGGCGGAACACCTAATGCGTTTGGCGAGCAGAACCTAGCTTTGCACCATAACCCAACCTTTCATGTCAATGAGTCCCGGGTGCCAACTTTGAGCACCGCAAACGCGACGTTGTCAGGTGTTTGTTCAAAATTCTATTATATTATTTATACAATTTTACCATTAATCGCGTATCCATAACATATTTAGTTACAATTTTACCCATAGTATTAAGGGGTCTTCTTACTTTAGACGCTAAAAAGGCTATTTTCATGACTTTTCTTTGATAGGTTAATGTTATATATAATGATATAAAAATCACACTTAATAAATACACTTTCGGAATACATAAAAAAAGATTTCTATGAATTTATGTAACCCAAACAAACTTTACACGCGTTTTACTCGAAACAACGTTTTTTGACGGCTTGTTGATAAAATCTTCGAAACTACTGAACCGATACTTATGAAATTTTAACCACATATTCTATACAACTATAGCTATAGCGCGTATCTAGGATTTTTCTAAATTTTGATATTGATTATTTTTTGTTGTTGCCAAAAACGGTGAAAAAACACATTTTCTTTGTTTTTTCGAAAAATGTCCGCCATTTTGTTATTTTTGCACATATCAATAATCGTATGATATGCGCTATAGCCATTGACATACCGAACTTAACACGGTTTGTTTTTTTTGTTCCGGATGATCCATCTCCGAGATTTCACCAACAACGCAGACGTGCAATCATTTTAGGATATTTTTTGAACTACCATTTTCATCTATAAATAGTGACTTAAGGCGGAATATACATTTAGACAGGAAAGCAATAAGCAACATTAAGGGTTTTTTTAAACTAAGAAATAATTATTCTACAATTATCAAACTTTAGGCATACTTTAATAGCATATTTAAGTATACAAAACAATTTTTTTAAATTAATTCATCATCAAAACGACGGAGCTGTGTTACAGCAAGGTTGTCGCGGGAGTTGTGAATCGGCGTGCCGTCTAGCTTCCCGTAGACTTTGATTTGCAAAAAAGTTCAAAAGTTTTTTCAGTTAGGACATGTATGTGACGTTAATTAAAATGAATAAAATGCAAATTTAAGAAAATGGCACGCATTTCTTAAATTTTCTGTAACAAGTGGATTAAAAAGTAGTTTTTGTTTTTCAATTTTTAAAAAACACATCTCGTCAAGTAGAAGGTACTAATGTTATCGATATTTCTACCAAGATTCAACTCAATCGGCTTAATAGTTTTTGAGTAATCCTGCACGCCAATTTCGATTATGCAGTTTTGAGAAAAACGCGTTTGAAGTTCACGCCCGCTCTGAATCCGAGCGGTGAAGCACAGCGTTGACGGGCTGTGAGGTTTGAAGTTTTTCCAATTTCGCTATGAAACGTTAGGAAAATATTCTACATACATACTTCTATCGTTTAAAGAAAAAGAAACAAATTTCGATTTTTTATATAAATAGCCTTTTTTAAGGGTGTAAAGTGTGAAGACCCCTTAATGCCGCTAAAGTAATTCAGGGTTATTTAAATAATATTCCGACAGATTTGGTGCAGGGTTTTTTAGTTCACCTTTATGGTAAGAATGTTATTGTGAATATGACGGAGATTACTGCAGAGTCGTTTAGGATTTATTTTTTCAGTTTTTATTAGTAATTATGCAGTGAATAAAACATTTACCGCAAATTTGGCACATTAGAATCGACAATACGAATATTCATCACAAGCTAACATAAATCAGAACAACTGTGGGTAAAATAAATTTAGTCTTTTTGATGACTCCGAAGAACGAGTCGTACTGCCCAAAGCGCGGTTTGATGCATTTAACTTTATGGGTAAATACGATACGAATGACATTAGTGGAGTAAATTCTGGAATTTTGCTCTTCCCGGTAACAAAATGGAACGCTTAAAATAACATTTTCATGTTCATTTGTCTCGGCATGACAGTGTAGGTGATCTGCCTAACAATCAATGTTAACGGCCACGAGTTTTGCGTACACCCGTAAGTTTCGATATACCAATCGGTTAGACGGCATCAGCTTGGGATTTTGACATCTATCCGTATGATGATTCATCATTTTCGTTCAAAGAAGGCTTCACACACACATTCGCATATTGTGTTTTCCAGAAATATTTGTTGTCAGAAGTCGTATCTCGTGCCATTATTTGGGGTGTGCACTTAAAATGGCGCATTTGTTAAAAAAAATCCCCAGCTAAGGACATCACAGTAAGTTTTTTCCCCCACGACTGATCCATGTGTATCTTTCGAAAGTGGCAACAACAGAGAAAAAAATGTGCGTCAAAACGTAGCGATCTGAGGGAAGGTCTAAGCAATGGAATCGTTTCGTGTCGCATAAGAATGTCGACAATCACACTTTTATTCGTTTCCGTGCTCCCATTTCCGGGTAATACATTATTTTCATTAGTTTCCGAGTTACGTTTCGTGCGTAGATTTTTCGATGGTATATTCCCTTCTACAGGCCCAAATGTCCTTCTGCATGCACAAGAGGGTACTCAGGATCCAACAGGCGGGGGGACGAAGGCGCAGGTCATATTAGTTTCGTTGAAGTTGAGGGGGGGGGGGGGGGCAACAGATAATAGACTTAATTTTTTATTCTCGAGGGTGGGAGCAGCAGCTCCTCCCCTGACCCTCGCTCGGTACGCCGTTGTAGATGCACGATACAAGTTACATATTTAGAGACGGCGACGTTTCGCCGGCGATGAAATTTCCGATGAGAGTTCTGAACTCAAAGACCTTTGCTGTCCCATGGAGTTTTTAATGAAAGTTTCGAATTGGAAAACGTCTACGAAGTAGGATAGATCATTTACTTTGGGAGACTTCACCGAAGCTATCCCTATGATTCTTTCTCCATAAACGAGGGGTGAACCACGATCGACCTGCAATCAAAGGCGTATAAGGCAAGCTATACAAGTATATGTACATATCTAAGGCTGATTTAGTATCCCTAGGCAGACGAAGAAGTAGGGATATTTTATGTAATACGTCCCCATGAGATTTTTGGGGAATGAAATCCAAGCGATTATATCGATACCATAAAGGTGATACAGATATCCATCGCAACTTCTAGTGCAGAATGATAATAATTCTGAACTATGCAACCGAAATGTTTGTGCTTTTGAGCGTTAAATGGGAACGTCTCAAGCAAAGTAGAGAAAATTGATTCACGTGGTCAGTACGGGAACAGGTTCCCCAGCGTAAATACTTACGTTGGAAATTATTTGGGGATATTTTACTTTTCCATATAAGAGGTGATTATAGTCGTGTGTATTGTTGAAAGTTGAGTCGAATGGCTCTATTTTCACCGTCAATTGTTGCAGACCAGTGATTGCATGCCTAGTCGACCTTAGCTGAAATCCCGTCAACGTAGCGTGCTGGTAATACGGTGGCTCGACCGTTGGCAATGCAATTTTGTTTCGCTTTTCGTTCCATTCGACGGACGCTGATAACTGCAACGCATTGGGAGAGCATTGGTTAAACGTTCAGGCGGATAGGATTTGGTTTATGCGACGTTTCGATATATTAGGAATTCCGATGACGTATAGACTCAGACCCATAAATCAAAGTTACAATGAGCGTGGAAAAAATATTGTTCGTTCTCGTACCGTGACCACAGCTATGTCGTACCAGAATTTTCCCTCTAGGAAGCCTTCGTGCAGAGAGATGTTTTTTATCGAATGTCCAATGGGACTTTTCTGTATTACATTCCTACCGTCTACCACCAACATGTCATAAAGGGGTCCGCGTGGTCCATTGAAAAAACAGTTCGCCGCGGTGAGAACGTGTTTCGTGCTTATAAAGGCACCGCCGCATACATGAATGCTGTCCCGTCTTAACGAGACGAAATAAGGTGCCTGTTCAATTGAGATTGTTCGTCCATGACTGGCACGTTTTCGACGGGCGCCTAGGTCGATCGTCTCTACGACAATACCTATGAGAATAATTCGCTGCTATTTATCAACTGTTTATTGTTTGGTCTATGTTCTCGAGCGGCAATATTATTAATGCATTCGAAGCAAATTGATTATGTCTGATTTTTGCGGCCACATTAATCGAAAAATGGTAGATTTCTTACCATCTATACGGAACATGTGCCGTTGCGATCAATTGCTTTTGTGTTGTAAGTATTAATTGTGTGAAATATTCATTCAATAATTGCGAGCCTCTGTTATTTCATCATTAAGGGGTTACATGGGTCGTGAATAAAAAAAACCGTTTTTATTTTGAATTTTATCTAAAAGAACATTTCGAGGATATTTTCCCAAAGGGCTGGGTTCGAGGATTAAAGCTAAGTTAAAGAAAAAAATTCCTCATTTTATTCTTACTTGAAACTTTAATCGCGTTTTTCTGAAAACTGTATTTTTTAAGTCGGTGGACAAGATTTCTCAAAAACGAATGCACCGATCTTGTTGAAATATTGCCCACTTCTTCTAGATAATATTGACTAGTGATTGCAGGAAGGGTTTTTTTTTCTTTGATCACAACTTATTCTACAGGGCAATACATGATCTAGATTATTATTACCGAAAAGCGTACTGTTTTGCATACAACTGTACCAAAAATTTTAATTCCAATTTTTTAAAAATAATTCCTCAAATCACGAACCCAAACAATCTCACCAACTAACAGAAAATATTTGCTTTTTATTTAAATTTCAGGTAAAGCTATCATGAATTATCCTGATCAACGCGAGGATACTTTATTCTAAGGGGTCTCCGAAAACCAGTTCACCTCGGCTGAATTTTCAAAAATTTTGCATGAAAATTTTATAAAGTGTTGTTCAAATGTTGTACTCTTATATGCTTAAAGTTTGAATAAAATAATTCATTTATTATGATTTTTTAAAATATGGTTTATTATGACTAAATAATGGTTTATTTATGGTTTAATATGATTTTTATTATGATTCGTTTATTATGGTTTGCACTTCAAAACCCATGTAACCTGTTAATTAATTTGTTAACGTAGTTAATGTCTTGACGCTTCTTCTATGGATTTTACGAATGATCATTCATGCAAAAAGTCATAATACTTGTTGAAGAATTTTCCCACTTTACCCGCACGAGACTCATTTTCATAGTACTCACCGCCAATTGCGAGGCACAGGAACAACAAGATAACCTTCATGACTGCCAGTTTTTTTAAAATGCAGTGCGCAGCAAACGTATACCTAAAAGTATTTTTGCCAAGAAATTATATTGTCAAATTCACGCACCAGAGCGAATGAAAACCGAAATAAAAAAGAACGAAATGTACTTCAAGTACTTGAAAACTGCTCGCGATGGGTTTATCAAAATCCGTATGAAAACTTTATTGAACAAAACATTGAATTCACTGAGCTTAATCGATTGGTCATTCAAATTGGTCATGTACACTGAGGGAAAACTCTATGGCCTTCGCAGCAAGCACTCGTGGAAAAGATAGCTATAAACATAAATAGTTTGCTGGCTAGACAATAAAAGTATCGCTGACGTAGGTACATTCAGGTTGTCCAGCCAGGAAACTGTGCTTGGTACAAGTATAAGTGTACTTATACATAACTGTCTCTCTTTCAATGCCAATTTTTTAATTCAGGTTAAAACAATAATCCGGGAAATTATTCGTTCAAATTTTTTTTGAAGGGGTTACACCCCGTTGGAATTTTTGAAAAATTAAATTCTTCGTTTTCGACGAATTACAATAATATAACCTTTCAAAAATATTTTCTGGAAAATTCAAGTCGATCCGTTGAAAATTGGGGGAGTTATGATCGTTTACAGGTAGATCCGCTTACCGTTTTACCGTTACAGGTAAAAACTTTCAACGCATTTTTCTCGGAATGACTTTTCCAGAATCGGTGACCAAAATATCTCAAAAACAACTAAACCGATCTGCTTCAAATTTTACTTTTACTTTTTTTATATCAAGGAAAATAGATTTTTTTTTCACCGAAATTTCGACGATCACTTTCGATCGGCGACCATTTTTTCAAAAATCATCATTTTATTGAATCCTTCGATTAAAGACTAGATAATACGGTACAAAAGCTAAATTCATTTGGTTTTTTTATTTCAGATGATTTGTTCCCGAGCAGGAGTGGTCACCGCAAGGGACCTTTTTTGCACAGCGACTTGCGCAATTTACTGTATCTCCGCCGTTTATAAATATTTCCGAATACAAAAACTTGTCAATGATACTTGAAATGATAGCCTTTACTATAAAAAAAAGTTACATCCCTGCATCCATTTCCCAAACAAAAAATCACGAAAACACCTTTTTTTCCGGCCCCGAACTAGGTGTAACCCGTTAAGGGGTTACCCCCACTTGCGATTTTGAAAAAATCGATTTTTTTGAAGTATAAGTATCAGGGCCCATACTTCTGTATGGGCCCGGAATAGATGACTCTATGTAAGTTTACAAAAAAAAATATTTTCTTCGTGTAAACTGAAATTGAAACTTTAAACGCGTTTTTCTCAAAATGGCATTTCTGAAGTCGGTGACCAAGATTACTCGAACACTAATGAACCGATCTTCTTGAAATTTTGCAGGCTTATTTAATACATAAAAATGTAGTCGAAAAAAATGGTCGTTTTATAGCCAAAAAACGGCCGTTTTTTTTCGTTAAAATCGAACCATTAACTTTGACTGTCCGCCATTTTGTGAAAAATGAATATTTTTTAAAATCCTTCGATTAAAGACTAGTTTATACTTATATTTGACTAAATACATCCGCATTTTTTTTCAGATGATCCACTTCGCCGCAATGTTGGTTACCGCAAACCGTGTATATAAAAACATTATTTCATTGACGGCCATTTGCCACTATACAATGTAATATTTTTCAATAAAAAACTTACTGAAAGTTCTTCAAGATGTGTTCTTTAAGATGGTATATTGATCGATTAAAAAAGTTTTGTAGTTTTCTTTAAAAAATTCATGAAAAAGGGCTTTTTTTGCGCTACAAGTGGGGGAACGCCTTAAGAAGAATGTTACCTTACCGATTCCTTCTAGTTTTATCCGCGTAATTAACACCGGTAAGATCGTACTTTCGATGAACTTGCTTTGTTTGGAGGCTACCACCGTCGATGGTACGAGACGGCAAAAGACGATACTGTGGGCATTTGAAACTCTGCTCAGACTTATATAGGCATATGTATATGCGTCTCGAATGCATTGCATATGAATTTCCACCTCTGTGCGAATAATTATCAATTTCTTCATGGCTAGTCCGGTTTCTAACAATGAACAGTGGATTGGTAGATTGTCACGTAGTCCGGGCGTTTATTCAAAAGGAGGTATCGCAAAAATTGCTGATAATCACTCTCTTGCATATTTTGCTCACCTATATTGTCGCCTCATAACCGGAATATTAGCAAATCCTGCCAAATAGTTTTTTTGCAATTGCAGAAATGAACATAATCCCATTTATAATATAAACGAAAACAGACATCATTGTTCTTTGTACTTGTTGCTAGTACACAGATGGGACGGTGGAATACTGATTGCAAAGATCAAGAAAAAAATCACTGCCAGAGACATTCTCTAATTGATCGAGCAATTATTACTTTTAAAAAATAATTGAACTATCGATGATAACTTGAATATGATGAGTGTATTTTAATTGATTGTTTAGTATATTTGGGAAAATAGCATCACCATTACTATGCATTTTTTAATTTCCATACACGACAATACGTAGGAGAAATGAGCGCGAAAGCATATTACGGAGCCCACATGAGCTCGGGGCACAGGAATCAGAACGATTTTCAATATTTTCTTCTGTGCTGAGCGTGTCAGGATGACGAGGTCGGGATTTGACACATAATGTTTTGCCAAGTTTGTTTTTTTTTGCAATGAACAATATTGAAATGCTGTGAAGTTATTATTATTTGAACAAAGTGCCGCCTATGCTGCATGGCCAATCTGTGTAAGGTACCGCAAAGGGTACGAAAAAGTATTTTCATCAAGAAATTCTACTGTCACATTGATCTACCAGAGGGTATAAAAATGGCAATAAAAGAGCATGAAATGTACGTCAAGTGTTGCATAACTGCTTAGATTGACGAGCTTATGACAATCCGCTCAGAAAACTAATTAAAAAAAAAAGATAAAATTCATTAAGCTGAGTCAATTAAGGCTTTAACCTGGTAAATTACAGTGAGGGAAAACATTAGTGTGCTTACAATCAGCACCCGTGGTAATGATACACATAAAGATAATTAGCTTGTTGGCAAGGCAATACAAATGTAGCCGACTCGCTATATTAAGGCGTTAAGCCACAGTAATGGGTATAAAATCATGTGCGAACTTAACAGTTTTTTTTCGTATGAAAAAGTGATGCACTCATAAAATTAATTACACATCTATTTAGTATCAATATCAAGCTGTTAGAAAATACATATTTTTTTTTCGATGTACAAAATGCCCGACTACTAATATTTTCTTTTGTTATCTTTTTTTAGGCGCTCCGCGGCGTGACATTAAGCATCCACAATTTTTGACTTGGAACTAAAAACAAAAATTCCCGTCAATCTACATTAGAATACCTAGAGAAGTACGTAAGGAATTTAAAGATATTGTTTTATCCAAAAGGTGTAGGTTTTTGAACTTCAAAAATGTATTTTCGGTGAAAAATTTCGTTAAAACTGCTCATAAAATGAAAAGTTTTCGATTAATCAGAAATTCCGTAAGGACTTCTCTGCGAAATGTAATTAGGAACATAACTTTTAAATTTGAAGTAAATCGAGTGAAAATTGTTGAAGTTATTTCTCACGCCAATTGGAAAAAAGCTGTTTCGAGAAGTTTCGTGTAGTCGGCCATTTTGTACATCGAAAAAAAAATACATATTTTCCAACAGCTTGATATTCATACTAAATACATGTGTAATTAATGTTATAAGTGAATAACTTTTTTCTACGAAAAAAATGGTTAAATTCGCACATGATTTTATACTTGTTCCTGTGGCCTAACGCCTTAAGATGTCCAGCCAGTAAACTGAGTTTAGTATCAATATACGTATACTTATATACAAATATACAATTTGTACATAATAGAGGACTTATACACAATTCCTCTATAAGTATCCTTATAAGCATACTTATATCCAAATTGTAGTCTTTTATTAGAAACTTTTTTGACCCTTTTCGAAAAGATAATGTGGGTAATTACATTGTATAAATTGCAATTTAAGGAAAATGTACCTCATTTCCATATCGCTGTATCTGTGTAATTAACCCTGGTCCAATCGTGCCTTCGGACGAACGGCGCGTACAAGCGAATTGCTCGATGTCAAACTTTTTTACGTCTTAAAAAGGCAAATATGCATAACTCACTATGAGAATTCGTTACATATGAGTTTCCATCTTTCAGCAAATAATTATTCACTGCTTCGTCGCTAATCTGTATTCTAACAATAAGCAGTGGCTTGGTGAAACGTCACGTAGTCCGGGCGTTTATTTGAAAGGAATAATCACTACAGCTACTCATAATCGCACCTATTTCTATATCCCACTCGACCCAAGTACTAGCACGTCGATCACCTCGTAACCGAACGATACGCTGATTCTTCAAAGTATCGTTTTTTTGTTTCGAAAATATTTGTAATTTTATTTTGAATGCAAATGAAAATAGTCATCATGGTTTTTTAACCTTAGTACACAGGTAGAACAACAGCGAATATATAACAACATTCCTGAGAATAAAAAATTATTTCGAACGATTTTGCTAGATTGATCACGAAATTATTTTCATTTTCGAATAAATCCATCTACTAACAATAATTTCAATATTATTAGTTTTTTCCAATCGTTTGTTCAGTATATTTATCAATATAGTAGCACCGTTATCATTCGAAAGTTATCAAACGTCATCGTGATCAGAAAGACCATTTATCCATTATTATTGCCATCCATTATACCATCATTCGACCATTTTTAATTAAGAAGACGTTTTCTTTCCCGTCGATTTTTAGTGAATATTTCGCATTTCCAAAAGTTTACAAAGTGGCAGACATAAATATTTTTTGGCGACCTCGTCGAAGCTATTCCTACGTTTCTCTCGTCATAAACGTCCATCGCGATCGGTCTGCAACGGCAAGCGTATAAAGCAAGCTGTCCAAGTATATGTACATATTTTATGTACACATACTGGCTTATTTAATACCCCTAGATGGACGACTAACAATAAGTAGGAGAAATCTCATCTAAGACGATTCCGTAAGATTTTGGGGGGGGGGGGGGGTAAAATCCAAGCCATTATATTGATACCATAAAGACAATGTAGGTATCAATCGCAACAAAAGCTAAATCTAAAACTTTTACTGTAGACATATTTACGTGCAACCTTCCCATTTCTTTTTTAGGTTATCTAAAATGTCATGTAGAACAAATTGTATTCCCTAATTAAGCTACTTTTGGTGACGTTGCAAATGTTGCTGATGTTTTAAAAGATACAGAAATCTGCTCTTTCTTCAATGACTTTATATCAGCGGTTCCCAAACTTTTTTGGCGACGGAACCCTTTTGACACACTAAATATTTGACGGAGCCCTAAAATGAGCAAAACCTGGTTTTATGTTAATTTTTTAATGAAAATCGGGGGATAGTACGATATCCGGGGCGCCAAGTTTTGACCGTTGATTCTTGATTTTTTAACGAAAATAATGAGATTTGCAAGAATAAAAAATTTGCCGTTTTAGCTTCCTTAAGGAATTGTTAGCGTTTTTAGCGGTAATTGGAAATACGCCAAAATTCAACGATTGTTGTTGACTAACGGGTACAATATCTTTATTTAATCGCAAATAATGGAAATTGACGGGGCGAGCTTCAAAAAGTATTTCTTTGTTTGGGGTTGTTTAGTGGTATATAAATACCACTAAACGTAGTATTTATATGATTTTCAACATAAATTCCAACATTATAATGCTTTATTTATTCATATTCTCTGTTTATTTATAACAATAAGAATTGTTCCATATTACGAAACGATGTATTTCCAAACGCCAACCACGCCAAATTACTAAACGATGTATTTTACGTAAACTTAGAGCCTTACAAGTCCGAAGAGGGATGTACCGTACTCTTGTTATACCTCTTCGGACTCCTAGCGATTAAAAGTCCTAGTTTACTCTCTGTCTAGTCGCACTTATACGTGAGGGAACCATGGTAGTGGTGTTTAAAATACATTTTTGGCTGCTGAGACAGTGTTGACACTATAAAGTTCCCTTCACCTTGCCTAATGTTGCTTGAAGTTTTCAAATTCGAAAAAATCGTAATTTTCGATACCCATAGAAAAATTCTAATTTTAACGCAAAATAAGGGAAATATCAATTATTACCGCTCTTCACATTTTGTTTATTTTTACTCGATAACCCTCGATAAGCCACAGGGCTTCGCGGAGCACACTTTGATTACGGCTGCTCTATACAGCCTCGATTATTTTATTTCTACGATACATGATCTTGAACATTCACAGATGCAACAATGAGTTTATTTCATCAGCTTGCGGACAAACACTCGCCGATAACTTCTTTTATTCTCGTCGGTGGAAATTCTTTGTAGCTACGTGTGCTATCGTGCACAATGGTAATGACTCTGATCCTTGCTTTCGAAGCGTTTGTGCATTCGAGCGTTTAATGCAAACATCTCACGTTAGAGAACACTGATTCACGTGGTCAGCACGAGTACGACTTGTCGAGCATAAAGACCCACGTTGCTTATTGTTTGGGGTTGTGCTACCGTTCCATAAAAGACCAGATCATAATTGTTTGTATTGCTGGAAGTTGGGATGTTAGGGTAAATTTTCACCCTCCATTCTCGCATAGAGTGTTAGAATGTTTAGACTCAAGGACAGGTTACTGTCGAGAGGGATGAAAAATGTATGATCTTCGGGATTTTTTTATTATATAAAATAAATACTTTTAGATAGGGTTTCGACGTATTTTTGTATTTTATAAATGGAGAGTAAAATTCAATTCTATTTATCAGAAAATCCAAACGTGCGGCTTCAACTCCCGTCAAATAAAGCCAACCACGGCGTGTTTTGGGCTACGCGGGGCGCTCCATAGCCTTGCTAGTTCATCTGAGACAAAAACGAATTAAAAATGATTAAACTGGACTAAATTTAGGGGACCTTATCGTTTTTTGTTTTTCCAAAGCCCCCGGGACAACAAAATGGCAGCTTGTCGAAAAAACCCCATTTTCTTTTGTTTCAACGGACGAAAAAAATATTTCTACATCACTCTTTGCCAAAAACCGCTTCGTCATGGCCCTGGTGAATTGGTTCATCATTTTCTCCAACCAGCGGACGGTTCCGCTCAACAGGCTGTAACTTCTGAAATACTTTAGATGTGACAATATCCTTTTACCCACGTATCCTATACACTTTAAGGATGGAAATTGTGTTAAAAAAAACTGTATTTTTCAACCTCATGAATGGTAACCTGTCCCTCAATAATTTAAATCCCGTCAATGCGGCGTTGCTTGTAATACGGTGGCTCTGCATTTGGAAATACTATTCTATTTTGCTTCATGTTTCATTCGACGTGCGCCGACCACTGCAACGTATGGGGAGACAACTGGAACAACGTTCAGGCGGTTAGGTTTAGGTTTACGCGACGACCTTGATTTAGAGAGCAGCCACGGGACTACACTGAATCAACATATTTCATTCATGATTCAGTGTTTCGATATATTAGGAATTCCGATGACGTACAGATTGAGACTTATAAATCAAAGTGATAATGTTCCCGTCGTGTGGAGAGATTTTTTTTTATCGAACGTTCAGCATTTTTTCGATCTTTTTTATCCGCACCGCTTACCACCATTGTGTTAAAAACGTGTCGGAATGATCCGTCCAAACACACTGCGCTGCGATAAGAACGTTTTGCGTGCTAATGAATGCACCACCGCATACATGAAGCTCGTTCCGTCTTTACGATACGAAACGATGTGTCAGTTCAATTGGTATTTCCTTTTGACCACTGGCACACGTTTCAGATTATATCATTATATTTTTTAAATTCGAATTTGAGAAGAATGTATTTCATTTTTATATCGCTGTACTGTGTAAGTAACCCTGGTACAACTGTGCTCCGAAAGAACAGCGCGAGAAAAGGTATCTTATTTCGAAAATCTTGATATATATATATATCAAGAAAACATTTTTTTTAAATAATTCGACCTACTGATCTTAACTTGAATATGATTGGTTTTATTCAATTAATTGTTTAGTATATTTACGAAAACAGCATCATTGTTACCATCCATTTTTAATATTCCATACACTGTAGTAAGTGAAAGATATGTGCGCAGAAGCATATTAAGAGGCATGCATGAGGTAGCGGGCCCAGAAAGCAGCTCGACTTTTAATTTTTTTAAGCTGAGAGTATCGGGATGCCGAGAGATTTAATACACAATCAATACATCGTTTTGCTAAATTTGAGTTTTTTAACATGAAACATTTCTGAAAAACAATAAAGTTATAATTATTAAAACAATGTGTTATCGTTGGTGCATCGCCAATCCGTGCAAGGTATCGCAATCGTACCCAACAGTAATTCGGCACGAAATTCTACTGTCAAGTGTATTGCATCAGACCGAATAAAGATCCCAATAAAAAATGTATGAAATGCATGAAATGTACGTAAGTGATCAGATTGATGAGCTCATAAAAATCCGCTGCGACAATTAATTGAAAAAAATATCACTAACAAGGAACATCACTTTGGTGTCTTCCTCCGATTTTGGTGAAATTTTTTTATGTGGAAGAGTATCAAAAACTAAGAGACACGTATTTTTTTATCGGCGGAAAAACGGTTTTAAGGGGTGAAACCCACCCTCACAACGGGGATGTTTTTCGTTTTTCGTCGATAACGTTTTAACGGTGCGAGATATAAAAAATTTAAAATTACAACAAGGTTTATTTTTTGTGTACTATTGGAGATGAGAACGATAACGTTATCGACGAAAAACGAAAAACATCCCCGTTGTGAGGGTGGGTTTCACCCCTTAAAACCGTTTTTCCGCCGATAAAAAAATACGTGTCTCTTAGATTTTTATCCTCTTCCACATAGAAAAGTTTCAACAAAATCGAAGCAGGACACCAAAAAGTGATGTTCCTTGTAAGTTGAATCAATTAAGCAATCATTGCACTGTAACATTATCAAAAAATCGTTTTTTTGTTTGTTTGCATTATCCGATAGTCATAAGCGTTCTGTCCGTTTTTTAGATCGAAATTCGAATTATTTCGGTCGTTACAGCCGTTCTTAGAAAAGACCTTTCTTAACAGCCTTTCTTAGAACTTTGAACCCGTTTTTCTCGGAATGGTGTTTTTCAAAACGGTGGCCACTCTCAAAGAAAGAGTATTCAAGCCAACCGCTATGGAAGCTTTTTTTTTTGTTCGAAATCTTCCTTTTTTTGCGAAAAACTGTCGAAAAAAGGCTAAATTTGATACTTTTTGTTCAAACCGCCGTGTGAGTCGACCGTATGAGTCGAACTAGAATGAAGAAGGAAAATAGAAACATAAAAAAAATAGTGAGCGATTGAAGGAGAAGTTTAGTTTTTAACCAAAGAACTTTGCAGTTTTTTGTTTATAATATAAAAACGTTTAAATATTTTTAAATAATTCTAGTTTAACTAATGGAGACGTTTATTGTACACGTGTCTGCAAAATTTCATAATGATTGCTCATCTAGACTGTTTAGGAGCACTCCCCCAATCTTAGGAAATGTGGTTTCGAGAAAAACGCGTTTAAAGTTAAACTGAAGTTCATGTGCGAATTAAATGAAAAGTTTCATACTTACACCCAATCTATCAAATTCATGAAAATAGCCTTTCTTTACGCGTCTAAAGTGCGAAGACCCCTTAATTCCGCTAAAGTAATTCAGGGTTATGGAAATCATATTCCGACAGATTTGGTGCAACGTTTTTTTAGTTCGTCTTTATGATAAGAATGTTATTGCGAATATGACGGAGACTACTGCGGAGTCGTTTAGGATTCAATTTTTCAGTTTTTATCAGTAATTATGTTGTGAATAAAACATTCACCTCAAATTTGGCACATTAGAGTCGACAATACGAATATTCAACACAAGCTAACATGAATCAGAACAACTGTGGGTAAAATAAATTTAGTCTCTTTGTTGACCCGAAGAACTAGTCGTACTTTCTTAAGCGGGTTTCGGTGCATTTATCTTTATGGGTAAATACGATACGAATGACATTAGTGAAGCAAATTCTGGAATTAGGCTTTTCCCGGTGACAAAGTGGAACGCTCAAAATAATATTTTCGTGTTCATTTGTCTCGGCATGTAAGTGTTGGTTATCTGTCTAATAATCAATGTTAACGGCCACGAATTTTGCGTGCACCTGTAAGTTTCGTTATAAAAATCGGTGAGACAGCATCAACTTGGGATTTTGGCATTGATCCGTTTTGTGATTCGTCATTTCCGTTCAAAGAAGGCTTCATACACATATTCGTATATTGAGTTTTCCAGAAAGATTTTTTGTCAGAAGTCGTATCTCGTCTATTGTTTGGGGTGTGCACTTAAAATCGCGTATTTAATAAAAAAATCCTCAGCTAAAGACGTCACAGTGAGTTTTTTTCTCCACGACTGATCCATGTATCTTTCGCAAGTGGTAACAACGAAGCAGAAAATGTGCGTCGAAACGTAGCGATCTGAGGAAAGGTCTGAGCAATGCAGTCGTTTCGTGTCGCATAAAAATGTCGATAATCACACTTTTATTCATTTCCGGGTAATACATTATTTTCATCAGTTTCCGAGTTACGTCTCGCGCGTAGATTTTTCGATGGTATATTTTCTTCTACAAGCTCAAATGTACCTCTGCATGCACAAGGGCGTACCCAGGATCTAATATGGGGGGGGGGGGGGGGTGGGGGAGGAGGGCGCAGCTCATATTCGTTTAGTAGAAGAGGGGGGTTGGGCAACAGATAATAGACTTAATTTTTTATTCTTGGGTGTGGGGGCAGCAGTTCCTCCCCTGTCCCTCGTTGAGTACGCCATTGTACATGCAGGATACATGTTACAGATTTAGAGACGCCGACGTTTCGCCGGCGATGAAATTTCCGATGAGAGTTCTGGACTCAAAGACCTTTGCTGTTCCATGGAGTTTTTAATGAAAGTTTCGAATCGGAAAACGTCTACGAAGTAGGATTCACGGCTCGGTGCGGGAGACTTCACCGAAGCTATCCCTATGATTGTTTCTCCATAAACGAGGGGTGAACCACGATCGGCCTGCAATCAGAGGCGTATAAGGCAAGCTATAGAAGTATATGTACATATCTAAGGCTGATTCAGTATCCCTAAACAGATGAAGAAGTAGGAGGAAATGTTATGTCATACGTCCCCATAAGATTGTTGGGGAGTGAAATCCAAGCCATTATACCCATACCATATAGATGATATAGGTATCCATCGCAACTTCTAGTGCAGAATAGTAATAATTCTGATCCATGCATCCGAAATGTTTGTACTTTTGAGCGTTTAATGGAAACGTCTCAAGCAAAGTAGAGAAAATTAATTCACATGGTCAGTACCGAAGTAGGTTACCCAGCGTAAATACTCACGTCGGCAATTGTTTGGTCACTGTTTATTTTTCCATAAAAGATGTGATTATAGTCGTGTGCATTGTTGAAAGTTGAGTCGAATGGCTCTATTTTCACCGTCAATTGTTGTAGACCAATACCCGCATGCTTAGTCCACATTAAGTGAAATGCCGTCAACGTAGCGTGCTGGTAATACGGTGGCTCGACCGTTGGCAATGCAATTTTGTTTTGCTTTTCGTTCCATTCGACAGACGCTGATAACTGCAACGTATTGGGAGAGCATTGGTTAAACGTTCAGGCGGATAGGATTAGGTTTATGCGACGACCTTGATTTAGAGAGTAGCCACGTGACTACACCTGGATCCACATACTTGCTTCATGATTTAGTAATGCAGTTTTTCGACATATTAGGAATTCCGATGACGTATAGACTCAGACACATAAATCAAAGTTACAAAGGACGTGGAAGAAATATTGTTCGTTCTCGTACCTTGATCACAGCTACGTCGTACCAGAATTTTCCCTCTTGGAAGTCTTTGTGTATCGAGATGTTTTTTATGAAATGTCGAATGCCAGTTTGAAGTATTGAATCCGTACCACCTACTACCAATGTCTCATAAAGGGGTCCGCGTGATCCATCGTAAAGACAGTCCGCCGCGGTGAGAACATGTTGCGTGCTTACGAAAGCACCACCGCATACATGAATATTTCTCCGTCTTAACGAGACGATATAAGGGGCTTGTTCAATCAAGATTTTTTGTCCACCACTGGCGCGCTTCCGACGGGCACTTAGGTCGATCGTCTCTACGACAATACCTATGAGAATAATTCGCTGCTATTTATCAACTGTTTATTGATTGGTCTATGTTTTCGAGCGGCAATATTATTAATGCATTCGAAGCAAATTGATTATGGCTGATTTCTGCGGCCACATTGATCGAAAATTGGTAGATTTCTTACTATCTATACGGAACATGTGCCTTTGCGATAAATTGCTTCGTGTTGTAAGTATCAATTGTGTGAAATATTTATTCAATAATTGCGAGCCTCTATTATTTCATCATTAAAGGGGTTACATGGGTTTTTCAAATTTCAAACAATCTGTTTTTATTTCAAATTTGCATCTAATAGTACCTGTCAAGGATATTTTCCCAAAGGGCTGGAATCGACGATTAAAGGTAAATTGAGGAGAAAAAAAATCTCAATTTTATTGCTACTTAACCCTAGGACCCTACACATGGGTACCGCAAACCCCACATTATTAGTGAGAAATGCGAACATCATTTTTCTTGCTTTGTTCAATTGTATTTTTCACGGTGATAAATTGACATTCGGTTTTTCTCGCAACGCCTATTCCATTCGTCAGTTATCGAGCGTGCGATTTAAAAAAGAGTATCTCTCTACGACGAATAGTTCATTAGCAGCGTTGATTTGAAGTGCAGGGGTGTGCGTAACTCCAGTGTAGGTTATTTGTTTCGTATAGATGGTGTAGGGTCTTAGGGTTAAAACTTTGATCGCCTTTTTCTCAAAACTGTACTTTTTAAGTCGGTGGACAAGATTTCTCAAATCAATTAAAAAACGAATGCATCGATCTTCTTGAAATTTCGCCCACTTCTTCTAGATAATATCGATTAGTAATTGAACGAAGGATTTGTTTTTCTTCGATCATAACGCATTTTACAAGGCAATACATGGTCTAGATTTTACCGAAAATCGTACTGTTTTGCATACAACTGTACCAAAAATGTTAATTTTTTTTACTCCCTCCATCAATCACGTACCTAAATATCTCAGATTTTTTTTAAATATCAGATAAAGCTATCATGAGTTATTCTGACCAACGCGAGGATACTTTTTTCTAAGGGGTCTCCGAAACCATTTCTCATCGGCTGAATTTAAAAAAAATTAAATGAAAATTTTGAAAAATATTGTTCAAATGTTGTACTTTTATATGCTTAAAGTTAGAAGAAAATAATTCGTTATTTCTTTTTTTTTAACGAGAGAAAATATGTTTTTTTGCCCTTCAAAACTCATGTAACCTGTTCGATAATTTTTAATGTAGTTCATGTCTTGAAGCTTCTTGTATGGATTTTACGAATGGTCATTCATACAGAAAGTCATAATACTTGAGGAAGAATTTTTTCACTTTAACCGCACGAGGCTCATTTTCAATGTACTTACTGACAATTCCGAGGCACAGGAACAACAGCACAATCTTCATGATAGCTGGTTTTTTTAAATGCAGTGCGTCCGCGAACGTGTACCTAAAAGTATTTTTGCCAAGAAATTATATTGTCAAATTCACGTCCCAGAGCGAATAAAAATCGAAATAAAAAAGGACGAAATGTACTTCAAGTAGTTGAAAGCTGCTCGGTTCGATAGGTTTATAAAATTCCGTATGAAAACTTTATTGAACGAAACATCAAATTCACTGAGCTTAATTGATTGGTCATTGAAATTGGTCATGTACACTGAGGGAAAACTCTATGGTGTTCACAACAAGCACCCGAGGAAAAGATAGCTATAAAGATAAATAGTTTGCTGGCTGATAATAAGAGTATCGCTGACGTAGGTATATTCAGATTGTCCAGCCAGGAAACTGTGCTTGGTATAAGTATAAGTAGACTTATAAATAACTTTCTGACTTTCAATGGCAATTTTTTCAATTCAGGTTGAAACAATAATCCAGGCCATTATATTTTCAAATTTTTATTTGAGGGGTGACACCTAGTTGTAATTTAAAAAAATCGATATTTCGTTTCCGACGGATTCTTATAATATAACCTTTGAAAAATATTCTCTGACTATTTCAAGTCGGTCTGTTGAAAATTTGGGGAGTCATGAGCGTTTACAGGTAGGTCCGCTTACCGCTTTACCGTTACAGGTAAAAACTTTAAACGCTTTTTTCTTGGAATGAGTTTTTCAGAATCGGTGACCAAAATATCTCAGAAACATCTAAATCGATCTGCTTAAAATTTGACATACATTTTTTATATATATCAAATGGCAGTCCTTAATCGAGGGATTTTTTTTTCAATGCATACTTTTTTTTATATCAAGGAAAATAGAGTGTTATTTCACCGAAATTTCGACGATCACTTCCGAACGGCGACCATTTTTTTTAAATCATTATTTTATTGAATCCTTCGATGAAAGACTAGATAATACGGTACAAAAACTAAATTCATTTGTTTTTTTTTTATTTCAGCTGATTTGTTCCCGAGCAGGAGTGGTCACCGCGAAGGACCTTTTTCGCACAGCGGTCTGTGCAATTTACCGTATCTCCGTCGTTTATAAATATTTCCCAATAAAACAAATTGTCAAAGATACTTGAAATGATACCCTTTACCGTGAAAAAAAGTTAAAAACCGGCACCCATTTTCTAAAAAAAAATTCTTGCAAATACCTTTTTCTTCCGGCTGCGAACTAGGTGTAACCCGTTAAGGAGAATGTTACGTTACCGATTCCGGCTAGTTGTATCCGCGTAATTAATACCGGTAAGATCGTACTTTCGATGAACTTGCTCTGCTTGGAGGTTACCAACGTCAATGGTACGACATGGCAAAAGACGATACTGTGGCAATTTGAAACTCTGCTCAGATTTATATAGGCATATGTATATGCATCCCGATGCATTGAATATGAATTTCCACCTCTGTGCGAATAATTATTCACCTCTGCATGGCTAGTCCGGTTGACAACAATGAGCAGTGGATTGGTAGATTGTCACGTAGTCCGGGCGTGTATTCAAAAGGAGATATGGCAAAAAATGCTGATAATCACTCTTACCTCTCTTACCACACTACACTGTCACCTCATAACCGGAATATTAGCAAATCCTGCAAAATAGTTTTTCTGCAATTTCGGAATTGAACGTAATCTCTTTTATAATATAAACGAAAATAGACAGCATGGTTCTCTTTACTTCTTGCTAGTACACAGATGGGACGGTGGAATACTGATTGCAAGGATCATGAAAAAAATCACTGCCAGAGACATTCTCTGATTGATCGAGCAATGATTATTTTTAAAAAATAATTGAACCTACCGATGATAACTTGGACATGACGAGTGTATTTTAACCGATTGTTTAGTATATTTGGGAAAATAGCATCACCGTTACCATACATTTTTTAATTTCTATACACGACAATGAGTAGCAGAAATGAGCGCGAAAGCATATTGCGGGGTCCACATGAGCTTGGGGCACAGAAATCAGGACGGTTTTCAATATTTTCTTCCGTGCTGAGAGTATCAGGATGATGCGTTCGGGATTCGACACATAATGTTTTGTCAAGTGTGTTTTTTTTGCAATGAACAATATTGAAATGCTATTAAGTTATTGTTGTTTGAACAAAGTGCCGCCTTTGCCGCATGGCCAACCTGCGTAAGGGACCGCAAACGGGTACCCAAAAGTGTTTTCATCAAGAAATTCTACTGTTACGTTGATGTACCAGAACGAAAAAAAAGGCAATAAAAGAGAATGACATGTACGTGAAGTATTTAATAACTGCTCGGATTGATGAGCTTATGACAATCCGCTTAGAAAACTAATTTAAAAAAAGATAAAAAGCCCTCACTTGAGTCAATTAAGGTTTTAACGTGGCAAGTTACACTGAGGGAAAACATCAGGGTGCTCACAACCAGCACCCGTGGTAATGATACACACAAAGATAATTAACTTGTTGGCAAGGCAATGAAAATGTAGCCGACTCAGCTATATCAACATGGTCCAGCCAGTAAACTGAGTCAGTCATCAATATAAGTATACTTAGGGGAGACCGGGGCAAAATGGTATAGCGGGGCAAAATGGGACCGGGGCAAAACGGTTTTGGGGCAAAATGGAATAGTGAAAATCAACACTGCTGGAAAATACGTCATTGGGGCAAAACGGGACTGGGGCAAAATGGGCCGGAGAAAATCAGGCTCCTCAGAAAGAGGCGGTTGGGGCAAAACGGTATCGGGGCAAAATGGGACAGTGGAATAATTCGATGCAGAAATGAAAGAAATGCAGGGGTAAAAAACGAGGGGTAATAAATGAGTGAAAACAGGTTTTATTGAATGTTACACGATATTTGGTTCACACTCTACTTACGATACTATAATTTAACGGTGGCAATGTTTAATTTTTATTGCTTGTTTAACTAAGCTAATTTTTATCGGCACAATTGTCGCAAACGGACTCGATTAAGTTATCGTCAGCATGGGCACATGAATAGTGGGCCCATTTGTTATTAAAGTTTGTTAAACAATTACTTTTGATTCTGCGGTCAGAACTGTACCAAACTTGACGTAAATTGTTATTTGAGCCTTCTTATTCGATTGGTACAATTTCTTTGTCGTTATTAATTATTTAAATAATCAAGTAATTTTTATAATCTGACGCGTGCAATTTATGGTTTTTTTTGTTTTTGTCTTTCTTTGTTTTTTTTTTATTTATTTTCTGCCAACTGCACGTTACTGATACTGATTTTCAAGCCATTGATGAAAATCTAACTCTTGTCAATTTTTACGTAAATTGTTTTATGAAACTAGGACCGCCGCTCCCCATGAAATCGACGGATATGTGTCGACAAATATATCGGTGAGTCCGTATTATCTGCGTATATGTGGACTGAAACGAACCACAAGCAACATTTAGATTAGATTATGTTTCAACAGCTCTTTCATAGAGCCGAAGCATGAATTCTCCTGTCATCCCATTTTGCCCCAAATTCAGCGGGCTGCGACACTTCATTTTTGTGTGTCCCATTTTGCCCCTATCCCATTTTGCCCCAAATCAAGCACCAAGAAACTTCTTTTTTTGCTATCCCATTATGCCCCGATCCCATTATGCCCCAGTGCCGTTTTGCCCCGGTACCGTTTTGCCCCGGTCTCCCCTATACAACATAAGTATAAGTTATATTAGTATATACTTATACAATATAAGTATACAAGTCAGTATCAATATGTGGATACTTATACAATTTGTACATAATAGAGGACTTACATACAGTTCCTCTATACGTATCCTTATAAGTATACTTATATACAAATTGTAGTATTTTATTAGAAACTCTTTTGGCCCTTTTCGAAAAGATAATGTGGGTAATTACATTTCATAAATTTCAATTTAAGAAAAATGTACCTTATTTCCATATCGCTGTATCTGTATAATTAACCCTGGTCCAATCGTGCCTTCGGACGAACGGCGCGTAAAAACGAATCGCTCGGTGTGAAACTTTTCCACGATTGAAAAAAGGCAAATATACATAACTCACTATGAGAATTCCTTACATATGAGTTTCCATCTTTCAGCAAATAATTATTCACTGCTTCGTCGCTTGTCGCTGTTCTAAGAATAAGCAGTCGACTGGTAAAATGTCGCGTAGTCCGGGCATTTATTTGAAAGGAATTATCGCCTCAGCTGCTCAATATCTTTTCCCCTACTTCTATGCATACTCGAGCGAAACACAAACACTTCAATCACCTCGTGACCGACACCTTCGCGAATATTCCAGTGTCGTTTTTTTTTTTCATTTGAAAATATGTGTAATTTAATTTATAACGTGAATGTAAATAAACATCATTGCTTTTGAAACTTAGTACAAAGGTGGAACAATAGCGAATATATAACAAAATTCATGAGAATAAAATATCATTGCGAACGATTTTGCGAGATTGATCACGAAATTATTTTCATTTTCGAAAAAATCCATCTGCTAACAATAATTTCAATATTATTAGGGTTTTCCAATCGTTTGTTCAGTATATTTATCAATATAGTATCACCGTTATCATTCGAAAGTTATCAAACGTCATCGTCATCAGAAAGACCATTTATCCATTATTATTGCCATCCATTATACCATCATTCGACCATTTTTAATTAAGAAGACGTTTTCTTCCCCGTCGATTTCTAGTGAATATTTCGCATTTCCAAAAGTTTACAAAGTGGCATTCATAAATATTTTTTGGCGACCTCGTCGAAGCTATTCCTACGTTTCTCTCGTCATAAACGTCCATCGCGATCGGTCTGCAACGGAAAGCGTATAAAGCAAGCTGTTCAAGTATATGTACATATTTTATGTACATATACGTGGCTTATTTAGTACACCTAGATGGACGACTGACAATAAGTAGGAAAAATCTAATCTAAGCCGTTTCCGTAAGATTTTGGGGGAGCAAAATCTAAGCGATTATATTGATACCATTAAGACAATATAGGTGTCAATCGCAACAGAAGCTAAATCGAAAACTTTTACTGTAGGAATATTTACGTGCAACCTTCCCATTTTCTTTTTTGGTTATCAAAAATGTCACGTAGAACAAATTGTATTCCGTAATGAAGCTACTTTTGGTCACGTTTCAAATGATGCTGTTGTTTCAGAAGATACAGAAATCCGCTCTTTCTTCAATAACTCTATGCAAGCGGTTCTCAAACTTTTTTGGCGACGGAACCCTTTTGACACACTAAATATTTGACGGAGCCCTAAAATAAGCAAAACCTGGTTTTATGTATATTTTTTAATGAAAATCGGGAGATAGTACGAAACCCAGGGCGCCAAGTTTCGACAGTTGATTCTTGATATTTGAACCAAAATAATGAGAATGTCAAGAATAAAAAATTTTCCGTTTTGGCTTCCTTAAGGTATTATTAGCGCTTTTAGCGGTAATTTGAAATACGCTAAAATTCAACGATTGTTGTTTGCTCATGGCTGCAATATCTGTATTTTATCGCAAATAATGGAAATTGACCGGGCGAGATTCAAAAAGTATTTCTTTGTTTGGGTTTGTTTAGTGGTATCATATAAATATCACTAAACGTAGTATTTATATGATTTTCAACATAAATTCCAAGATTATAGTGCTTTATTTATTCATATTCTCTGTTTATTTATAACAACAAGAATTGTTCCATACAATTACTATACCAAATTACTAAACGATGTATTTTACATAAACTTAGGGCCTTACAAGTCCGAAGAGGGGTGTACCGTACACTTTTAATCCCTCTTCGGACTCCTAGCGATTAAAAGTACTACTTTATACTCTCTGTCTAGTCGGGCTTATAAGCGAGGAAAACATGGTAGTGGTATTCAAAATACATTTTTGGCTGCTGAGACATTGTTGGTACTATACATTTTCAAGTTACCTTCCCTGATGTTGCTTGAAGTTTTCAAATTCGAAAAAATCGTCATTTTCGATAACTACACTCAGAAAAACGTTTGGTAATACCAACTATGTATATTTAGTTGAAGCAATTTTGCTTGGAGCAACCGAATTTTACTCGCTTGAAATACAATTCGATTCAAGTGACAAAGTTTAGTTGAAACAACCAAATTATCATGTAAAAATAGCAATATGCTCCTGGTCATATAATGGGTTAGATTAAGTACATCGGAGTTCATACAAGTAATCCGCGTTTCATTTGAACTTTATATTTGGTCGTTATATTGGCCAATAAACTACATTTTCCAACTGAATTAATTATTACGCATAAAGCGAATGATGGTTGGTTCTACAATTGAATAAGTTCATTGAAACAAATGATTTAATTAAAGTTACTTCGAGGTAAGACCGTGTTTTCTTTTTTCTACGATGTGCATATTTTTCAGCTATTGATTGCTATTGCTACTTGAGTTCTTGTGGATGCAATCGATCACTTTTTTCATGGCACGATTTCCAGATAACGACTTCATTTGGCAAATCCGACCACGGGCCTGCTCTGTTCGATCGCTGTGAGCGATTAGTTAGTGGAAATCGTGAATCAGTGTAGTTTCAGATACATGCGCGATCAGCGCTACGATCGCCCTTTCGACTTTCGGCTGTTCACGTCTTCTCTTCTGGCTGTTCACGTGCAACTCCCCTGTGAGCGTGTAGAAAAGTACAATAGTAATTGTGATAAGTTTTGTGAGACGATTTACATAGAAAATATAAACATGTGCGAAGTAGAAGACATCTTGATAGATTGGGGACTTCAGTCGCTTGTTGCTACATTTCGAGGCAAGTGTACGATCATTTCTTTGTGTCCGCCATTGTTGTCACGCTGCGTGCTATCCTTCGAGAAAAACATTGTACGGCGTCTCTCAGGTGTTGATAGTAAATTTACTGGAAGCCGGTGAGTTTCTTTTAACGTTGTGTGTTCACCAAGTGCATAAGCTTTGAAGGATTGCTAAAGGAATCGTGATTGAGATTTTTTTGCGGGCACGAGCCATTGTTCTCCCGTTGGCACTTCCACTTTCGTTCTTCTCACATTTTCGGGTGAAGCAGTCTCGCGGTTCGCCTACGTCACAAATAATTACTAGAGAATATTAGCTATAATAATAAAAAGTGAATAAAAAAATAAACAAAAAGTTCAAGGGAATTGCAATAATACAATGTGCGAAGCGAAAAATATTTTGACTAATTATGGACTGCAGTCACTGGTTGCCACATTTTGAGGTAAATGATCGTAATTTCTTTGTATCCGTCATTGTTGTCGCGCAGTGTGCTATTTGCCATTACAAATATTATACTGCGTCGTCGTTTGCATCTGCGTCATTATAAATCATAACATTCATAAAACAAATTTTTTGGAAGTGCCATCGTACTACAGTATACAATTTGATTATAATTTTTAGCGACCGGCAATTTGAGCTAACTTTCTTGAATACTCGTGTCCAGTGCAAGTCTTGATCATATATAAAAATTAGCAACAATAACTCCATCAATGGTTTCAATGAAATTTAGAGATAGTATAGTCATATTCTACAAAATGGTTGGCACCTCTGAATTCTTATTAATATTTACTATTTCCCCGCAATTTTGGATATCGATTTTATTCGTTGCATGCAGCCGTTGATAATTATTTTTTACAGATTTAAGGGGGTAATAATTTTTTGCAACGGCGCGCAGATCTATGGCTTTCGTGTAACTATGAGTTAGAACTGGCATTGCGTAAAGCAAAAAGACTTGTTTGCGCCAATTCCACTTCGAGAACACACAAAATCTAATGGTTTCTGTTATGTGGCCTGCAGATAAATTCTCGATACATCAGAAAAAAATATTATTTATCTGTACACATTATTTTAATTGGATTTCTCTTTTATTTTTTTTTCAACACGCAGATTGCGTTTACGTTTCAACTATGTAATTTTCTCAGAGCCCTTTGAAAATCATCTTACAATTGACAGCGTACAGTCGTACATCGACGTAGATTAATCAATAAAACTTGTTTCTGTATCATCACATTATTTTTAATATATACTTTAATAAACAGGCATTATTGATAAATTACTAATCATCTTGTCTCATAATTTAGTGGATCCATTTACATTGTCTTCGTCTTCCATTTGTATTTATAATTCATCGTAGGGAGAATACTTTCTTCGGTGATTTATATTCAATTGATTTTCTACCAATTCAATGTATACGTTGCATATGCTCACATCGAAATTTTATTAGAGTGACTCGATGTTTATTTGGTTCATATTAAGCTGATGCTCTATCTG
Source organism: Ophion slaviceki (assembly GCA_944452715.1). Classification (NCBI taxonomy): domain Eukaryota; kingdom Metazoa; phylum Arthropoda; class Insecta; order Hymenoptera; family Ichneumonidae; genus Ophion; species Ophion slaviceki. The sequence continues at coordinate 54,286,103 of OX101784.1, forward strand.
CCATTTATTCGATTGGTGTAAAACCAATTTTGATTGAACTTACTGTATGCAGCTTCAACTATGTTGTAATATCAGTTGTCAGAACCTACTCCGTCATTCAGGGCAAATCAACATATATGTTGGGTCAACTATAGCAGCGTTGGGGGATTTTCTTTTAAAATATATCTCCAGTGGTACGGACTATACATGAACTTTTATCAAAATATTATGTATTGACTAAAATATGCTCTGCAATTCATTAAATGCACACATGTTTCATTCTACTGTATATGTTTTTCATTGAACTATATATTTTGAAAATGCTTTTGAGGGAGAGATTACCGACCCAACCGTTGAGTATGTTAAAATGAAGTTTGGTGTCAAGACACCGGAATTAGAATTGAAAGTACTCTGTCCGTTTTTGAATCAAGAAGAAGTTTATTTGCCGGAAATAAATATATATTTGTAATTCGACCAAATCTTGCAGTCAATTGAACTTTTCATATCGTTCGTCACCCGCAACTGCAGGATTTGGTTGATTCATACCATTTTTTTTGACGGTACCAAACGTTTTTCTGGGTGCAGATTCAACAACGAGTTTATCTCATCAGCTTGTGGACAAACACTCGCCGATAACTTCTTTTATTCTCGTCGGTAGAAATTCTTCGTGGCTACGTGTGCTATCGCGCACAATAATAATTCCCCGGATCCGTGCTTTCGAAGCGTTTGTGCATTCGAACGTTCAATGCAAACATCTTACGTAAAATAGAGAAAATTGTTTCACGTGGTCAGCACGGGAACCGATTGTCCAGCATACAGACTCACGTTGCTTATTGTTTGGGGTTGTGCTACCGATCCATAAAAGATCGGATCATAATCGTCTGTATTGCTGGAAGTTGAGATGTTAGGGTAAATTTTCACCTTCCATTCTTGCAAATCATTGTTAGAATGTTTAGACTCAAGGACAGGTTACTGTCGAGAGGTATGAAAAATGTATGAAGTTCGGGAATTTTTTTATAATATAAAATAAATACTTTACCGGTGCGATGGTCTAGTGGTTAGCGTGCTTGCCACTAAACCTGCGGACCGGGAGGTCCCGGGTTCGAAACCCAGTCGCGTACATTTCGTCGTGAAATATTTTTCTTCGGCATTTCGCGGCGAAATAAGACTGGTTCCACGACTGGGGGGCGAACTTGATGACCGGCTGTATTGGTATAGGTTTTCCGCAGTTTCCCTATACCCATGACAGACATGTCATGGTGAATACGATAGAGAGGGGGAAGTCGGCTGCGGCCGCAGGTGGGGAGGTGTGGAATTGGCGGTAGACGAGGGAGATGAGGAACGGATGATATAAGGAGGGGGGGGGGGGGGTAGTGGTGGAATGGGAGGTTGAAAGAAGTTGAGGCGGATTGGGGCACGTTGAAAGGGGAAGACCCTGTACGGCTGGAACAAACCCAATTAAAAAAATAAAAATAAATGCTTTTGGAAATGTGTTCCAACGATTTTTTTCTCTTATAAATGGAGAGTAAGTTCTAATTTTATTTATCAACGAAATCCCAACGTGCGCCTCCAACTCCCGTCAAATAAAGCCATCCACGGCGTGTTATGGTCTACGCGGGGCGCTCCACAGCCTTGCCAATTCATCTGAGACAAAAACGGGTTAAAAATGATTAAACTAGACTAAATTTGGGGGATCTTACCTTTTTTTGTTTTCCGAAAGACCCCGGGATAACAAAATAGCAGCTTGTCGAAAAAACCCCATTTTTTTATTCAACGGCCGATAAAAATTCGAACGAAAAGCTTCAGCCTCTCAGCAGGTATCATTCGAAGAAGAGGACGGTCCATTGTATGGGCCAGGTATAGCTGATTAGCAGTTTTCATGGTAAATATCATTCTGTCTTACAAAAATCGATAGTTAAATCGTTAAACGCGTTTTTCTCGAAATGAGATTTTTCAAATTTGATGACATTGTAATTCAAAGAGCAATTATCCGATTGACTTGAAATTTGAACTGAGTACTCTTGAATATATTTACTCTACAATGACGTAGGACATTTTTGATACGATGAAAATTGACGATTTGGCATGGAAAAAAACGATTACTTCATAGGCAAGAAAACAGACTTTTTTTTCATAACTACGCCATTTTGTTAGGTTTTGATATTTTTCAAAAATCCTACGTCATTGTACAGGAAATACCTTCCAGTTTAACGAATTTTTTTCCTTTTTCGGTTTCAGCTACTCAATCGGCCGGAATCGTGTCAGCAGTGGAGGAACTTTTTTTTTGGCGCGTTCGAAGGCAGCACATAAGACGCTTGGATCTCAATATTTTTCTATGAAGAAATTATGTAATATAGGTCAAATATAGCCAAATATATTCTTAATTTTCCGAAACATTTAATTGAGTACTTTTCTTCCTAAAAATTCCTGAAAATTACCCAAACTTTTAGCGTTCACACTGGTATAGCCCCTTGAAGCTGTAGAGTGCCCCACGCGCTGAAAAATGCTGTTTCCAGAAAAACGCTCCGAGCGCCTCAGCTATCCGTTTTACAACCGGCGGACGGTTCCGATCAACAGGCTGTTACTTTAGATATGACAATATCCTTTTACCCACGTATCCTGAACACTTTAAGGATGGAAATTGTGTTAAAAAAACCGTATTTTTCAACCTCATGAACGGTAACCTGTCCTTAAATCATTTAAATCCCGTCAATGTGGCATGCTTGCAATAAGGTGGCTCTGCATTTGGAAATACTATTCTATTTTGCTTCATGTTGCTATCGACGTGCGCTGTCAACTGCAACGTATTGGGAGACGACTGGAAAAACGTTCAGGCAGTTAGGTTTAGGTTTATGCGACGACCTTGAATTAAAGAGTAGCTCTGGGACCACAACCAGATCCAGATAGTTCATTCACGATTTAATTATCTCGTGTTTCGATGTATTAGGAATTTTGATGAAGTACAGATTGAGACTCCTAAATCAAAGTGATAAAGATCGTGAAATAAATATTTGCGTTTTTGTACCGTGATCATAGTTACCGTAAAATGGGGCTACTTTGAACAGGTTTTAGAAGTTTCTTGTCGGTAACTTTTATTTAACATCCTAGATACCAACTTTTCTTGCTCCAATAGAACAGTGTGTCCTTTGGCTATCAAATGTATAAGAAAGTCAAGATCCGCAACCCCCTTACAATTTGACATATACATTTTTTAAAGTGTCATAGCCCCGAGTGTGGGGCTTCTTGACAGGGCATTGAAATGTAACTTATGTCAAAGATTAAGGGTTACTTTGGATTCATTTTGATAAAAATGTAATATTTTATGCATTATACATGGAATTAAATGAAAAGACAACGATTTTTTATAACAAAATTGCCATCGTTATTTAGGCTGCAAAACTCCAACAATTTTGGTTCATCGACTTTAAATTTTACCTGTAGCTCCTTAGATTGCTTTAGCAGTCAAGTACGAGCGCTTTTTTCGATGAGTCGAAAATTGTAAAAAAAATATATCACTTTTGAGATTAAAATTATGGTCGGAAAAAACGAACTTTTTTCAAACTCGTCTCTATTTTTCTTTCAATTATTTTTAAATTCTCCCCGTACTTGAATGCTCAAAATAATATAATTAACGAAAATACTTCACTCTTAGTTCCGGGACTAAATTTACGACAGTTCTACTGCGTGCCGCGGAGAGGGTTGGCGGAAAAATAATACTGCAATAGTAACTCGTGCGCCGCCATTTTGTATACTTTGGACAAATATTTTTTTTTACATACTTCAATATATACCTTATAAAACCTAAAAGATCTTTTGACCATGTATTTTATTCCTTTCTTTAAGAAAATCCGAAGAAAATGGTCGAAAATGGGCAGTTACAGTGGTGCCTTCCCTTAAGGAACCACTTTACATAAAAATATCAAGTACCTGGGGTGCTATTATAGGCACTTAATGAGTCTCAAAATTGTAATTGAGATCAAAGTCAACTTCAGCAACATTACAATTAACTTTAGCAACATTATGATAAACTTGAACAACAAATTGTTGTTCAAGTTTATTTCCCGCACCCGCCGCTTGCCACGAGAGGTCAAGCGGGCTCGCTGCGCACACATTTAAAACGCATTTTGCCGCTCTGTCAAAGTAGCCCCGAAAACTGTCAAAGTTACCCTGAATGACAAAGTTTTACGGTATGTCCCACCGAAATCTTCCGTTTTAAGTGCCAAGGAACTTTCTTCGGGATTTTCCGTCTTTTTTTTACTGCAGCTTGCCGCGCGTGCGGGCGCCCACGCATAAACGTCGATATTACCGGCATTTTTCCGCATTAAATTAAAACTGGAAACTGCGGCAGTAAACGGCGTGACGCGCGTGGGGGACACACCGCGAGATTGTTTATAAATTCAGGAGGGCCTGTATTCGCAAGGGGCGACCCACAAATTGGTTACTTTTCTTGGGGTCGATGCGAAACAAGTGATTGAGAAAGAGGGCGAGAGAGAGAGAGAGAGAGAGAGAGAGAGAGAGAGAGAGAGAGAGAGAGAGAGAGAGAGAGTATTCGGATCTGTATTATAGAGTTGGGAGAATACATTAAAAATAAAACACTTTTACAAAAAATCGTGTGGGATCCGCAACCCATTGAAAAGCAAATTAAGGGGTTACCCCCACTTGCGATTTTGAAAAAATCGATTTTTTTTAGTGCATTTTTAGCGCAAAAAAGGCCTATTTCATGATTTTTTAAAAGAAAACTACAAAACTTTTTTAATCGATCAATATACCATCTTAAAGAACACATCTTGAAGAACTTTCAGTAATTTTTTTATTGAAAAATATTACATTGTTTAGTGGCAAATGGCCGTCAATGAAATAATGTTTTTATATACACGGTTTGCGGTGACCAACATTGCGGCGAAGTGGATCATCTGAAAAAAAAATGCGGATGGATTTAGTCAAATATAAGTATAAACTAGTCTTTAATCGAAGGATTTTAAAAAATATTCATTTTTCACAAAATGGCGGACAGTCAAAGTTAATGGTTCGATTTTAACGAAAAAAAAATCGAACGATTAAAGACTACATTTTTATGTATTAAATAAGCCTGCAAAATTTCAAGAAGATCGGTTCATTAGTGTTCGAGTAATCTTGGTCACCGACTTCAGAAATGCCATTTTGAGAAAAACGCGTTTAAAGTTTCAATTTCAGTTTACACGAAAAAAATATTTTTTTTTGTAAACTTACATAGAGTCATCTATTCCGGGCCCATACAGAAGTATGGGCCCGGATACTTATACTTCAAAAAAATGCAATGAAAAAAATCGATTTTTTCAAAATCGTAAGTGGGGGTAAACCCCTTAAAGAGCATTTGTCAAATTCATTGATTATTATTTCTTTTTTTTTTTCAATTTTTTTCTTTCTTGTCTAGCTTTTAATGAAGAAGGGTGACGGCATATATTTTTTTTAAGAATTAAAAAAAGCCGAACTACTACAAACATTGAAACTGATCCTTACTGTAAAAGGTCGATGCTACCAACGTCGCGCGCTACATTGTGCTGTTGAGGCGAAGCTCAAACGGAAATACAAACAAACTGCTGTTTTACGGTCAAGCATCGGCCGAACTCTGGAGCTACAAGCGATAGCCAACTACACCCGGGCGACGATTAGCCAGTGTTGTCTGAACCATGGTAGCCAACGGCGGGTGAGCTGCAGTGCCTAACGTCGCCGCGACGATCGAACGAGAGTTTCGACAACTCTGGGCCATAGTCGCGTTCCAATAGTTGGCTGCCGATTCGTTGCCGCTTAAGGCGGTCCTCTAGTTTCTCGTGTCGAAAAAATCGATTTTTTTTTCATAAATCACATCTACAACATGTGTAGAAAATGTGTGCCAAAGGATTTTTCGATATTCGAAGTGGTTCACAAGTTACGGCCCTGGAACGGAGCAGGTATACGGAGCAGGTATACTTTCAAACGCGTTTTTCTCGAAACACCATTTTTCGAAACGGTGACCACGATATTTCAGAAACTACTGCACCGATCTTGTTCAAATTTATACAGCATCTTTAATATGTTATAAGCCAGCGATTGAACTAGGATTATCATGATTGCTTCGATAGTTTTTTTTGTACGAGCGAAAAACTTAAGAAAAAATGAGTAAAAAATAGAATGTAATTTTCAAAAGTGTATAAAAAAGTCAATTTTTGTAATTTAGAATTCACTCTAGTTCAATCGCTAGTCTTAAATATGAAGATTAAAATGCCGTTTGGTTTTTTGATTTCAGATAAGCAGAACAGCCGCAATCTTGGTCACCGTCAAGCACCTCTTTTACTTGATGTCTTCCTGTCGGCCACTATAACGTTTATTCGATTATATATTTTGACTTCAAAAAATTTGTAAAGCTTATTTAAATGTTAATAAAGATTATGCAAAAACAATGTGATTGATTATTTCGATGCGTTGCCCGTAAAAAATTATTGGAAAAGCCGTAACAAAACCGCCGAGAAACTAGAGGATCGCGTTAATAGCCAAGCATCGATCGCACGTTTCGATCGTTGGCAGCCGACGAGCTGCCGCAATACAGCAGAGCGTCGGCCGTACTCGGAACGTCGGCTACTCGCACATGGGTAAATGTAAGAATGCTGGTGTAAAAACACCGGGAAAGTTGTGGATTAAAATGCCAATTAATATAAATATGAGGAAGACTTGGTTAAAACTTGCGAGAAGGGATCCAAAGTCATAGTCCGAAAAAAACTCATTTGTTGTTTTTTGAAGTACAGATAACTATTTGAAAATTTGCAATTAACTATGACAAACGAGAATATATAGTTAACGCTTTCTTTCACAGGTTAGAAAGTAATACGTCTACCGCTTTATTTGTTTACTATGTCAATGACGTCACGTCGAAATCCATTATGGCGGCTACCGTTTCGCATGTTCGTTGAACAGATGGAAAAAGTATTTTATTAAAAATGAATTAAAACATTTATTTTGTGTTTTCATAAATTAAACCCACCATTTTTCGATTGCATATTGCGAAAACTACCTTATTTATATATTCTTAGTATTTTTCTTACATAGAGTAAAATACCCTATTCTACGAAACGAACGTTTCGTATTTGTTTCCTATCGTTATTATTGTAGACATTTTCGTAAGCTAAATCGACGAAAAAAATTGAGGTATGAAAAGAAATTAATTTCTGCGGCACTCCAACGATGTAAACATCAACATCACAAATTTTGTATCCTTGGCAAGTGAGAAAATTCTTCGAAATTCCTTATTTTTTATATTTTCGAAGATCTTTTTTTTACATATATTTCGACTGTAGATCGCTCGATAAGGATCCTCAAAAATGTTCGAGTGATACTCATATCTCGAATCTGCGAAAGAAAATTTGGGAAATTCAGAAAAAACATTCCGTTGCATTCCGACAATGCAAACTTGATTGTCATTGGAATGCAACGGACATTAGTTACAATTATGTGACTAATTACATAATTAGAATATGATAAGAATGAACTTTCTTGGAAAATTGAGGCTCGGACAATCACTTAATCGATTTTCACCATCGTTATTAAAGATCTGCACCCTAAATCTGCAAAAAAAAAACATTTCACTTTTGAACGAAAATAAGAATGCAAGTTTCTGCACCATAAATCTACAAAAAATTGCTTCGTAGCGATTGTCTCGAATCACAATTTCGGAAAATACTCATAAGCAAGATTATCAGACAGAGAAAGGAAACGGGGTTGAAGTTTGCATTGTTGCAATGCAAGGAAAATACTTTTCAATTACTTATTTTCATTATTGTCCCAAATCATATTTTGCGGATTGAACTTGTAAATATTAAGAGCAAATATTGAAGAATAATGAATTCTCAAAATAATCTAATAACCCATTCTTTCCAATAAATAATTCATTGGCATCCAGCAACGGCGGATTTAGTCTGCGCAAGTAATTTTTTTGTTACCGTTGCTAGAAAGTAAATCCTTTCGAAAAAAATAATAAAAACGCTTCCCAATTTTCAACGATATTCGAGGAATTTTACAGGCGGAATATCGCTAATTACAGGAATGTTTGAATCGCTGTTCAATAAACGAGAGTATCGCAAACATTTTGAGAGCAATGAAGTTTCAATAACAAGATCGAATAACATTGATATTAATAACTCTGTTCGATCCGCGAAGTGGGGTTGAAGTTGACATCGTTGGAATACAGCGAAAGCTGTGTTTCATTTTTTTTTATTTCCACATTTTTTTTATGATTCCATTCTTTTATTGGTTGAGGCCTCAAATCTCTAATAAAGATGGAAAACACCTTTTGAGCAATTTTCATCCCTTAGGTGAGCGAAAAAATGTGAGCAATCAAAGCAAAGGTAACTTTCGCTGCATCTGACCGATGCAAAATTCACCATCATTCCTCGAATATTTACATGTATATCGATAATTGACTAGCGTAATTTCTTTTTTCCCCCGCGGACCGGCGTGTACGTCAAAATAACACGAATTCCGAAGCGGACCAATCGAACATTGAATCAGCCTGGTATAATTCTTTCAAGTCCCTAATTGCATTGCACAAATACTTGAATTACATTGGCGCAATTCAATTACGTCGATGGATTGCAATGTACTCCAGGTGCTCGATGAGTGCGCGTCCACTTGAGGGCAGGTTGTGCGTTTATTATACAGCGAGTTTATTATACACACTGTGCTTAAGGGGTTAGGCCACAGTGACGGGTATAAAATCATGTGCGAATTTAACAATTTTTTCTCGTATGAAAACGTGATTCACTCATAAAATCAATTACATATCTATGTAGTATGAATATCAAGCTGTTAGAAAATACATATATATTTTTTTTCGATGTACAACAATTTTTGACCTAGAACAAAAAACAAAAATTCTCGTCAATCTACATTAGAATACCTAAAGAAGTACGTACGGAATTAAAAAAATATTGTTTTATTCAAAAGTTGTAGGTATTTGAACTTAAGAAATGAATTTTCAGTGAAAAATTTCCTTATAACTGCTCATAAACTGCTCATAAAATGAAAAGTTTTCAATTAATCAGAAATTCCGGACGTGCTTCTCTGCGAAATGCAATTAGGAACATAACTTTTAAATTTGAAGTAAATCGAGTGAAAATTGTTGAAGTTATTTGTCACGCCAATTGGAAAAAAGCTGTTTCGAGAAGTTTCGAGTAGTCTGCCATTTTGTACATCGAAAAAGAAAATATATATATATTTTCTAACCGCGTGATATTCATACTAAATAGATATGTAATTAATTTTAAGAGTGAATCACTTTTTCATACGAAAAACATTTGTTAAATTCGCACATAATTTTAAACCCGTTCCCGTGAAAATCGACGCAACCGACCCAACCTCGAGCCAGCGTCACGCCAATCACATTCTACCATTGGCCGATGAACGGCAGCACTATCGCTTTAGTGCCCATGTGGGGTGATCGGTAGTGGCCAACGATTGGCCGATGCTCGACGCCGAGCTTGCCAACATTGGCACTCGAGCTTGGCCCGATCATCGACCGAGCCTCGGATGATAAGAACGGCCCGATATTCGCAATCAATATTGGCCCTAGAATGTCTTATGAGAATCGGCCGAGCATCGCGTAGGAGTTCATTTGAGAATCGGCCAACAATAAGTCCCCATCAAGATTGCCATCATTGGCACTCGAGCTTGGCCCGATTATCGACCACATAAACTATATCAATTAGTTAATATCATTGTGATAATTAGAGAGTGTTATCGAATGACATGTTATAGAATTTCCAAACCTAACCTAACCTATATATATATAATTCCTCTCCCTCTTCATCCTCTCTACCCCCACAACCCTTTAATATGTGTGTTGCAATAAAGACAGACCATTAGTTCATTAGTTCAAGTTTAATTTGAATAAATAAATATATTTAAAATGAATAATTCCAATAATGGAATGCAATAGGAAAAATTTGATTTCACGAAAAATGTAGTTAATTCAAATAAAAAAAAAGACGCGGTTAAATAATATTAATAGAATTTTTCTGTCGGTGTAGGACGGTTCATAAAAATCGGCAGAGTATCGCGTGTGAGCTCGTTCGAGAATCGGCCAACAATGAGTGCATTGATTTGGTAGTATATTTTTTAAGAATAATGTCCAATGGACTCGTAAAAAGTATTTATCTCGTCTCTCAATGACTCCGACGCGAAACAATGAATCGTCAATATACGAATTGCGGTTCGATCATGCGTTACTCGGCCGAACATTGGCCTCGTATCGGCCAAAACATGATTGGCGAGTCTATACTTCGCCAAACATCGACCTCGTATCGATAAGCCAATTATTAGAGAGTCTATATTTGGCCGAACATTGGCCTCGTATTGGCAAACCAATGATTGGTGAGTCTATATTTCGTCAAACATCGGCCTCATATCGATAAATCAATAATGAACGAGTCTATACATGGCCGAACATTGGTCTCGTATTGGCAAACTAATGATTGGCCAGTCTATACTTCGCCAAACATCGGCCTCGTATCGAGAAGCCAATGATTAGCGAGTCTATGTTTGGCCGAACAGTGGCCGCGTATCGGCAAACCAATGATTGGTGAGTCTATCCTTCGCCAAACATCGGCCTCTTATCGACAAGCCAATGATAAGCGAGTCTATATTTGGCCAAACATTGGCCTCGTATCGGCAACCCAATGTTGGCTAGTCAATACTGAGCCGAGCAGTGGCGTACAATTGGGTAATCGATCATCGCCCCGCCAACATTGGTCCAAGTATTGGCCGTTACGGTTCGATTGGCGAAACCTACATGGGTGTTGCGCCACGGTAGGAGTGATCTCTCCGGCCCAACGCTGGCATGTACGGTTGGCCAATAGTAGGCTTACCGGAAATCCTAACAGTTGGCCGGGTATCGGCCCAACATTGGGCTAAAGAAATCACGCTGACGGTTGGCGTTATCACCGGCCCATAGTAGGACTAAGGTCGGCTTCATAATGTTGGCGCAATATTCGGGCTAGTGTTGGCCCAGTGTAGGGCTGTCAAAACAACCCAATGCCTAGCCAACAATCGTTCAGATTCACAAGTTTCTGTGCTCGATGATTGCTCATCGAAAGAATTATTAGATTCACTAACATCGTTATGCACAATCACTTATTCGTGGAATATTTCCAAATTTGTTTCACTATCTACTTGTCTTTTTGTTTCGTTGCCTTTGACCCTAACCTGCTGTAAAGAGTCTTCTAATTTTTGTCGTCGTTTTAACACTCGACGTTTCTTAATACTATCATAATAATTCGGCATTTTTTTAATACACCACAAAACTTTAGTATAAATCAATTTTACTTTTAATAAAGTGAATTTCAGATAACAGTTATGAGTTTTTATTATCACAGGACGTAGAAATTACATGCAGCGATAATTAAAAAAATATATAATAATAATATACGTAAAAAAGCATTCTTGTATATATGTATGGACTATACCGTTCAAAGCCAGTGTTGGGCCAGGAGTGGCAATACGTCAGTTTGCCATGCTAAAAATAAGCATTGGCGAAACCACGGTCAAACGATTGGCTCAGACTCAGGGCTTGCGCTAGCCCCGACAATTGGCCGACGGTCATTAATTAGTACTGGCCCAGCGTTGGCTCTTCGATGGTGTGCCGAGCTTCAATTCGAGACTGGCAAACCCATGATCAACCGATTGGGCCATGTTCGGGGCCAACACTAGGACCCGATAGTTGGCTGACAGTTGGTAATCAATATTTGGCCCAAGGTTGGGTGTTCGTTGGCTTGCCATGCTTCAAATGAGCACTGGCAGAATCATGGCCAAATCATTGGCCCGTATAAAGGACCAACACTGGGTATTACTGGTTGGTGCTGAATATCGTACTGAGCGTCGGCCGCATCTTAAGCGCTAGCAAATTTTTCACGGGTTACTGTGGCCTAAGGCCTTAACAAATGTATAGAGCGTGCGAAGCCACGGGCAGTCCGCGCGCCATTCACGTTGGTCCGGTCCCGGCGCTCTCCATGAACAGAGAGATATTTTGACATGGGAAAAAAACATGGCGGACCAGGACACCTGGAGCCACTGGAAAAAAAGCATTTGATCTTAAGAAATTTAAGTCGCCTTTGGCGAATCTGTTATTAATGATGATATCGAAATTTGCATCGTTGGGGTGCAACGAAATTTTCATTTTTCGCATTGCCCAATTTTTTTTGTCACATCCAGGCTAAAGTTATCACTGAAATATTTTTGGAGATCCTTCCTGGGGGATCCATAACCTAGAATTGCAAAACAAGAGTTAAGATAACTTTTGAAAACTATGAGACACGCAATTTTTTTTTTCGGTGGAAAAACAGGTTTAAGGGAGGACCACCCCTCAAGGAAAGGCGTGTCGAGGGGTGATTTTTCAGTTCCACCCACAAGCAGTCCAGCGATCTGAATAAAACTAAAACCAAAAATTCTTCTAATGTAATGGGATGCAAAATCCACTACAGAAATAGTGAAAAAATTAAATTAAGGGGTGAAATGCGTTCCTTTGGGGGTTGGCTTTCCCCCTTAAACCCGTTTACCGCCGATAAAAAAATACTTGTCTAATAGTTTTCAATGCTTTATCACATATATGAGTTTCAACCGAATAGAGGGCGGACACTTGAGGGGGTCGTCTAGTCTGTCAGATCAAAAAATGAGAAAACGGCCTTGCATGACTTCTTTGAAGAAGAGGAAGGTGTACTCTATGGTCCAGGCATAGCAGATTGATGGTGAGACCATTTTTTTTATTATGAATTATATACAACAACTTTCAAACGCGTTTTTCTCAAAACATGATTTTTTCAAACTGCTGCCATGATATCTCAAAAACTATTTGATTGATTCTGCTCAAATTTATACAGCATCTTTAGTACATATATAACTACAAGTTGAACTAAAATAATTAGGATTGTTTTGTTAGGTGTCTTTTTATCAGGCATATAGACCACAAACAAAATACGAAAAATTGAATTTTTCTTCAAAAGCGTAAAAAAAAATTTTTTTTTGGAATTCTAACTTTATTTTAGTTCCATGTAGAGCCTCAAGTCTCACGATTAAAATTGCGTTTGGTTTTTTTTTATTTCAGATAAGCAGAAAGGCCGGAATCATGGAAGCAGTGGAGCACCGCTTTTTGTATATGTGTTCCTGTTGGTCGGTGTATCTCTGACTTTATTCTATATAATGACTCCAAAAATTCACAAAGTTTGTTTAAATGTTAATAAAAATAACATACAATTTATAAATTATTTTATTCTAATGGTTTGTCAAAAAAATTCCCCCAAAAAGCATTAAAAAACGGCCTCCACACTAGACAACCCCGTTGAGTGATGTTTTTTGTCAGTGAAAATACTGCCGCCCTCATTGGCCCGTCTTTATTCCAGTTTCCCCGTGCCCTCGTGAAAATGCCATACACCAGGGCATTAGGAAACAATTTTCTGTTGGCAATCCTCCAGTGGGTCTCTTAGATGAGAGACACGATTTACATTTACACAAACCGATACAGCCGATCGAAAGTATATTAACACTCCGTTTTTTCCGCCATCATTGATTATTATTCAACGGTACATGGCCGTGAAATATCGGAAAGAATTTTGGGGGCGCATCCCTTTAGGCAGCCGCAAAAAGCGAATTTTCAGGATTTTTAGTTTCGAAACTATTTATTTTACACAATTAAAATTTTATGTACATATTATTACATCCTTTTATTATCCATGTTTTACATTCAAACATGGCGGCTGTACGACACTTGCTTCAGAGACCGTTGCCACCCGAGTTCTTCCACAGCGTGCAGCCTAGCGTCTGGTGCATTGATCTAAAACATCAGAGCCAAGAAGCTTTTAATTTCTAAGACCCAAATGCTCTATGTGAACCTAAAGAATCCAGAGAAATGTGAAAAAATCGGAAAATAATACGCGTTTGAATAAATGATCTGTTTTTTTAAAGAAATGTTTATTATAGCATTTGTTAATGAAAACGTCTTTTTTTATGCATAATTTTTAACGAACTTTAGGTTCACATAGTCGGTGATTATGTTATCTAAAAGTGCAAAAAATTTCAAAATGATCGTTCAGATAGTTTTTGAGTTATCTTGTACGAGGTCCGCGAAAGAGTGGAGTTCAAGAAAACGCGTTTAAAGTTTGAAGGCTCGAAGGTGTGACTAAATGACCTACCGATTGATCCGCAATTCCGGAGCCATGAAGTACTCCCTCAGCTTCTTCGATGACTTCATTTTCGGCTTTAAGCACTTCTTTACGTTATAAAGGGATATTTCCCCTTAAGGCGGGACACTATTGTGACGGTAGAAAAAAACATATTTTTTAAAAATGTTCTCAAAGTATATATATTCAAGAAAATGTGAAAAAAAAATTCGACTTCGAATTTTGAAAATCGACCAAGTTACCGGCGATTTCGTGAGAGCGGGTAGCGCAACGATTTACGTATGCTAAAACTTGCAATCGCGTTTTTCTCGAAACGACTCTTCTCGGCCAGGCCGGAATGATAAATCTATCTATAATTGTCCGTTTTATTTAAAATAAAAAAATCAGCAGTTCCGTAATCGCAGTAGCTATTATTGTACGTAGACCCTTTTTTTTAATTTAGTTTTTTAAGCCCTCGAATGTGAGTGACAATTTCGCCAAAATTACACTTTTTCTAATACTCAACATTTAGTGATTTTTTTTTCGAAAAACGGCCACGTACAACGCGAAATACATTTATACAGATTATAATTTTTTTATTTTTATTTTTCAGGCCATCCATTGTCGAGTTATCGATCCCGCCGTTGGACCAAATTTTTTATACATAGGCTCTATTATACCTAAACAATGTTGCTAATTTTTTTTTTTTTAATAAAAATTCACACGAAATAAGCTCAATGTATATGTAATATTATACCGTTTTTCCAAATTTCAAATAAACAATCTAGTAGACAAAAAAAATGGAAAAAACAACCTTTTTTCGGCCCGTCACAGTGGTATCCTTCCCCGATGAAAAACATCGCGAAAGCTCTCCGTCGTGATAAAAATATCCTCCACCCCTCTCCCTATCGACGAAACTACCGTGTCCGTAAAACAAGTTGTTTACAACGGCAAAAAGTCGACGAATCGCGTTGTGCATCGCGGATAGAGGCGACTTGTTTTTCGTTTTTTGTTTCGTTCAGAAGTGGTTTTGTCGCTTGGTTGATTCGCGATGCTATTAATCCAAGTTGTTTTTACGCCGAGGTAAAATATTTCTTTGGGTTCGGTGTTGCGTGAGCGTGTACTCTCTTTTACTCGCTCCTTTTTTCTCATTCTCTCACCCCCCCCCCCCCGTGCTTGCCCTACGTATTTTTGTTCCGGCTTTTCGAGGTCCCTTTTTTGTGGCAGCGAAGCGCGGACTTTTCCTACTGGGACGACAATTTTAAACAAAAAACATATTGTTTCTTTGTTCGCGTGACGATTTGGGGGGGGGGGGGGGTCGTGGAAGACGAGGAAAAAGGTACCTCGTCGATTTTGCCAACGTGAACGAATTGGACTAAATCTGAAATTAGTACAGCGATGGGGTTGAAGGCAAGGGGGTTGCGTACATCCCCAAAATCTTCCCCCGACATGGGGGGGGAGGTTTTCGTCATTCCGCGAAGAGAGAGACAGAGGGAGAGAGAGACAGAAAAGAGGAGAGAACCCGCGAAACGAGAGGGAGCAACAGCAGCCGGCTCCGCGCTCTTGCTCCTGGTCATACGTAGGGGTGGAAGCGCGAACCGCGCGCCAGTTGAAGGCGAGACTTCGCCCACGCAACTCTACACCCCGATCTCAATTACAACACACGGATTATTTATCTCTCGAGTGGCCGATTCGAGTTTTACGATATCTACGAAAAATCAAAACGCGATAGCTTGAAATTAAAACGCCCGTAATAATAATAATAAAGATTGAAAAATTATTATATATAAAAATAATCGGTAATCGGTATAAGTCGGGACGCGGAGATAAATGTTGTAAATCGGTAAAAAAAAAAACCGAAAACCATGTCGGTAATGAGTTGAAAAATATTTTCGACTCTCGTACGTGCGCTAATAAAATCGAAAGGTAAAAAAACAACACGGGGGACTCCCAATCGTCGATGAACTTTGATTAATGTAGACCAGGATCAAAAATGCCATCGAACAATCGACGCCTCCAATTTGTCATCGTTTTACTCTTCAGAGGTGAGTCATCCTCGTAAGCCTCTTGCAATTTTCGATCTAAACTAATTTATTTGACATTTTTTGGTCTATAAAGTTTTCGTCGTTAGGGTGCAATGTGGTTTTTTTAATCACGCAATTTTTTATTTTTCTCTTCATCGAAACAGCTCAAATTTTTGCTGGAGAAATGTTCATTTTTACATAGGATCTGATTTTTTTTTCACGTTTTTTTTTGGATCCTCATCGGAGACCAACGACCTCAATTTGCGATTGGAGATTTGGGCATGACAAGAATAATGATATTAAGGGGTCTTTTCATTTTAGACGCTAAAAAGGGCTATTTTCATGATTTTTTTTGATAGGTTTATATTATAGATATCGATATAAAAGTTGTTACACTTAATAAATAGACTTTCGAAATACATTTAAAAAAATGAATGTATTTATGTAACCCGAACAAACTTTAAACGCGTTTTTCTCGAAACTACGTTTTTTCGATGTCTTGTTGATAAAATATTCGAAACTACTGAAGTCCTGAAAAGGATTAATTAAAATATTTATATTTTCCTGTTTTTTTTTGGCCAGAAACGGTGAAAAACACGTTTTTTTCGAAAAATGTCCGCCATTTTGCTATTTTTGCATATATAAAAAATCCTATGATATGCGCCATAGCCATTAACATACTGAATCTAAAACCGTTTGATTTTTTTGTTTCGGATAATCCATGTCCGAGATTTCGTCAACAGAACAGACCGACAATTTTTTTAAGACATTTTTTTAACTCCCATTTTCGTCTATAAATAGTGACTTAAATAAATTCTTTTTTTGCAATGTATTTCGAAAATGTATTTATTCAGTGTAACAACTTTTACATCAATATCTATAAAATATACTAATAAAAAAATCATGAAAACAGCCCTTTTTAGCGTCTAAATCGACCCCTTAATCAAGAAATAAATTTTCGTTGCATTCCAACGTGCAACACTTCAGACTTGCTTTTTCTTTGGAAAATTATCATTTTTGAAATACTGCATTTTGCGCATCCGGTAACGATTTGAAACGCTGGCACGATTTTTTTTTCTTTTGCACTGTTTTTTTTATCATTATTTTTTTTAAATGGTTGTGGATGAGAAACGTGTCAGCGTGACGAACGAGCTCGTAAAATCGTGTGCGTAGCATCAATCGGCGTGAAAGTATCGTGTCGATGTCACGTGCGAGAGCAAGCTCGCTGATTTGCGACTGTACGGTATGTACACTCGACCCGTATGTCCCGTATACCGTGAGGTGCGCCACATGCGCGCGAGCGGTTGCACGTCGCCGCGGAATACCCCACGGAATATTGTCGATGGTCATTTTTATTTCTGTTTTTTTGTTGTTGTTGTGTTTTGCCGTTTTTGTCACTTTTTTACCGGATATACGACAGCGGCTTAACAAGTGTTGTAACCGAGCGAAAAAAAGGTAATAGCGTATTTGATTGGGTGATTGGGGACCGAAGGTTCGTGATCATTTACAATTGTGGATGGTAATTTAATTTTTTCGAATATTTCGCTTTGATTTCCCTTGGCTATTTATATTGTCGTTTTTATTACTACGGTTTCTTAAAATTCGTTTTGAATATTATTAATTATATTTGATGTCGACAAAATTGTTCATTATTAATTTGTAACAGAATATCATTTTGTGACGCCAAAAAAATGTGAAACAGTTTTTCACTCCGATGGCGTGACGCTGAAATCCGTTCGGGAGGAGTTTGGGAACTTATTTTACAAATAATCTTTTTCGAGAAATCGTATAAATGCAGTGGCTGGGTTTTTTTAAATCTTGGGAGGGAGTTCAACGATTGCTCATTATTAAAATGACAGTTATGAGGTACAGGGACGATTTGTTTTCTTTTTTTTCAAATTTTGTTTTTGTTCAGTTTGCTTCCCGAAATCTCGTGCATCTTCTTTCAGAAGTACAAAGTGATAAAGATATTTAGTAAATTAATTATTAAAAGCATTTACCTTCATAAGTAAAATAAAAATGGTTTATCAAAAGTAAAATTTACCTTTAGAACCTTGAGAGGTTAAATTAAAATTCAATTTAAAAGTACAATTATTTATCAAAAGTATTTACGTCAATTTTTTAATTTCACTACCCATTTAAATTCAAAATTAAATACTTTTGGCAAATAATTTCCTCCACAGCCTTTTTTCAACCCGTTTTTTTCATTTTTTTCCACAATTTTTTCGCACCTGAATAGCGATTCTTTTGTCCACAATTTATCTTTTGTGTCCCTTTGTTCCGGAGAATTTGCTCGGTATCAATTGCATTTCCGTTGCTTTGGATTTCAGATTTGTTGGTACACAAAATTGAAATTTCTGTATTCAGCGCGAACTGCGCCGTTCGTTTGATCAATCCAAAAGCAAAATTGCTTTTTCCCGAATGCGCAAAATAATTTCATTCATGCCGAGTGTGGCAGAATCATGTCGGTATGAATACACACACATATATACGTGTACGTATGTTCCATCGAGTTCGAGAGCTTCGTTGCGTGAAGCTCGAGTTTCGACGTTTGAAGAGAATTCCAATAACGTTTAGAAGCAATATCTTTTGGCGAATTTTATTTTCCAAAAATCACTGACCGCCACAACGTCGATCGTCTGTCCATTTTCGCCCTCGACAAAGTGTAAAACAAGCACAAAAATTTCGTTGCATTTGTTTTTCTCGTTCATCGCGTATTTTCAGGCGATTTTCAATTTTGCATGATAAACGAGAATGAAAAATCAATTGTACCTTTGTTCGCCACGTTTTTCAGTTAAAGTCCGACAGAAGAAAAAAGCAAAACAAATTGAAAAGCCCGTGTCGTTGATTTCCTGTGCGTTTGTGGCAAATTTTCTTTTTTTTTTCGCTCTCTCTCTCTCTCTCTCTCTCTCTCTCTCTCTCTCTGTCTCTCTCGCCCTCTCTCTTTCGTTTCTCAGCCCCAACTGACATCATTAGTCTTTTGTGGAAAATTGTACGAATCCTCTACGTCCTACCGACGCGTTCCAAGAGTTTTGTGAAAGGTTGATTCACGTATTGGTGGTAGGATTTTATGGCGAGAGGAATGGGAGAGAGAGAGGAAGAATGAGAGAGAGAAGCCTTGATTGCGAAGCAAAAGCTTCGAACGAACCACATAGAGAGTGATTGAGAGAGAGAGGTAAAGAGAGAGAGAGAGAGGGGGGGGGGGGGGGAGTGAGATAGGAGGGTGCGAAAAGCCTCCGGGAAACACACGGTACCGTATAACACGTGTTTTCTCTGCTGATCGAATTACCCCTCTGATATACGCCGAGCAGGGTGAATGTATCGGCGACCTCATGACAGGAGGGTGGATTCACATAATTACCGGTACAGTGCATGTGACACATTTTTAACTGTGTCAGGTATTGACGTGAATCGATGTTTCGACTTTTTATCTCTCTCTCTCTCTCTCTCTCTCTCTCTCTCTCTCTCTCTCTCTCTCTCTCTCTCTCTCTCTCTCTCTCTCCTCTCTCTCTCTCGCAGAGACCTCTTCTGTGTTCCGAGCTACACAATAATTCTGCATTGTTGCTCTCTGGATTCAACAAGTAATAAGCGCGCCGTTGGCAAACCCTTTCATAAAGTTCCATAATTTGAATCGATACAAAAGGATATGGGCATCCTTCGGTTAAACACAAAATGTAATTTTCACTGTAATCCTGATAATTGATCGACTAATTGATACCGGCCTGGCTTTTCATTTCGTTGAAAAATTCAAGGTAATTCAACGAGGGTGCGTTTTATTTCGAAATGAAAAAATTCAAACGAAACAATGGGCGTAAAAAATAAAATTCAATGTTAACGTTTTCCGTTAAATTTTAACACGTAACAATCGAGATAATTGAAAACTCGGTGGAAATAAGAGACACAGGGATTTTTAAAAAATTTCAATGGTTTCGTCGTAGAATAGCAAGAATTTTTGGAAAAATCATCTGTGCACCAGTTGGTTATTTTATTTGTGGATGACGAAAATTAAAAAAAAACGATACGTTGCTAATTACTTTTTACAATTAGGGAAAAGTGTATGGAATATATATTCGTCATGGAGGTGAGCGAAATTCTTGCCGACGAAAATCTCGACGTGCTCTCCCTTCACCTGCATCAAAGGACCTCGCAAAGGATCGTTTGACTCCGAGTTTGTCAATGGATGTGCGGGACGCCCCCATAGTCTCGTTCAGTCCTCCTTACTACGAGAAAACTTTCGTCCAACTCGCCTGACGATTTCTAGCTGTCTCGATTGTTCTCTTCGTCGTCCCGAACGTTGTCGTCGTGGTTGACGCGGAGTTCGAACCAGATGATGAGACTTTATCGCCTTTTGACCCTTTATTCAATCACACCTTTTCGCTCCCCGCGCCATTCTTCGCTGACTTCATCCACTCTGGTTTACTACCTCGAAGTTTCGAAAACCTGGCACTTGCGAAAGTTGCGAATCTCTGGGATTTACGGTTCTATTTTGTGATCCAAGAACTGAAACGAAACGAACATTTTACGAACCTCGAACATTACGGGATATATCGTGTCTTAAGATCTTTATTGTTTCGGCGAAACTTTTATCTAATACATACATTTCGCGAGCAGAAAGTTTTTGTATCGCCCGAACTTACAAATTGAAATAAGGATTGAACGATTTTTCAAACATGATTTCAATACATGGCCTTCGGCGATAATAAAATATGCAGTTTTGAAAAATCTCCGAATGTTCTTGTGGAGGAATAAGAAGTCTGTCAATTTTCACAGAGGAATCACGATCTCTGTCAGTTTCTGCAGGGCAACGAAAATTGGTCAGTTATTGCAGAGGAATGAAAAATCTGTCAATTATTGCGGAGGAATGAACAATCGCTTTCAGTTTTTGCAGAGGAATAGAACATATCTGTCATGTTTTGCAGAGGCATGAAAATCTCTGTCAATTTGTCCAGAGGAATGAAAAACCTCGGGCAGATTTTGTAGAAAAATGAAAAATGTCCGTCACTTTTTACAGAGGAATGAAAATCACTGTCAGTTAAAGCAGAGGAATGAAAAATATCTGCCACTTTTGCAGAGGAATGAAAAGTCTGTTACTTTTTACATAGGAATAAAAAATCTCCGTCACTTTTGCAGGGGAATGACCAATCTATGTTACTTTTGCAGAGAAACGAAACATCTCTGTCGGATTTTGCAGAGGAATAAAGCATCTCTGCTGTTCGTGCAGAGAAATAAAAAATCTGTGTCACTTTAGCAGAGAAATGAAAAATCACTGTCAGTTTTTACAGAGGAATAAAAAACCTCTGTCGGTTTTTAGAGGAATGAAAAATCCCCGTCACTTTTGGGGACGAATTTCTCGAAATTTCTCCTGGCATTTTCGTATCCTCGTAAGTTTGTATATTTCATAAATATTTACTTTACACCAGCGTATTTGCAAAATAGATCATACAGATATTCGTGCAATTTGACTAAGTGATGTTTCGAAAACAAGAAGCGAGCTGGTGCTCTGTCACTACATCCGTGACAAATGGGAAGTTAAGATTCAGACAAACATTCGGCGAGGAAGCATTGCGAAGTTTTGAAAAATGGGAGAAAGAAATTCGTAAGCTACAACTTGGAGCTTTTTTTTTCATAGTCGTATCAGTATTTTTGTCTTCCTCGCGAGAATGAATAGGAGACGACAGTAGACAGGCCAAGGGGAGAGCTTTCGTTATCTTGGCCGAATAAGGTATTCCTTGAGCGCACATTTCGCGATTCCAATGCACGGAGAATCGTGACCAACGAAACTTTGTATTCTCGCCTCTTCTGTCTTCCAACTATTGCGATTCATTCGCACAAATCACAATACGAATTTACCGAGTTTTAGAGTCCGTACCCAAGAGACTTTCTTGGTATACCTCTCTATTCCGCGATTCTCTTGCCTCATCACTTTCCTTCTCCAGGCACCTTCGATCTTTTTACCGTACGACTAAGACTTTTCGCCGTGTAACTCCTCGTTTAATCTCCCCTCCCCCGCGAACCTCCCGGTGGCGCTCTTCCTCACCGACGCCTCTTTAAAAGTTTGATTAAACTTCGGCCTGAACGCGGGGCTGACGTCACGGTGTCTGCCGGATCTTCGTCTTGCGGAAAAGAAATGGACCAGGGAGAGCCAGAGATAGAGAGAGAGAGAGAGAGAGAGAGAGAGAGAGAGAGAGAGAGAGAGAGAGAGAGAGAAAGAGAAAAGTCCTTGTTCCTCTGTTTGCCTCCAGTCCTGAGATAAAAAATTCGCCACCATGTTGCGGCTCCCGATCTATTTGGAAGTGGAAAGTATTGGGTGTTCACGCATGAGGTTACGGATTAATAAAATGACAGATTGATGTGAAAGATTCCAAATCATTCTTACTTCATTCAAAAATAGGCTTTATAACCCAAACAAACCCAAACTAACCCAAACTAAACCAAAGAAACAAACCCAACGAATCTTTGCTCATCTTTGGGCCCATAAACGGCTTCCACGCTGGTAGAAGTTTCGTCGTTTTGAAGGGATCCAACTATGAAGCCAATTTTTTATTTCTTCATGAGAATCGAACCGCTCTCCAAAAAGGGCTGTCTATAGATCGGAACAAATAAAATCCGAGGCAGCAATGTTCGGTGAACATGGTGGGTGAGGTAGAATATCCCAGTTCAATCCTAGATAATTCTTGACCGATCCGTCAACATGTGGTCTGGCGTTGTCATGCTGTAAAATGCTTCCAATTCGTGTGGTACCCTTGCTTTGAGACCATACACTGACAGAAAAATTCTATTGATACGAACTAATCGCGTCTATTTGATTTTTGTTTATTTGAATTAACTAGATTTTTCGTGGAATCCAATTTTTCTTATTGCATTCCATTATTGAAATTATTTACTTTAAATATATTTATTTATTCAAATAAAAATATATTCAATATCGTCCAATAACTAAATATTTTATTTAATCTTAATAAATCTGTGATTCGGTTTCATCTGCTCAAAAAACAATTTAGTTGAAGCCACTAAATGGATCTATTTGTTTTTTTTCACTTTGAATTAAATCGAATTTTTGTAGAGTCAACCATTTTTCTATTTGATTGAATGGTCTGTCTTGACACACATGTCAAAGCGGTGTGGTGTAGAGATTGTGGAGAGAGAGAGAGAGGAATTATATATGTATATATATATATATAGGATATGTTAAAAAAATATATAGCATGTTATTCGATGAAACTCTCTAATTATCACAATGATATTAACTAATTGATATAGTTTATGTGATACAGCAAATAATTATAGGAATTCGTTTGATCTCTTACAAGGAACATCCCTCAGGTGACCCCCTTCGATTTTGTTGAAATTTGCATATGTTATAAAGCACCGAAAAGTAAGCGATACCTTTTTTTTATCGGCGGAAAAACGGTTTTAAGGGCTGAAACGCACCCTCAAAAATAGGGATTTTTTTTCGTTTTTCGTCGATAAGGTTTTAACGGTACGAGATATTAAAAAATTTCAAATTGCAACAGTGTTTATTTTTTTGTGCACTATACATTGGAGATAAGAACGATAACGTTATCGACGAAAAATAAAAAACACCCCTATTTTCGAGGGTTCGTTTCACCACTTAAAACCGTTTTTCCGCAGATAAAAAAAAATACGTATCACTTACTTTTCGGTGCTTTATAACATATCCAAATTTCAACAAAATCGAAGGGTGTCACCTGAGGGATGTTCCTTGTTAGCCATATCTGCGACTAAGATGACACAAGCACTCGGTAGCATAGGAGCAGCGTGCGTAGCCATGAGTAGGTAGGTTCTAGGTTCGATTCCCAAATAGGTGAAATATTTTCTTCGATAGAAATCATCTCGAAAGGCGAGGGAATGACGAATTACGATACAAAATCGTTGTCGTAAAACTCTCAATCAGGTATTTCATTTCATTTTGGATTTATGAAATATTTCATGTATATGGTACACTTCGATTTACAGTGTAGTTTGTAAGCAAATAGAGATTTAATTGAACCGAATCTTTATTTATTCAATTTGAATATATTCAATATTCAAAAGGAATAGCTGAAACAAATAAAAAAATATCTTTAAAACAAATAAGTGTGTGGCATTTATGCGTAAGGAAATGCATTGTCGAGTCTTCAATGCTGCTGCCAGTTCTTTTTTCCATTTGTCACGTGGCATTTTGTCTTCCACCAGTAATGCTTCCGATCGTGCGTCTTCCAATTTCTGCCCCAACTTTTCATGCGGACAGCCAATCCCAAAATCATGCTTTCCAAGTCGCTAAATGCAGTTACGAGGGTGGGGTGAAAAGTTTCCGGCCTGACCAAGAAAAACGATATTTAAAAAATTTTCTTTGCTTTATTTTTCAACATAATCTCCATCAACACTGATACATTTCTCATAACTCTCGCAGCCCAAAAAACAGTAGCCATAACCTTGTTTGCCGATAAAATTGTTTTTGCCTTCTTTGGGGTTGGTTCCCCTTTTCCAACCCACTGTTTTGACTGTTCTTTACTTTCAGGAGTGTAGTGGTGGACTCATGTCTCATCAACAGTTATGAATCGACGCAAAAATTCGTTTGGATTACGTCTATACAGCGCCAAATTGTCAGTAGCGTCGAGCGTTAGCAAACGCTCGATTGGTCGAGCGTTAGCAAACGCGGCACCCACCTTGCACACAGCTTTTCCATGTTCAAATGGTTGTGTAAAATATTTCGCACACGTTCAGCTGACATCCCACAGGTCTCAGCTATCTCATGCACTTTCAACCTGCGGTCTTCCAACACTATTTTATGGATTTTTTCAATCATCTCTGAAGTTGTGACTTCAACGGGCCGTCCTGAGCGAAGCTCGTCAGAGGTGCTCACACGACCAATTTTAAATTCAGAAACCCACTGATTAATAGTTGAATATGATGGGGAGGAGTCTCCTAGTGCTGAATCCATCTCTTCTTTTATTTGTTTTGGTGTAAAACCTTTCAAATGGAAGTATTTGATGACAGCACGTTTTTCCAATTTTTCCATTTTTACGAAAACAACGGAAGCGTCTCGCGCAATGTGCTCTCAAACGCAAACTAACATAGCGATTGGGCTGAAACTGTACATACAAGCTCGGTAGGAATGGTACTGTAGGACGCCGCTCCAAAACTAGACCTAGTGGCACCATCTCTTGGTCAAGCCGGAAACTTTTCACCCCACCCTCGTATCACACATGCTTACCGATGGAGCATGTTCTTTGTGCGCATCCGCAAGCAAACGATGGCTTTAGCAGCAGTTTTCTTTGAATGAAAATAATGCAGTAACACTTTCTGCAAATGGAGTATACGTGGTACCAAAGTAAACATCTTCAATACAGTTAATGTAATAATTGTTTACACTTTGACAGCTGCGTACACCCCTTTCGAATACAAGCATTACCAACCGCACCATAATGCCACTGGGACGAGACCCTCCATCTATGGAAAATCCGTGCAGTCATACTTGTACAAGAAATATATTTTATTTTTCCGATGTTTCCAAACGCGCTGCGTTACCGCATTTGCACGAGGGCACAGGGTAACTGAGGAAATCCTGCGATGAGATTTTCGCTGACTTTCTGTTGCCTACACCATGGAAAAGTCCCAAGCAAAACTGGCGTCACGCTTGGTACTCACCGTGCAATCCCTTGCACCGAGTGGGGTCACCCATCCGAGTATTGGCACCAGCCAACGGCACCGGCGGTTTTTTTGCCTTCGTCTTTTTATTCAGACCGAGCGTTAGAGTGTGCGAAAAAAAGAATGAAGCCCCGGTCGACTAAGAAACCGGAACCATAAGAAACACGTTTATTGCTCCCAATACAAACCAGCAACGACTTCTCCCATACGTTATTTGCAAAAGCAAGAAATGGATCTCGCCTCATTTATTCCAGTTAGCAAGAACTTTGTCGAATTGAATCCGCGGATTGCGAAGTCGTTGTATACGTCTGATGGCCTGGGGAATTTGCCGGGCGGCGGCAAAAACTACGGAGACGTTGCCTGCGCGTTTCTTTCGCGATTGTCGATTCACTGTGGGCGGTAGTAAATTTTGAAATTCGAATGAAGGCACACATAGCATTTGCGCTATTCCGATGCTGTGGCTAACGGTGCGAACCCAGCTCGGATTCTCTTCGCTGGCAGAAAGAGAGAGAGAGAGAGAGAGAGAGAGAGCCAGCCGAGGGGAAGGAAAAGCGAAAGATTTGTCGGCCAACGAAGGTTTTTACTTGGGACTCCGACCTCCAACCTTTATAGCGCACTGTTAGAGAAAACGTAGTACATCCAAGTAGAGAAGTTGAGGTTTTCTTTTGTTTTTTTTTTTTTCATTTTTTTTCATTCGTACTGGGGAAGGACACGGTGCTATTAAATGGAGCGTATCACTGGGAAGCAGGTTTTTCTACTTTCTTCACTGATGAAATGGGCGAGCACTTTTCTCGAGCAGTAGTTTCGGAGATCGTTTCTACTTTACGAGACACACTCGACGCACAATCCGCGAAACTTCAAACTACCCTTTGAAATATAAAAGTTTTTGAGACTAATAATAATAGCAAATATCATAATGGTAATAATAATTACGACAATAGTAAGAGTAGTAGCCAATAATATTCAGTGATGTTGACAATCATAGTCATGATATTAGCACAATAATAATAATAATAAAAACAACAATAATCAATGGTAATATTTATGAGTAATTATAAAAATTCCAATAATAATAATAATACATAGTACGCTGAGAGAAATGTTGTCAACCATATTTTAACTATATTTGATATTTCCCTGAGGGGACAATAATATTTCATAGCCATAGTTACTGCCAAAAGTATAGTACTGCTTATTATATTTTAGCAGTTGCATGAATTATACACATATGTTAAATATCCAATCTTACAAACATACGTTTATTCTTCAATGCTATATAATATAGTCGGTTTTCATAAAATGGATATTCCCTGATATTGTCAAAAATTGACCCCCCCAAGATTCTAATAGCGAACTGAAATATATATATACATTGATTAAAAATGTTGCCTGTGATTTGCGACGATGTTTATAGTGATTTGTACCATATTTAAGATATAACCTGCTATTTGCGTATTTTGTGTGTTATTTTAGTGTTGGTACAAGGCCTCAATGCCCGTCTCCCATATGCATAGAATATTTCATAAATCCAAAATAAAATAAAATACGCAACTGCGAGTTCCATCTTAATGATTGTTTATTATAATTCGCGATTCCCTGACCTCCTGTGGTGGTTTATTTCGAAGAAAACATTTCGCCTGATCAGAATCGAACCTAGAACCTAACTGCCTATCCTGCGCACGCTGCCGCTACGCTACCGAGTACTTTTGGCATCTTTAGCACAGATATGGTATATGGGTGAAATTTTGCACAGATATTTTTTTTATAATATAAGTCACTATTTAAATGGATTTTTGGGGCGTCGCAATAGTTTTGTATCATATAATAGTGATTTATACCATATTATATGACACGACCTGCTAAATGCATAGTAATGTGTGTCCTACCAGAACAGAAGGTGAACTAAGGTTGCTTGTGCTGCAAATGATTTACGTCTTCGCTATAAGTAAACTTTATGATAATTTTTTTCTCGAACTTTTCATAAGGACTTCTAGCAAATTATACTCGAAAAACGTCAATGTCAACCATATTAATTGTCCAATCTTGAAAAGAATAGTAGAAGTTTGACTGAACAAAACGTAACGTACAGTAGACGACGTTAGTATTTGTACGCCGATTTTGTCATAGCACTGAATTAACCATGTCTATATTGTGAAACCTTTCACAATAGTGAATAATCATTTCGGGGATGATAGGTAGTCAAACACACCACCCAAATTGCATGCTCAGGTATAGTTTTCGCTTACTTATAATCGTGTTAACCATAGTATATTTCCGGTTTCAATAAACTATAACGAATTTCACTATCTACTTTTTTAACATGGGCGTTTGTTGTAAATAACATGGACTTTTCTGTCAGTGTAATAACTAATAATAATAATGATGATCGTTATTGTTAGTATTCGTAAATATTACCATCCATTATCATCACCTTCATCACCTTCATCATTATCATGAGTAATTACTATTAATAATAATCATTTTTACGATTTGTGTACAAAAAGTTCCGCCTGCTACTCATTGTCTGATGTCATTATCATCAATAACGTTGAAGTTTGCATCGTTGGAGTGAAACGAAAATCAATTCTTTTTAATTATTACCCTTTTTTTGGCAGATTGAGGCCGTGAAAATCGTTCGAAAAATTCCCCGCAGTCTTATTAGAAATCTACGACCTCAATTTGCATAAGAAGCTTTGGATATTCATCTAAAAAAGGGAGAAAAAAGAATAAAAAACGAACAATATCGTTCCATTGCAACGATGCAAACTTCATCGACCTTATTATCGTTATTATTATTTATTATCATTCTCATTATGATAATGAATAATAATGATGACAATGACATCAGCCAATGAGTAGTAGGCGGAAGCTTTTATAATTAATAGATCGTTATTAACCACGGTGAAAGCTGGTAATTTCCATGAACCTCTTCACGGCACCAGCAAGTTGGCCCCGACATTTTGAAAATCTCTCGCTTGATTCTGAAAGCGAGCCGCGTGCGTTCGCGCCACTGAGCAGCAGGTCTAATTCACGTGTCATTTACACTTGACTTCAGAACGAGTACCAGCGAGATTGTAGTAGGGGAGACCGGGGCAAAATGGTATAGCGGGGCAAAACGGTACCGGGGCAAAACGGCACTGGGGCATAATGGGATCGGGGCATAATGGGGTAACAAAAAAATGAAGTTTCTTGGTGCTTGATTTGGGGCAAAATGGGATAGGGGCAAAATGGAACAGAGAGGAGTGGAATATCAAATTGGGGCAAAATGGAATCGGGGCAAAATGGGACACAAAAATGAAGTGTCGCAGCCCGCTGAATTTGGGGCAAAATGGGATGACAGGAAAATTCATGCTTCGGCTCTATGAAAGAGCTGTTGAAACATAATCTAATCTAAATGGTGCTTGTGGTTCGTTTCAGTCCACATATACGCAGATAATACGGACTGACCGATATATTTGTCGACACATATCCGTCGATTTCATGGGGAGCGGCGGTCCTAGTTTCATAAAACAATTTACGTAAAAATTGACAAGAGGTAGATTTTCATCAATGGCTTGAAAATCAGTATCAGTAATGTGCAGTTGGCAGAAAATAAATTAAAAAAAAAACAAAGAAAGATAAAAACAAAAAAAAACGATAAATTGCACGCGTCAGATTATAAAAATTACTTGATTATTTAAATAATTAATAACGACAAAGCAATAAAAATTAAACATTGCCACCGTTAAATTATAGTATCGTAAGTAGAGTGTGACCCAAATATCGTGTAACATTCAATAAAACCTGTTTTCACTCATTTATTACCCCTCGTTTTTTACCCCTGCATTTCTTTCGTTTCTGCATCGAATTATTCCACTGTCCCATTTTGCCCCGATCCCGTTTTGCCCCAACCGCCTCTTTCTGAGGAGCCTGATTTTCTCCGGCCCATTTTGCCCCAGTCCCGTTTTGCCCCAATGACGTATTTTCCAGCAGTGTTGATTTTCACTATTCCATTTTGCCCCAAACCCGTTTTGCCCCGGTCCCATTTTGCCCCGGTCCCATTATGCCCCGCTATACCATTTTGCCCCGGTCTCCCCTACATGTACCGAGCGAGATGGGGAGAGGGGGGGAGGGAGAGAGAGAGAGAGAGAGAGGGGGGGGGAGTACAGTATAGGGATGACGTTACTCTGCTTTCAGGAAATTGATATTCCCTGCCACGGTTCGAGTGAGAACGCGGGAAATGCAAGCTAACTCTCCTGTGTCTGCGTGTGTCCCGTGCGTTCTGTCTCATTCCTATGGACCCTTAGTGCCACATAGAGGTATTGACGTTCCTCTCTTCATCCGCCTATCTCTGTACCCATCTCTATGCGACCTCCCTCTCTCTTCCTCTCGCCATTTCTCTCTCTCTCTCTCTCTCTCTCTCTCTCTCTCTCTCTCTCTCTCTCTCTCTCTCTCTCTCTCCCACCCTCACCGTGAAGTATCGACCTCATTTCTGCACGCTTGCAATTTCACCGTTGCATGTTAATTGACTTGCAATCAGTATTTTAAACGATTTGTTCGGGTTTCCCAAGCTCATTGTTTGTTCGGCAATACGTGCCGCGATAGCGCGAGCGTATCTATACGTGTAGCGTATATTACGCTTGCGTTTACATACGCGCTACGTTAACCCGTCAAATTCATCTGCGCTATCCACGGGCTCGGATCAACGCGATCACCCCAAACCGGATTCGCAAAGCCATATGTTGTGGATTAAAACAACAAAAAAAACTTCACAAACGATGTACCGCTTGCAATTAATAATTATAGGGGACGACTCGTTGGGATCGCTCGAGTCGTAATTGAATTACGTTATATCTGTGCGTTTTTTCGGGTCACTAATCACGTGAAATTGGAGTTTGGTTGAGTTTGCTTGGATTTGCTTTTTAATGAGAATTCTTTTCATTTCTGCAGTTTTTGTTTTACCGATTTTAGCGATGAAAATGTCTCGATCACTTTTTGATAAATTACATTTTTAAACAAACTAAATCTGGTGATAAATGATTTGTTTTCATAAAGTAAATTTTCTAATATTAAAAAAAAATGTATTAAGTTATTTAATTAATAAATATTTTGAATTGACTACATTTTTTAAAGATCTAAGATCTGCAATCGAAATTTGCAAAAAAAACATTTGGTATGAAAATAAAAATGAGGAAATGTAAACGTAAAAAATAATTTCCGTTGCATTCCAACGATGGAAACTTCAACATCGTCTACTCACGCCAACTTTGATTCGTACTGTGATGGAGAATTTTTTTGCGCGATTTTTTTTAATCGGTCTTCGTCGGGCGATGTTTATTCCCGGGGGCGAGATTTGTTTTTTTTTTCTTTTGACAGCGTAGCACCCGCGGCCCGTCCTATTCGGGATTCAATTAACTGGCAATTTTCTACGTCATCCATCTCAATTTTCGTATCGCACCGAGAGCGTCGAGATTTTACTCGCGGAGTCAGGCGAGAATAAATGTGAAAAAATATTCCGAGATTCGGGGAACCCCGATTTAAGAAAGTCTCCAGTCTCTACTGCATTGCCGTTACAGAAATTGAAAATAAATAAAGTACGTAAAATCCGAGGTTTAATTTTTCTCCATTATTACGAAAATAGTTATTGATCGAACACTGGTTTTTATAAATGGTCAATAATTTTATCCAGTGAGCGATAAAACGACAGAAGACTCCACCGCTAACAATAATGACGATAATATTCCCAGCGAAAATTAATGTCCCACACAAGACACGAGATTTTCGGACTTTCGTCGAGATTGACGAATGTTTGCACGGTCCGCGAGGACGCGCAAATATTTGAAGCATTTTAATTCACACTGCGACTATCATCGTATGCTTGATTCGTGTTCGTAGCTGAGTTACGCGCACGCCGCAGACAACACACCCTCGTAAACGTTGCCACGGCGTATAAATTCAAATGGATTTCTCGTAAAATACGTTTTTACACCTATAGAGATTTTACGGTCCTGAGGAATAGATTGAAAGGGAATGAGAGCGAGAGGGAGGGAGGAAGGGAGGGCGGGAGGGAGAGGGTTATGAAAGTAAAAATATATATATATACATTTTACAGTTAAGGGGTTACCCCCACTTGCGATTTTGAAAAAATCGATTTTTTTATTGCATTTTTTTGAAGTATAAGTATCCGGGCGCATACTTCTGTATGGGCCCGGAATAGATGACTCTATGTAAGTTTACAAAAAAAATATTTTCTTCGTGTAAACTGAAATTGAAACTTTAAACGCGTTTTTCTCAAAATGGCATTTCTGAAGTCGGTGACCAAGATTACTCGAACACTAATGAACCGATCTTCTTGAAAATTTGCAGGCTTATTTAATACATAAAAATGTAGTCTTTAATCGTTCGATTTTTTTTTCGAAAAAAATGGCCCTTTTATAGCCAAAAAACGGCCGTTTTTTTCGTTAAAATCGAACCATTTACTTTGACTGTCCGCCATTTTGTGAAAAATGAATATTTTTAAAATCCTTCGATTAAAGACTAGTTTATACTTATATTTGACTAAATCCATCCGCATTTTTTTGTGTATATAAAAACATTATTTCATTGACGGCCATTTGCCACTAAACAATGTAATATTTTTCAATAAAAAAATTACTGAAAGTTCTTCAAGATGTGTTCTTTAAGATGGTATATTGATCGATTAAAAAAGTTTTGTAGTTTTCTTTAAAAAAATTCATGAAAAAGGCCTTTTTTGCGCTGCAAGTGGGGGTAACGCCTTAAAACCCGTTTTCGGCATGAACGCGTTTCACCTAGTAAACTTTACCCAGTAAAAACTAGTTCTGACTGAACGCCTATGATGAAACTTGTTTTGCCTAACGAAAAGTAAAGTTTATGCTTAGAAACCCAAACTTCGAACTCATTCGGAATCAGTTTTAACTGATCGATGTCGATAAAAAGAGTTTTTCCTTCTTAAGGGGAGGGTAGGGTTTTCAGCGTGAAAGAAAAACACTTCTTTGCGAATTTTTCTCATCTATATGGATAGAGTAAATTTATTGAAACCTTTTGTACATTGTTAAGTGTCATTTCAAGAACATTCCGTGAAATTTGTACGCGAAAATATCCACAAACAAGCCGGTGCCGCGTTTTTCTCGAAACCACTTTTTCAAAGTCCGTGTTCACTGCCATTTGAAAACTACATGACCAATTTATTTCAAACTTTGTATACACTTTCTACATATAAAATACCTCCCCTCAACAGTTAGGTTGCGATTTTTTTTACATTAAGGGGGTTTTCCACCCCTAAAATGGCGGAATTTTTCGTGAAAAATAGCACTTTTCACTTTACATCACCACCAAAAATTTAGAAATGAAAAAAAAATTACCAAAGACTGTTGGGGGGAGGATTTTATGACACTTTGACTAAATTTTAATGGTACTTGATTTCAGATAATTTCTAGCTGAGATACAGTGAACACCGCAAATCGTGTTTTTCCAAAGGCGTTCTTGGAAAAGCTTTGTCACCGGCTTGTTTGTGGATATTTTCGCGTACAAATTTCGCGGAATGTTCTTGAAATGACACTTAACAATGTACAAAAGGTTTCAATAAATCTACTCTATCCATATAGATGAAACAAATTCGCAAAATAGTGTTTTTTTCACGCTGAAACCCCTACCCTCCCCTTAATACGAGTTAGTTTAGGTTCTTTCTGGGTTTGTTTGTTAGTCGACGAGTTTTAACGGGTTACCAATGCGAGTAAATAAAACCTCAAAAATATGGTTTCAGATGACATTTCATACGGGTGGGATGTACATGGTGAAAAAGTAACTTATGACCGTCAAACTGTCGAATGATCGTCCCCAAAATCGAAATTTGACACCAAAAACTTAACACCGGAAGCACAACTTGAGCTTTGGTGAAAAAAAAACAGAAAACAGGTCTTAAGGGGGCAGATACCTTCAGGTGAAGAAAGACTTGCTGATTTTCATGACTTTTTTTTGAAAGGATATATTTATTCACCATTTATGAGACTTACCATATGTTTTATTACTACTTTCGGCTGTTAAATGGTATTTTTTTATTAATCTTTAAAAATGGCGGCGGTGTGGCACGGTCTTAGCGGGTTGCGGCGGATGTTGTCAGTCGGCGTGACACGTAGCGTCGACAGGATTAATCTGAAAACAATCCAACAAAGTTTTTTCCTTCATTCACACTTGTACGCAGAATATGAACCAGGAAGAAGTGAGAAATGTTGAAAATCGATGAAATGGTACGCTTTGAAACAAAAAGATTGAATTCTCCAAAAATCCCTACTTTTGCGATAAAAATACCTTTTTTCTATAAAAAACATTTAGGATCATATTTTAGACACGGTTAGAAAGATTCATAGCAAATTCAATCAGAATCGGTCAATTAGTTTTTTAGCTATGCGTCGCGCCAGTATTGAAAATGCAGTTCAGAAGACCGTACCATACCTCCGCAATTTCAAAAGACGAATAAAAAAAATACCATCCAACAGCCAAAAGTAGTATCAAAACGTACCCTGATTCTCAAAATCGGTGAAAAAATCTTTGGTGTTAAAAAAATCATTGAAATCAGTAAAAAATTTGCCTAAAGGTGTCTCCCCCCTTGAACGTATCTAAATTCATTCAAAATTTGAAAAACGGCTTGAGTTTGACTTTTGCATTTCTTGCAGCCGCCGGAGGGCAAGAGATGGAAAAAGGAAATTTGAAAAGTAAGTGTTTCTTTGACACCAGGGGTGAGGTTTTCCACTATGAAAATTTATAATTAACGATGGTAAGGGAAATAGTCGTCTTAGTTGAGCTGGAACACCCCATATATATTTATACACTGCTAGTAAAAAAAAAGTCGTCATTCTTCTGATTCAGTACGAGGAGTTATGTAAGTTACGCCCTTTCGAGCTAGCTAATATATAGTGCATTCCATATGACATTACGTATATGGATACTATGTTACATATATGCAGGTCACGTTACGTATGTACCCGACTGTCGCGCATTTATACGACGCGTCGACGAATCGGCTGTCAACGTATGACGAGTTTCATACGTGTACACGTATATATGTATACATACATACATACATATATGTGTATATATATATATATATATATATATATATATATATATATATATATATATATATATATATATATATATATATATATATACACATACATACATACATACATACATACACACACACACACACACACACACACACACACACACACACACACACACACACACACACACACACACACACACACACACACACACACACACACACACACACACACACACACACATATATATATATATATATATATGTATGTATGTATGTATGTATGTATATGTGTGTGTGTGTACATAAAGAAACTGACGACTATGAACGATTTCAAACTCCCTATCTCGACGTTGCTTTTTCTTTATGGGGTCTATAACTTCTTATTTTCACTTGCACGGTTCCGTGCCCTTTTCGGCTTTGTACGTAAAACCCCACGCGGGCTTTAACCGTGTGTACACGCGTGTGCGGGTTTTTCGAAGCTTATTTGCCTAGAGGATCCATATACACACTCATACAACTCACATGGAAGTCTGAAGGCCGATGTACCCCTCATCATCGCGCCGGCAATAACACGGTGTACGACGGTGCGCCGGGTATATTCGAGGGCGATAAAAAAGTAGAAATATCGCAAGCTCCATATACGATCAACCAATCTCGCGTCACTCCGCGCTCGTTCTGGAAGTTTCAGTATGCGGATATAATAATTCCGATGCGTGATAAACTCGAGGTGTTTAGCGAAAAAGGACTGTAATCACGGGTGCCGAACTTGCGAAGCTCGATACACGGAGTAGCAATGGTAGCTCGGGGTGGACATTTTTTTCTGATTTCCAACGCATAGCATTGTGAGTTTTTAGGTATTTAGGTTTTTCAGTTGAAGCCTTTCCTATGAGCCTCTATCCGACGTATTGATCTCAGGGTTGCAAATAATGAATTACTCTTTGTAATGCATTAACGTTTTAATTACTCATTACTTTATCTTTTGTAAGGAAAAAAATGCATTACCCCTTACATTACGTTCAGTAATGTAATCAATTTCCATTACTCATTACATTGCAAATTGTAATGTAACAAATTTCCATTCCTCATTACATTGTAATCGGATTTTTTTTGCATTACATTAGCAATGTAAACAAATTCCGTTACTCACTACCATATATTTTGTAATATAAAAACATTCCATTACTCATTACATTGCATTTTGTAATGAAAATGTTTCACATTACAAAATGTAATGTAATGAGTAATGGAAATTGTTTACAATACAAAATATAATGCAATGAGTAATGGATATTTTCTACATTACAAAATCCAATATAATGAGTAACGGAAATTATTTACATTACAAAATATGACGTAATGAGTAATGGATTTTTTACATTACTGAATGTAATATAATGGGTAATGAAATATTTTTTCATTACTCATTAAAAAAGTAATGAATAATGCATTACTTTTTCATTACAAACTTCGCAACCCCGATTGAGCTACACTTTATCGTTATTGCCGATCATTTGATTGACAACAGGCCGTTAGTAGCCCCAAATCGCCGAAATCCTACTGGACGACAATGCTTGGCACGTTGCATTGGTGGTGAAAAGAACCACTGATGGCATTTGAATGGGAGACTCGGCAGAAGTGTCGTTGGTATCCAATTGGATGCTCACACTTGTCTCGGCGAATACAGCACCAGTGAATAAACATGTTTAATTCTGACCTATCAATACGAATTTATTCAAACATTTTGCAAAAAATCTAAGATTGATTGTTTCTCAAGTAATGAAAGTAATACTTACCCTCAAAACTTATAAAAACTATTGTTTTTGCGTTTTGAACACCTACTGTGCACAGCCGTATCGTAACTGAGTTGCGCGGTGTGCAAGTACCGCAAAGTAGATAAATTTCGTGCAGCGTCAAAGTTCGATATTGAACTGAGAAATCGGTTTTAACAATAGCTGTGATTTTTTTTAGCCAAATTATAATGATTCCAGTTTTTATGGACGATTCATCTGCTTTGTTGATTTTTGATGTAAATCAGCTTTGTCCTTTCACCGTTCCCCGTCCATCCACTGGTCGATTTACCCTAGAAAGTTAAAATGTTCGAAGAAGGACGCGATTTAGAATTTGACCCTTTATTTTAGTTCGTTTGGATTTGCGATGAATTTGATTGAATCCTTATTCGTCTAATCCGTAGGATGATTGATTTTTCTAGAATACCAATGTCATATAGTTCTGGCGCTTTGTACAAAGGGACGCGAGAGGAGGAGGAGAATTATACGAATCCTGAGACCGCATTATCATTTGTCTCTCTCTCTCTCTCTCTCTCTCTCTCTCTATCTCCCTCTTACAAGCACACGTGCTTTGCACTCACGATAAGCAGGAAGCCCTTCACTCTACATATTTTTGTATCAAAGTAGAAAGCGCAGAATTAAGGCTGGTAGGTATCCATTCCGGTAAACCTCTAATGCTCTGACCGAGAAAACATATTCACTCCTCTTATTTCCCTCCCTTTCCTTCCTCCCTTTCTCCCTCTGTCTTTCTTCGTGAACTTTTGCTGGCGCGTTCGTTTTGCAAAAGGGCAAAATTGCGATCATATTTTTTTCGTCCCTTCATTCCCGGCTCATCTCGTTCCTCCGGGAATACCCCAGGATTTATATATAGGTATTATAAAGAAAGAGAGAGAGAGAGAGAGAGAGAGAGAGAGAGAGAGAGAGAGAGAGAGAGAGAGAGAGAGTTGATACTCTGCTTGAGTTCTGAAACCTCTTCATTTTCTCTCACTCTACGCATTTCCTCCCGTATTCACTGTCTCTTCTCTACTTCATTCAGTAGAGTACGATACTCTTCTCAGTCGTCCAAACCGCGTCGGCAATGAGGGCGAAAGCGTAGGAGTAGGAGTGGGAGAGAGAGAGACAGAGAGAGAGAGAGAGAGAGGGAGAGCGTTGACTTGAGCCGAATCAGCGAATGGGCCGAATAAATGCCACATAATCCGCTCCTTCCCCTCTTTGATTGCTTCGCGGACTAGCAGGCGCGCCCTCTGCCGCACTTATCCGCGACCTCTCGCGGTGGCGTCGTGAAGCTCGCTGTAATTTTCTCCCGATCTATCTGCTACCGCAATATGTATATATGTGTATTCATACGTACATACACACATACATAAATATTAAAGCCGTTATATCCGTGCAATATTGGCTATCAGCACATCTGGCTGTTTTGGGGACAGTCCTCTGAAAAGATTCTCTCCAAAACCACCTTTCTTCACATATACATCATACCCGTTTATGTCTGAATGTATATGAACGAGGGAGGGTTCGGGTTCGCAGCTTTCAGCACTGTTTTAACGAGAATGAAAAGACGGCGAGGAGCAGGTGGTTTGGGAGTGATAGCTCGACAATGAGGAGAATCAATCAGGCACAAGTAAAGCTGCCACTTTTGTGCACCATCGCTGCTTTTTCGTCTAACATTGTTTCCCGGAGAAGCGATAGAAAGATTGGTGTAGAACGGGAGACGTGGCTGTACAACGTGGTTGGGCCAACGATCAACTTTGTGCTCGCAGACTGGACCGCCTATTCTGAATCGTATATTTGAGGGAGAATACC
This sequence comes from Ophion slaviceki, assembly GCA_944452715.1. Taxonomy (NCBI): domain Eukaryota; kingdom Metazoa; phylum Arthropoda; class Insecta; order Hymenoptera; family Ichneumonidae; genus Ophion; species Ophion slaviceki. The sequence goes on from OX101784.1 coordinate 54,324,570, forward strand.
AGTCCAGAGCCTGGAAAAACGCTCAATTTCGACAATTTTTCATGGAAATCCAGGTGATGAAAAGAAAACTCTGTTTAGTGGCTTTTGTTCTACATACACTCAGAAAAACGTTTGGTAATACCAACTATGTATATTTAGTTGAAACAATTGTGCTTGAAGCAACCTAATTTTACTCGCTTGGAATACAATTCGATTCAAGTGACAAAGCCAGTTTAGTTGAAACAACCAAATTATCATGTCAAAATAGCAATACCTCCCTGGCCATATAATGGGTTGGATTAACTACATCGGAGTTCATACGAGTAATCCGCGAGTTATTTGAACTTTATATTTGGTCGTTATATGGGCCAATAAACTACATTTTCCAACTGAATTAATGATTACGCATAAAGCGAATGATGGTTGGTTCTACAACTGAATAAGTTAATTGAAACAAATGATTTAATTAAGGCGTTACTTCCACTTGTAGCGCAAAAAAGGCATTTTTCATGAATTTTTTAAAAGAAAACTACAAAACTTTTTTAATCGATCAATATACCATCTTAAAGAACACAACTTGAAGAACTTTCAGTATTTTTTTTATTGAAAAATATTACATTGTTTAGTGGCAAATGGCCGTCAATGAAATAATGTTTTTATATACACGGTTTGCGGTGACCAACATTGCGACGAAGTGGATCATCTGCAAAAAAAATGCGGATGGATTTAGTCAAATATAAGTATAAACTAGTCTTTAATCGAAGGATTTTAAAAAATATTCATTTTCACAAAATGGCGGACAATGAAAGTTAATGGTTCGACTTTAACGAAAAAAACGGCCGTTTATTGGCTATAAAACGGCCATTTTTTTCGAAAAAAAAAATCGAACGATTAACGACTACATTTTTATGTATTAAATAAGTCTGCAAAATTTCAAGAAGATCGGTTCATTAGTGTTCGAGTAATCTTGGTCACTGACTTCAGAAATGCCATTTTGAGAAAAACGCGTTTAAAGTTTCAATTTCAGTTTACACGAAGAAAATATTTTTTTTTTGTAAACTTACATAGAGTCATCTATTCCGGGCATCAAAAAAAACTGCACTTCAAATTGCACTTCAAAAAAATGCAATTAAAAAAAATCGATTTTTTCAAAATCGCAAGTGGGGGTAACCCCTTAACGTTGCGTGTTTACCAAATGCATAAATATTGAAGGATTGCTAAGGGAATCGTGATTGAGATTTTTTTCCGGGCACGAGCCATTGTTCTCCCGTAATTTCAGATATCGATTAAATTCGGTAAATCCAACCACGTGGACACTCGGTTTAAGCCGCTAATAGTTCGTCGCAACCACGCTGTAGTCTAAGACCTGGCGTTGCGTAAAGCAAAAAGACTTGTTTGCGCCAATTCAACTTCGAGAACACACATTATCTGATGGTTTCTGTTATGTGGCCTGCAGATAAATTCTCGATACATCAGAAAAAAATATTATTTATGTGTACACATTATTTTAATTGATTTCTCTTTTGTTTTTTTTCGACACGCAGATTGCTTCTAAGTTTAACTATGCAATTTTCTCAGAGCGCTTTGTAAATTATCTTACAATTGACACCGTACAGTCGTACATCGACGTAGATTAATCAATAAAAGTTTTTTCTGTATCATCGCAGTATTTTTAATATGTACTTTAATAAACAGGCATTATTGAAAAATTACTAATCATCTTGTCTCATAATTTAGCGAATCTATTTACCTTATTGTCTTCGTCTTCCATTTGTATTTATAATTCATCGTATAGGGAGAATACTTTCTTTGATGATTTATATTCAATTGATTTTCTACCAATTCAATGTATACGTTGCATATGCGCACATCGGAATTTTATTAGAGTGACTCGATGTTTATTTGGTTCATATTAAGCTGATGCTCTATCTGCCATTTATTCGATTGGTGTAAAACCAATTTTGATTGAACTTACTGTATGCAGCTTCAACTATGTTATAATATCAGTTGTCAGAACCTACCCCGTCATTCAGGGCAAACCAACATATAGTTGGATCGACTATAGCAGCATTGGGGGGTTTTCTTTTAAAATATATCTTTAGTGGTACGGACTATACATGAACTTTTATCAAAAATATTATGTATTGACTGAAATATGCTCTGCCATTCATTCAATGCACACATGTTTCATTCTACTTTATATGTTTTTCGTCGAACTATATATTTTGAAAATGCTTTTAAGGGAGAGATTACCGACTCAACCGTTCAGTATGTTAAAATAAAGTTTGGTGTCAGGACACCGGAATTAGAATTGAAAGTACACTGTGCGTTTTTGGATCAAGAAAAAGTTTGGTTGCCGGAAATAAATATATATTTGTAATTCAACCAAATCTCGCAGTCAATTGAATCGTTCATATGGTTCGCCACCCGCAACTGCAGGATTTGGTTGATTCAAACCATTTTTTTTTTGACGGTACCAAACGTTTTTCTGAGTGTATATTTGAGTGTATATACAAATTTTAACTACATGGCGGTGCTGATGCTGGATGAAGCGAGTCACCGCTGTCCGATAGTGTCCTGCGGCTGGCAAGAGTTCACCTCGATCTTCTTTCCTGGCATGATAATTCGAAGTACTTTGCGTTCTAGATAAGATTTGTGTCTGAAGTACGTAGGGAAATTGAAAAATGTCGATGCTTGACAAAATCCTGTGCAGAAATTGTCGTACACTGAGAAAAAAAACCAATTGAAGCAAAAAAATATATTGGTTGATTCAAATAAATGTCTGATCGCGGAGTGCCACCGTTACATGAGATTGTTACAATACTATAAAATATTGGAAAATGTGATTGATTCAAATAGCATATTATTTTATTTGAAAATCTCTATTGAAATCATTCTATATACAATCGGTAGATGTATGGATGAAATAATTAAGCGGTTGCTGCAACATTTTTTATTTTGTACAAAAATATAATCCATAGAATGAATTATTTCTTTACTACATCGAAACGAATATGCCATGAGACGTAAGTCTTCCAATTTGTTTTAAATCTTAAATAAAAAGTGAGCATTAGAATGATCATCTACGATAATAGTGGAGAGAATATCAGATTTCTAATGGAATATCCATGGAAAGAATATCAGATATTCAACTGATAAGAACAGATACTACACACTTTGATCTTAGCTACAGGCCAAGAGGCGATACTCTTTAGTGTTTCTCCGGCGTTTAAGTAGATTTTTGGTTCGCGCTACGTTTACGAGAAACGAGCGCGCGTGCGGCTTCTAGCGGTTACTCCGAGAACTACGGGTTTCCTCACACCTATAATTTCGGTGGGTCTCGGCCATGATTTGGTTGAATTTTGTCAACCAAATGCGCAAGAAACAAATTTTATTTTCGCCTAATTTTTTAACCAATTCAGACATTTCCTTAATATTTTTCAATCAAAATAAAATATTAATATTTTAACGAATAATGTACTTGAAAATCAATATCGGATATGGTGAAAAAAATAAAATAACATATTTACTTAATAGAAATTTTGTCGGAATCAAACGAGCGAAATTCAATTTTTATTGTGTACTCGAATCAACAATATTCATGTTATGAATTAAAACGCTTTTTTTGTTCGTTGCACAAAATGCATTTAAAACTATATAATTCGTTCGCGATAATTTTTTAGATAGTTTCAATAATATATTGTTCTCGGCTAACAATATGTATTTTGAATGAAAAAAACTTTTAATGTTATCATGTTATTAAAGTCAATAGCGTTTTGTTTGTACTAATAAATCTGATTATTTACACCAACAATTTTACAATTGTAACAACGAAATTCCATTCAATGACATCAATGATATTGGATCAATGATTTTTTTTCTCAGTGTAGGGATCCAATTGGATTCCCATGTTGTCCACACTTTCTGATAAGGATCGAATGGTTTTAATATAGGGATCCATCGCATTGGATCCCCATACTGATACGTCACCATGGTTCATTGGATTCTAATCGGGATTTTCCATTGGAATCCAATGTACGAATCCAATTTGAATCCTTAAGGATTCTCACATTATTGAACAGAACCCGATACGATTCTTGATGGATCCTATCGCATTATATACGTTAATTTTTCTAAATAAAATACATGGATATGCAAAAATGAGTGGATTTTGAAAAAGTATATCTTAAAAACCGATTTGAATTGGATCACAGAAAATCCACTTTATTTATCGTTTGTCATTTATTGTACTGCACATTGACATAATATCACCATACACGTACACGCTCACGAAGCGTGCAGGTTATGTTTCAACACGCCGACTTTTTTCTCGTAACTTTTCGCATATTTTCGGTTCGAACGTGGTAAGAATTGTCAAATGGCGTTCATTGGGCAACAGTGCAGAATTTAACTGGATCCTAATGAGAATTCCCTATGTGCGATGTTCCTAATAAATCCCCATAGACATGCGGGTGCATCTTCGGATTCCCCAGTAAATTTGTACTCGGCATCACGAAAATATATATATATATTTTTTTTGGGTGATCCAACAAATTTCAGTTGCGAATTTCGACATCAATCTGAAAATAGCGCGGAACCCCCTTGGATTCTAATGTGATCTAACTCATCTCTACGTGCGGCGTCCTTATGCACGGGAAACAAATTTCTGCAAGGGATGGTGCAAGTAAAACAAAATCGCCGAAAATACTTTTTTCGGAAAAAGTTTTCGACATATCAAAAATCTCGCAGATAATTCGATTGGTATGAGGTTAAAAAAAATGTCAAGTCAATCGGTAAAGAAATGGGGATGTAAATAATGTTGCCGGCCGCAGGAAACTACCAGACGAAAATCACTCGCTCCATCCAGGTTCATGGCGGCTATTTTTTGTCAAAATTTTTTTGAAAAAAAAAAGGTAAAATTCCTTGAAGATATGTAGAATAATGTCCACTGAGCTGAATTTTCATTCTATCAACTCGGTATACATAACAAATTTCCGACATTCACCTGTTTCCGGGCTCCAGGCTGGTGGTCTTCCTCAAAGAGCATCATCGCAAAGAGGATTTCAGCGAACGTCAACCGAGACACGGCAGCTTACCGCAGAATACCACGAATTTGTTGATGCTGATGCCCTGCTGGAATGTAAAAATTACTCTACATTTTTCCACCTTGCCAATTCGTTATTTCCCTAGTTTTTAAAACTTTTCGAATTTTTTTATTCTTCACACAAACTCTAGCGGCCCGTTGTAGAAAAGTGGAGTGGACCTGCCGTGAGTGCTGTCTCGACCCTCCCCCGTTCTCCAACTTTCAATACCGCCCCAACATTTGATATTCCTCTGACGCTTTGACGAAATCTCAAAGCCGATTACAAGCCATTAGGCAACGAAATTTATAATTAAATATCACACTCCAAATCAGCTAATCAGCACTCTGTCGTGCACGAGAAAAAAAATGGAATTTCACTATGTCATGAAAACTTATTACGTACCAACATCGACTCAGTACAACAGATGATGGTAAAGTTACCATCAGATTTAAAAGATTATTCGGTGGGATCTACGAAAACCTTGCTAAATCGGAAATTCGCGTAACGTCCATTATTTTCTCCGATTTCACGGTGCGCCAACCCTAAATTCTTTCAAGTACAGTATGACATGAAAAAGAGCGAAGAAGGGGGTGGGGAGCGAACGAGATTTTTCTTTTTTAGTAAGCGATAAAAATATTGGCCGGACGTACAGCGATCTTTTCCTTCATAACCGATACTATTTTACATCGCCATATATATATATATGGGATGGACCAAGTGTCGAAAAAGACCGAGAGAAATCTCCGTGCTTTTTTATCGCACCATACCACATGTATATTGGCATAAGTATACAGGATGACTGAAAATTCGACCTATTCCTTGGATGGGGTTATACTAGAGGGTTTTCGCAACAAATTAACTCCAGACAACTAGGGGTTGAAAAATAGTGGTTTCCGAGTTATGGTGGGTTCAAGATTTTCTCACAAATTTCCAGACTTGTTACCACAAACAAATCATTACAAAAAAAAACTACTCCACTCTGGGTACTCAATTGCTACTTTTCTGAAAGCTGATAAATAAATTATCCAATTACTTTATTTACTCAATTTTCGTAGTTACGCACATCGGGCCTCTGCATTTATTATTATTTTTTTCCAATCCGTGCAAAAGTCGCTAGCATTTGTACCTTTTTAGTAAGCTCATGAAATAAGGAACTTATTTCCGTAATTTGTATGCCAAGTGTCATATATTTTTTTCCAGCAATTCTCGTCAATTTTTGAAATATCTACACCAAAATTATAATTCTCGCTACTTGAGATCTTCTATTTCTATGATTATGGGAATTTCGGGCATGAATTTTTTTCAAAAGTGGTTAGTCATTTCGCAGCTTTCAAAAAAGTTCGAATCGAGTGCCCAGAGGGGAGTAGTTTTTTTTTACAATTCTTTGTTTTTGGTAACAAGTCTGAGAGATTCTGAAAAATCTTAAAACCCCCATCACTTGGAGACCACTCATTTTTTACCCCTAGTTGGTGGAGTTCATTTGTTGCAAATTACGTTTAGTTTAAACCCCTTCAAGGAATAGGTCGAATTTCCGGTCACCCTGTATGGTACTGTAGATATTTATATAATATTCAGTCAGGCGGTTAAAGTATTATTATAATATATATATATATATATATATATATATATATATATATATATATATAATACACACACACATAACGATAATTCAACCGTCTGTCTCAATATTTTCACACGGTAACGGCATCCGTGCCAATATCCCTTAAAATATTCCCTACCAAGTAGATATGGAAATTCGCGTTTCGACGTATATGCATGTACATTCTGCACCCCGATTCAGAAGGAGGGCGGGCAGTAAGGGCGACCGTAACATGATGAAATATATGTTCGTACATACGTTAGAATATGTACGTGTGTGTGGATATGGGTGTAGATATATATATTTACATAGAGGAAAATAGCGACTATTGAGGCAAGGAATCTTTTATCGATGCTGCGGTGATGGCAGAGCGGACAGAGTGTACCGTATATACGGCCGTATATACGACACGTGGAATTTCCATGTGCACGGTAATATTAACATATACACGGGGCGTCCCGTTCCTACTTGGTTGACCACTTTTTTCGGAGACCATTCGAGAAAAAAAATATACCTAGAAGAATAATGTGTAGACTTTTGTTGTAATTTGTTCCAATAATTTTCCACTACTCCGATAAAATTCGCCGAATGTATCGTGCAGTCGGGCTGGACCGAATAATGTAGTAATAGGTTTTTTAATTTTTTTTATGGAGGACGAGAACGAATTTTTTTGACGGATTTGTTAGAATTTTTTTGAGGACGTGGAAGGGTTTCAATAATGAAACACCGGGTTCTTGAGTTTCAATAAACTCGGTATTTGTTGACACACTTTGGAACAGAACGTTGTCTTCGTTTGCCAAAAACGTGACGCTCACAAGAATTACGAAAAAGCCAGTTTTTCCAAAATGTGAATGTAGATGGATAATTTCATTTTTTTTTTCGTTTTGAATTTTGCCACACGCGCCCTTCCGGGCTTTTTACGATCCCATCTCTCTCGCTCGTATCCCACAATTGTCACTTGACTATTTCCAGTTGCCTGCTGCTGTATCGCGTATACACGAGGGCACAGGGAAACTGCAACATTTTCGCTGAATTCCGTCGAATATCCCTAAATTTCGGTTGGATTACGATAGGAACGTCATTGAGGATACGTCAGTGCGCAGCTGAGTCATCCATTCGACTGCTGATTAAGGCCTTCGGCCACTCTAGAGGTCGAAAAAATAGGCTTTTTGGGGATTTTCTTCCAGAAAAACTACAAAATAAATCGAGATTACAAAAAAGGGTGTTTATCATACATATCAGTGACTGTATATAATCATTTTTTTGAAGCGATTAATTTCAAAATGGCGGCTGTGCAGCGTTTTTGTGATGTCTCCGTTTTTCCAGGGTCCACGGCCGGACAAACAACTCCTGTAATTTTTGAACTATAATGAGCCAATAATTTTTTTTCGATTATATATAACAACTGCTATAGAAGTACAGGGTGCGCCAGAGAAACTTACTTATTTGAAAAAATTCCCGCGCGGTGAGTTGGGCGGGTAGAGGGGCGAGAGGGGGCGCATCTGGAGGGGGAAGTTCCCAAGTTTGTTTCTCCCTCCAGTCAGTTGCCATCATGCTCTGGTCTAGAGAGCAGCGGGCCTTCGCAGTCGAGAGCTTCTTTTCTAACGGTCGCTCACTTGTTGCTACGCAACGTGCCTTCCGCGCTCGCTTTGAAATTCCTCCTCACAGACTCGTTCCTGGCCGTAATTCGATTCTGTCGTGGGTTAACTCATTTCGGGAGTGTGGAAGTGTCGCTAAACCCAGAAATGGACTTCAACGGACCATCAGAACTCCGGAAAATGTCGAAAGAGTGAGGCAGTCAGTTGTGCGTTCTCCCCGGCGTTCGGCTCGCAAACACGCAGCTGCTATGGGAATTTTTTCTTCCAAGACTCGAAGAAATGAACGTTTGGAACGTGTGGTTTCAGCAAGATGGAGCCACAGCACACATAGCACGAGACTCAATGAATTTGTTGCGACAACATTTCCCCGACCGCCTCATCTCTCTCAGAGGCGATCTCCAATGGCCGGCACGCTCTCCAGATTTGACTCCATGCGATTTCTTTTTATGGGGTTATTTGAAATCTCTGGTTTATGTCGATCGACCACGGACCATAGCACATCTCAAGAACAACATTCGCGACGCCATTGCCAACATACCGATTGATATGCTGCAAAGAGTGGATACGAATTTCAAAAATCGACTTCATCAGTGTATGCGCAATGGGGGTCGCCATTTATCCGATGTCATTTTCAAGACTGCATGAAAAAAAATTGGGATATTGTATTCTCAAATAAAAAAAAATTTTAAACAATAATTGAAGTACTTTTGTTTTTATTGACCTTTCAAATAAGTAAGTTTCTCTGGCGCACCCTGTACGTAGGATTTTTTCGATACATTGATTTTTGGCCACATGGCGAACTTCTAAAGTGGAAAGTGAAAAATGTGCCTAAAAAATCGCCAGATAAATGTTAATAACAAATGAACTATGCATTATAAAAAAAAATCCTACGTACGGCCATAGACAATGTATTTCTCAAGATATATTCAACATTTCAAGCGAATCGGTTGAAAATTGCCTGAGTTACGTTTCCGGCCAACTTAAAAAATGCAGTTTCGAGATAAACGCGTTTGAAGTTTTGAGTCCGCTCGCCGCGGACCAGGCGGCCTGGTACTAAAATTCGAAAACCGAGTACTTAGAGATTTTTCCCGGCCATAATCTTTTGGGACATCATTTTTGAGGTCCTAGGGGGACCGTTAAAAAAATCGATTTTTCGAAAATTCTAGAGTGGCCTAACCCCTTAATTCATTTATTTTACATTACGCGAATAAATGACAATTTATTCGCGTAAGTTGAAAAAAATTATTAAAAAAATAATTGAACTATTCAATTAACAACATTAACAACATCATTTTTGAGGTCCTAGGAAGACCGTTAAAAAAATCGATTTTTCGAAAATTCTAGAGTGGCCTAACCCCTTAATCCATTTATTTTACATTACGCGAATAAATGACAATTTATTCGCGTAAGTTGAAAAAAAATTATCAAAAAAATAATTAAACTATTCAATTATTCGATAAAACCAAATGGTTGAAAATGATTCAATGAAAGAGGCGGTTTCGAATTAGATCGTTCGTTCGATTGTTGCGAATGCGAACGGCCCGAGGGGGCGATGTATGCAAAAATGAATCGATCGAGTATGAAAATGGCCCGGAGGAAAATCGCACGAGCGTTTTCATCCTATATCGGCGACATTTATAGCGCCGCCTGAAATATGTGTTCCCGCGTGGAGGATCGAAAAGTTCGAAAGGTACGGAACGTCAGGGTTACGGCTATGCCATCGGCGCCCTTTTGAGGGTCAAGTGAGGCTCGTTGCGGCTACGGGCGAGCCGCGGGGGCGCAACTTGCCCTCGTTGGATCCGCTCGTGGACGTTGCGCCCTTCTGTCCGGAAGCAGTCCAGTCGGTGTACTTCCGCGTAGGTATAAATGTATGGGTTGTTATCGACATGTCGGGGAATTCGAGGGAACGCGAAGCGTTTCCGTTGTACGGAGGGTGGAGGGTGACCGCCGCCTGGCGGGCGACGAGGATGCCGCGAGCTTTTCCCTGCGGCCCCGCGTCCGTACGAGAGTCCGGGTTCGATACGGAGCCTGGAGAACGAGAGAGCGAGATAGCCCGAGAGGGGGGGGGGGTGAGGTGGGGAGTTCCCTCTTCTCGAATCGTTATGCCAGGATGATAATTCAAACTCCAAAGTTTCCGCGAGAGGTATACACGGCGATGTATAGCGACGGATCCTCCTTGCGCTTTTCCCTTTAAATGGTCCATTACCGAGAGAGCGATAAATCACGCACTCCCGTTTAACACACGCGCAGACAGGTGCACTTACGCACTGCACCGCGTTGCGACTTTCCTGCACTCGCGCGTCGATCATAAATAATTATGTCGAAATTTTTATCGTTGGAACGCAATTTGTTTTTTGCTTTTAATTGACGAAGGCTTGGTCAGTGCAAACGTCGAGAACGTAAGAGAAATTCAATTGTTCGTGTTTTCTGTATTTCTCTCTTTCTCACTCCCTCTTCGGAACAAACAAACCTTAATAAACATTTTTGTTTCATTCCATAGTGGAGTATGAAATAATATATTAATTAATAAATGAATGAGTCTCTCTCTCTCTCTCCCTCTCTCTCTTCGAAATAAACAAACCCAAACGAACTTGATTTTTTATCCCATAGTATACCACAAGACATACATTAATTAATAAATTAATCAGTCTTTCTCTGTCGGAGGATTATTTCCATGATATATATATATATATATATATATATATATATATATATATATATATATATATATATATATATCTTAAAATAATTAATTTAATTAATTAAAAAATAAACTCGTTAGCTCGCTCTCTCTCTCTCTCTCTCTCTCTCTCTCTCTCTCTCCCTCTCCCTCCCTCTAACTTTATTTCTCTTACAGTATTAGTCAATATCAATGATAATCATTTTTCATATAGATTTTTGCCCGTTTTTATTAGTTTACACATTTTCTATCGTTGTACTTTTTTACTTTCGCTATTTTCGTATCAAAATTTGCATTAAAAAAAAATGTTATTACGAGAATTATTTCCATGACATATAAATGGATATCAATAAATCAGTCATCGTCTTTGGCTCTCTCTCTCTCGCTCGCTCCTATAAATGCCATTACGGTTCGAAATCTGACCAAAAGAATTTTTGATCCCCCAACTACGCGAATACGTTGCATTACACGTTACATTAAAGCTCCGATGCAGGCAGTATACGCGACGAACACAAAAGGGGAGGGAGGAGAGACCAACTAGACTTTCCGCCATCCGTGCGATTCATCGTACTCCGCGCCGTTACACAATTGCAATAGACAAAGTTTCCGATCGCGAGAATCAGATAAATCACCGCCGGAACAGACATATATATATATATATATGTATATGTATACAGACAAAGTACAGCTACATACATTCGCGTCAATGTATATAACGTTTGAATCTGCACGTGAAATGGTAAATAGGTTTGTTCACGCGACTGTATATCGTGCCAAAACTGCGGTATAAACAATAAACAGCACAGAAAAGCGATTGGAGTTCCATTTTGTGCACTACATTCACTATTATGCTACTATTGTTGTTTACAAACATACATATACACGAAACACCGAGTGATAAAAACTTTACTTCGAGAGTAGGGTATTGGAGATCAGGTGATAAGGAAGAAACCAGGTGGACAGCATCAACGGGTCTGCATACGGGCCGAAAAAACAGGTCGTTGTTCAATATTTTTCTCAGACGAGAGTATTGAGATCACGAGGTTGGGATTTTATACTCGATTCATACATACTTTTGCCATGTTTCATTTTTTGTTTCATCGAAAAATATTGATAAACAATGAAGTTATTATTATTTAAATAAAGTGCCGGCGTTGCTGCATGGCCAATCGGTGTAGGTTCTTTTGGGAACGTCCACAAAACGGGCGGATTTTCAATAATTTTTTTCTGATAAAAGTGCTAGGATGACGGGGTCGGGATTTTACACACAATTGATACATAGTATTGCCATGTTTCCGTATTTTCTTCATAAAAAAATATCGATAAACAATGAAGTTATTATTATTTAACCTAAGTGCCGCCGTAGCTGCATGGCCAATCAGTGTAGATTCTTTTGGCAACTAGGATCTTGTGAAATAAAATATAAAAAATTGTACTTTTAGTGTAATAATGAGACTTTCGTATGAACGGACACTTTTTTGAAATGCTGAAAATTACGAAAATGGAAAGCTGTAAAATAAAAGTTCGATTTTCGACTAAAAAGCAACTATAATAATTTCTTATTAACAAATGGCTAAATTTGTGAAAAAAATCATGCGACCATACGATAGAAAAGGTCATAAATTTTACTAATTGTACTAATAATTTCTTACGACCATACGATAGAAAAGGTATATTAAGGTTTACTAATTTTACTAATTTTATTAAGGTTTACTAATTTTACTAATAATTTCTTACGACCATACGATAGAAAAGGTCATAAATTTTACTCTGTCTGCGTTCGAAATGAATCGAACGAATGGATTTTGCGATATCACGCACACAAACTCACGGCTCACAAAGCGCAAAAGAGAAAAGGGAAAATCGCAGCGGATAGGAATGGGGTTTTACACAAACCTTCCTTTTAATATTTTAAGACAAGCCCTAAAGCGATTTTTGGCGACGCGCAATAGTTTTTGAATTTGGGTTTGTTCGTTTGAAGAAAACGGAGAGCGCGATAACGTATATAGGTATGAACGGAGACGTAACATACATAGATTAAATAGGCGCGCGTTAAAAAAAAACTTAAAAATTCAATATCTCGAAAACTGTACCGAGCCACCAAAAATCCCTTTAGGGGTTGTCTTAAAATAATGAAAGGAAGATTTGTGTAAAATTTCAGCTCAATCGGAGGGGGGGTCGGAACTTTACCCTTAAGAGAAACACTAAAATATTCAATATCACGAAAACTATTGCGGGTCGGCAAAAATCCCTTTAGGGGTTGTCTTCAAATATTAAAAGGAAGGTTTGTGCATAATTTCAGCTTGATCCGAGGAGGAACCTTATCCTAGGAACGTTTTCACGGTTCCTTTTAGTACAGTCGTGCTGTATATTCGAATCGGTAAAAATTAGAAGAAGCCCAGTTTTTTGACATGTCATTTTGTAGGTGCGGCAGGTGCTACATCCAAGTTTGCCTAAAAATCGGGGTGCAGGGTTTTTTAGGGGATGAAAGGGGATGGGGGTGGATTAATGCAACCTCCGTGAGGTCGGCGCCCGGAGACAAAATGCTCAGACAAATTCGGGCTTTATTTTTGTCCACAGCGCCGAAGTCGTGGAAGTTCATTTTGGAGGTGAAAAAGTGGGGTGAAATTTAGAAAAATCAGTTTTCATTCGATAACTCTTTAGGGAAAATTCATACAATTTTTGTTCAAATGGGAACGTTGCAGCCCTTAAAAAGACGCGTTGATCGAGTATTTGATCATCCCTCTCCAATAATATCTTCACCTTCAGAAGAATTGTTGAAGTATGAAAAAAATTGTTTATTGAATAACTCAAAAACAATCGATTTTTCGGTGATAGTTTAAATGTACGAAATGTAGAGAATAATTTTCTCCATGTTTTCGTTCTTATGAACCACCCTTGAATTTTGCTTTTTCGAGCTCCTCTCAGGGGTTGAAAATTCAAAATGGAATTCTGGGAAAAGTATTGACCGAAAATAAAGAGACACGAGTTTGGCGCTGTGGACAAAAATGTAGCTGAGGTTTCAAGCTACAAATTCTTCTGCGGCGGCGAATTCGTGCGGTCAATGGTTTTCCCAGAATTACATTTTGAACTTTCAACCCCCGAGTGGGGTTGGAAAATAAAAATTCAAGAATGGTCCAAACGAAAACATAGAGAAAATTATTCTCTACGATTCGTACATTTGAACCATACCCGAAAAATCGATTGTTTTTGAGTAATTCAATAAATATTTTTTTTTTGTATTTTAACCATTTTTTTGGGCGTGAAGGTATTATCGGAGAGCGATGATCAAATACTCGATCGACGCGTCTTTTCAAGGATTACATCGTTTCCATTTGAACAAAAAGTGTACGAATTTTTTCAAAAGAGTTATTGAATTAAAACTGTTTTTTCAAAATTTCACCCAACTTTTTCACCCCCAAAATGAACTTCCACGACTTCGGCGCTGTGGACAAAACTGAAGCCCGGATTTTTCTGCACATTTTGGCTCACGGCACCAGCCTCGTAGGGGTTGTAGTTTCGCATTAATCCACCCCTATCCCCTTTCATCCCCTGAAAAACACTACACCCCGATTTTTCGGCAAACTTGGATTTAGCACTCGCGGCACCTACGAAGTCACCTGTCAAAAAACTAGCCTTCTTCCAATTTTTTCCATTTACGTAGTTTTTCAGCGACAGCACGACTGTTCTATTTTATTTCCAATCCGTAATCAAAAAACGTAGATTTTTCGTTTGCGTGCTTGACATTCTCGCGAGTTATTTGAAACCAGTGCAGTATTTCGGACTGCGTTACAGTATTCAAACGAAAATAGTTTAATCGCACTACAAATAGTCTCGTAACAGTTGAGAGCGGTGCTAAGCTTTTTTCGGCAACAGAGCGCAGTGTCTCGAGGTTGCAAACTTCAAAGCATTCCAAAGTGCATCCCCCTCAATCTTCACACCGTTTCCTCTTTTGCCTCCCGCCATCGTGCACGAATAGTTCTTGAATGCCCAAACCGATGGGAGCAATACGAAAGGCAGCAAAGAACCGGAAACTCTCGGGAATTGAAAACGGTCGAGTGACGCGTTTGTGCGCTTGAACTGGAAGGGTCTGAAAGATGGAAAATTAGAAAAAAATATAATACAAAATGCCATAATCCATTAAAAAAAAAGAAACCAAAGCAGCGTATCACAACCAACGTCGTCGATTGGGTCGAAAAATGAGAAATGGATTTTCGGAAAACCAGCAGGGTTTCTTCCATAGCCCAGTGGTTTCTTCGCCACGGTGCAAAGCTTCGAATCAAATTGAACGGCAATTCGTGATGACCTCACCGTGGACCCGACTTGGAATATCCCAGAGGCATTGAAGAGGAGGAGATTCTATAGCATCAGCGTTCTCTTGTTCCTCACTGTTTATTCAGCGGACTCGGGGGCGACTTTTGCGAGACATGAAAATCGTCTGAATTGACAGAAGACTAGCGGCACTGTTTCCAACATTCCACAAATAGACCAGAGCATGTGTCGATGCATATAGGGCGTCTCAAAATGACCTGACATTTTTATTTATTAATAAAACGTATTATTTATTTGAAAAGTACGAATATTTGCATTTTAATATAAGGTACAAACATGGAGGTTATGTGTGGAACACAGTATTCGATGAATGGCCGCCTCGTCCCTGTTTGCAAACGTTCACTTTTATGACGAAATTTTCAATTACATTTCGGCATAATCATGGACTAATGCGGAGATGTTGAATTTTTAAATTCATTTTTAAGGGTAAGGTTTCGAACCCACCCACTCTCTCTGATCGAGCTGAAATTTTGCACAAACCTTCCTTCTAATATTTTAAGGGGTCTTCACACTTTAGACGCTTAAAAGGCTATTTTCATGAATTTTCTTGACAGGTTTATATTATAAATATTGATATAAAAGTTGTTACACTTAATAACTACACTTTCCAAATACATTTAAAAAAAAAATAAATGTATTTAAGTATATAACCGAAACAAACTTTAAGGCAGGATATACATTTATTAGATAGGAAAAAAATAAGCAATATTGATGGATTTTTAAAACTAAGAAATAATTATTTTACCATTATCAAATTTTAGGTATACTTTAATAGTATATTTAAGTATACAAAATAATTTTTCAAATTAATCGTTAATTTAAAAACGGTGAAAAAACTCGTTTTTTTTCGAAAATGTCCGCTATTTTGAGGGGGGCAGGTTGCGTACTTTTCGTACCGTGTCTGCAAAAGTTTCAGTTTTTTTAGTGAATTTTTACAATTTCCATGCGCTGCTCGATCGCGTAATTCTCCATGACCAAACCTTAATACTTCCTGATGTCAATTGTCAAAGATAAGTACTCTATGTTCGCCGCAAAAAAATGGCACGCAATTTAAAATGTCAGGTCATTTTGAGGCACCGTTTAAATGTAGATACAGGGCGGCTCGAAAAGTGACGTCCAAAAGGATAATCTAGATGCTTCGTATCAATAGCTATCCGAATCACACCCATGCATGTTCTACGATCTTTCTTCATTTTAAGAGAAAAGCATTTTTTTAAATTTTTCTCTTTCGTGCATGTACTTTCCTCGTGATTTTTTTTTACTCGTGTCATCGTCGTAAAGTGCACGGTTGAGCAATAAATAAAAGCCGCGATGAATACTAACGTTCATGCCTCAGAATTTGATCAAACGTTTAACAAATAGGTTTGAGAGGGTCAGTTACTAAAGTTCAAATGATAAAAAAAATACTCATACTAGTCTAAATGACTTCCAATCGCTTCCAACGAGTTACATCTAGCTCAGTGTTTGTCAACCTTTTTTATAAGGCGGCACACTTGAATCTCTGTAAAATTCTTACGGCGAGACTTCGTATTGGACTTCGCCCCGCGGCGACCGCCCCGCGAAACGACACTCGTCACGATCGGTGCCCGGGTATTATCACGTGATACATACATCCGCCTATTTTTTGGCGGCACACAAGAAATACACTCACGGCACACCAGTGTGCCGCGGCACACCGGTTGAAATTCACTGATCTAGCTCGTGGCCGGAAAGAAAGGAATATGAGTGATTTTTTTTTCTGGGACAACGTGTGCAGGTTTTCAATTTCTTTTTTAACATTAAAGCGCATTGTTTTGAATATATTTTACAATTTTTTTAAGGTCAATTTTGGCAGTTTTTTCAGATCATAGTCATTTTTTACCGAATAATATTTATAAATTTGGTAGATTTATAAATATTTATAAATCATCCGAAAAAAAAACGCATTTAGTTCTTGCACGACATTATCTAGTGCTTGGACAGAGGCTTTGATAAAATATTGATTTTTGAATAAATAGCCGCAATCCAAAGTGCAAATATCGATCTTCGGTAAAAAAACGCTCTCTTTTTTATGATAAAAAAAACTATGCATCGAAGAAATAAATCCTTCGTTCAAGCACTGCTATTTGATAGGTAAAAGAAGCTTGGAAATTTTGATGTTGATCGGTGCAGTGATTTTTGAGATATCGTGGTCGCCCATTTTGAAAAAGTCATTTTGAGCAAAACACGTTTGAAGTTCACCGGTTCGCGAAACCTACCTATATAAATGCACATAACTCCCTTAATATTGAACGGATCGACTTGACATTTTCGGAGGATATTTTTGAAATGTTATATTTCCAGAATCCGTCAGAAACCAAAGATCAATATTTTTCATATTTCAGGTAGGTGTAAAAAAAAAATAAAAGAATGCTTTTTTCTCGAAAACTAAAAAAGCCTTTAGAGTGAAGAAAAAAATGTCGAAAGGTAATTTGATTGATTTCGAAGGGCCAATACAGTGGTGAAAAATTCATTTTTGTCAAGTTCACAGTTTTTGCGTGCTCAAGGTCATCAATGGTTTTTAAAATGGGAACATGTTTTTTTTACATTAAGACGTTGTAGCTGATATTCAGACGAATCCAACGACCTATGATATTATGGCCTTGAAATTTCCAGGTGTAGAAGTATGAACACGGAATTTCCCTATAGATGGTTCTAGCCATCAGTTTAGGGACCGTAAGACCGCTTCTGCAGCGCCATCATCTCCTCCTAACACCTGACGAAGATTTTCAACACACATCAACCCAAGTTCCCTACACCGGTATATTTTTTCTATAACCTCAAACATGTCGAGTTTGGTGCCTACGAACTACGATTTGCGGACAGCATTGGTTTTCTGTCATCATTTCAAGGCGTTACCCCCACTTGTAGCGCAAAAAGGCCTTTTTCATGAATTTTTTTAAAGAGAACTACAAAACTTTTTTAATCGATCAATATACCATCTTAAAGAACACATCTTGAAGAACTTTCAGTAATTTTTTTATTGAAAAATATTACATTGTTTAGTGGCAAATGGCCGTCAATGAAATAATGTTTTTATATACACGGTTTGCGGTGACCAACATTGCGGCGAAGTGGATCATCTGAAGAAAAAAAATGCGGATGGATTTAGTCAAATATAAGTATAAACTAGTCTTTAATCGAAGGATTTTAAAAAATATTCATTTTTCACAAAATGGCGGACAGTCAAAGTTAATGGTTCGATTTTAACGAAAAAAAACGGCCGTTTTTTGGCTATAAAACGGCCATTTTTTTTCGAAAAAAAAAATCGAACGATTAAAGACTACATTTTTATGTATTAAATAAGCCTGCAAAATTTCAAGAAGATCGGTTCATTAGTGTTCGAGTAATCTTGGTCACCGACTTCAGAAATGCCATTTTGAGAAAAACGCGTTTAAAGTTTCAATTTCAGTTTACACGAAGAAAATATTTTTTTTTGTAAACTTACATAGAGTCATCTATTCCGGGCCCATACTTCTGTATGGGCCCGGATACTTATACTTCAAAAAAATGCAATAAAAAAATCGATTTTTTCAAAATTGCAAGTGGGGGTAACCCCTTAAGAAAACTGCTGCAGAATCGCATCGAATGCTTGTCGAAGCTTACGGTGAACATGCTCTTGGTAAAACACAGTGTTTCGAGTGGTTCAAAAAATTTAAAAAGTGGTTATTTTGACGTGAGAAAAGAAGAGCGTGGAAACCACCGAAAAAGTTCGCAGACAACGAATTGCAAGCCGTATTGGATGAAGATGATACTCAAAGTCAACAAGAACTCGCGGATCAATTGAATCTGACGCAGAAAGCCGTCTCCGTTCTTTTTTATCATTTTCAAACAACAGAAGTGTAATATTTACAGAAAAAATCCGGTTTCATACTTCTACACCTGGTATATCATAGGTGTAAACCACCTATAAACTATGACCTTGACAAAAATGAATTTTTCACCACTGTATCAGCCCTTCGAAATCAATCAAATTACCTCTTGACATTTTTTCCGTCACTTTAAAGGCAACGGAGATAGTAGTGATGGTCACGTTGAATGGTCCTCCCTGCATATATGTACACACACACATAGTTCAGAGAACCCGCGCATCTTTCTTTCCCATGGTTGTTTCACACGTCGTACCGAGGGACTTAACGCCGACTTATACCGTACCATAAAAGTCACAAATACACACGTACTACGTCTACCCTTAAACGGGCCGTTAAACGTTAAAAGGGCATATACGTGGTCTTGGATTACACGTTATAGGAAGTGGCATATACGTCCTTGCCGCAGCTGTTTTAGAACTCGATGTTTGTGTGCTTCGAAAGCGGACACGTCGAATTTCCGAATTGCCAGGCGTCGAACGAATGGGCGGAACTTTGGAGTGCTTGGAGCTTGGAACGTGTACGGTTTACGCCCTTTTGTTCCTCAAGTATATGGAAGCGAAACTGGATCGATATATATACACATACACATACACACATACATACAAGGTGTCCCTTTTTTCTCTGCCACCCGAAATAACTTGGTAATTATCGACGTCACGAAAAAATGTTCCAGACAAAAGTTGTACGGTGTGAAGAGGGCCATCAAATGCAACCAATTTTTTTTTACATCGTTGGAGGCGCTGACGCACAATGAAGGTCACCTCCACTTTTTTAAATGGAATGGTACATTTTTTTCAACCATCTTGTGGAGCACCTCAAGCGGCATAAAAAACATTAGGGGTTCAAAGTCGTTCAAGGTCATTGAAGGTCAGTATCGATTATGCAAATCTAAATATCTCGGATCATTACCAAACATTTGGTAGTGATCCGAGATATTTAGATTTGTATTTCATTTTAATAGGTGACCTTGAATGACCTTGAACGACTTAGAACCCTGAATATTTTTTATACGGCTTGAAATGCTCCATAAGATGGTTGAAAAAAATGTACCTTCCCATTTAAAACAGTGGAGGTGACCATCACTGTGCGTCAGCGCCACCAACGAAATAAAAAAAATTGGTCGCATTTGATGGCCCCCTTCACATCGTACAACTTTTGTCTGGAACATTTTTTCGTGACCTCGATAATTACCGAGTTATTTCGGGTGGCAGAGAAAAGAGGGACACCCTGTATATATATATATATATATATATATATCGGAGTGTATGTAAGCGTTGTATGGTTGTGTAACGCGAGTGTTCACTCTCATAATTCACCTGGGTTGGCGATGGTGCAGCAGAGGGCGCCACTGACGCTCGTCGTAACGAATTTATGACGTCATAATATTCGCGACGCGTTCCCCGTGCTTCAATCTCTTTCGCGAGGATCGGCCACGCTCTCTCTCTCTCTCTCTCTCTCTCTCTCTGTCCCTGTCTCTCTCCCCTTTTCTCTCTCGCTCTGTATGTACCTAACGCAAACCCCACGGGCTGGATACACCGCAGAGACCTCATGCATACGAGGAACGGAAATATTGAACTCGTTATATCTATGTAATGTTAGCTATCAGCACATCTCGAGCTTTTGAGCCCGTCCCTTCAACATTTTTAAAACGAATAGTTGATTTTGATGACGGGAAAGTCCTCGAAATGACCTCCATATAAATATGCTTCTCTTCATCTACTATGTATTTACATAATTTAATAATCTTGAATATGGACGATGTTCAAGTTTGCAGAGTTAGAAAGAAACGGAAGGTCTTCTTCATTTTTTTTTCTTCATTTTCGTTCTATTATTCAGAAAAAAATCACGCCAATTTAGGCTATAGATCTCTAACGAGGAACCTGAGAAACGCCCAACATAACCCGTGCGGAAAACTGATAAGATATCCCTAATAAAAATGAGGGCCTTTCAGGGCTTCCCTAGTGCTTTCCCTAGTAGGGATTTCCACAATGGGCCCAGACTTGGCCATTATCGGGATAAACTTGTAGGGATTTCCACAATAGGCCCCTACTTGGCCGTTATGGGGATAAACCTGTAGGGATTTCTACAATAGGACCCGACTTGGTCATTATAGGGATAAACCTGTAGGGATTTTCACAATAGGCCCAGACTAGGCCAGTATAGGGATAAACAAGTAGGGATCTCCACAGTAGGCCCAGATCTGACTATTGTAGCGATAAACCAGTATAAATAGCTTACGCTACATGGTTGACGGTATTTCAATCATTCAAATCGATTATATACATCGATCGAATAATATTATCGAACGCAAATTGGGAAAAAGCGTAAGGGCATTAGCAAATAAAAAATCAACGATGAACACAAATATGCAGACAAACATCAGACAGTATTTATTTATTAAATTAAAGAAACCTTTTACATAGATACAAACAATTACTCATGGTTTCACTCATACATGGAGTCATGCTAGCGCATAAGTGTGAACAGTCCCAACCGGTTTTCTCGACATTTTTATAGCAACTAATTTCCGCTCATTACTCATCATAGGGAAATTTATTTCTTCTGAAGACTTCGCTGATATTTCCCATTTATAAACTTTATCTGACTGTGTAGGATAAGTAAATAAATTGGTCTTTGTTTTCCAGATCTTTCCCTCAATGGAAATAGATTCTAGTGATTCAGTAGACCCATATATTTTTTTTATTTCTACTACACATCCATTCCTTAGAATGGATTATTTTTTGTATTAATTTTGTCATGGCAGTTTGTCATAAAGGCTCACATGCAAATACGCAATCACATTTCTACGCGCGCACACATACATACACATGTACTCACGCCCATACCTATGCACATGAACAATTACATAAAAACAAATATAGATATACCCTGACGCATTTAACATACTCGTATATCCACTGATACGGATATTTTATGGCGCTAACATAGTTATGATGAGGCGCCGTTGAGGCATTTTCAGGGCGCTAAAATGGTTTTGATGAGGCGCCATTGAGGCAACTTATAAGGCCCCGGTCGTTGCGCCTTTAACGGCCTTTGTTGACAAAGTGTTACCGGCCGCTAACGGCCCTCATGTGGCTTCCAGATTAGGGCCCGAATAAAGTTAGGGGAATATTATTGGGGCCCGATCACAGCCCCAACTAAAATTCCGCACGGGAAGTGATTTTTGTAGCATAAATTGGTGGACAAAAAATTGGGCTCCGAAATGTCTTTGATGTCTTGCAAGGATGCAAGCACGGTATCGTGAATACCCGGACAATTTGCTGTTATGGGCATGGTCCTCGAAGTCGAAATTTTACAAAATTATTTAACGACATATATACATGTAGGGAAAACTGGGAAGACTGGTTTGTTACCGCAAATTCCCTTACTTAATATGATATTTCAAATGTCTTGGTCCTGAAAGACGTGGAATGTCATTGGGAATAATCATTATAACAACGACTAACAAGGAGCATCACTTAAGTGTCCGCCTCCGATTTTGTTGAAACTCATATATGTGATAAAGCATTGGAAACTATAAGACACGTATTTTTTTTTATCTGCGGAAAAATGTTTTCAACCGGGCAAACGACCGCTCAAAGAAAAGCGTGTCACCCATTAATTTCAAATTTTACCAACACTAGAGGAAGAGAAAGGTATCAAGTGTTCCATATATATAGGTGACTTGATCCAGGAAGGGGGCACATCTACATGTAGGGGGCATATCTCCCATATACAGGGTGTTCCTCTCATCTCTGCCACCCGAAATAACTCGGTAATTATCGACGTCACAAAAAAGTGTTCCAGACAGAAGTTGTACGGTGTGAAGGGGACCATCAAATGCGACCGATTTTTTTTTTTCGGTGGAGGCGCTGACGCACAGTGAAGGTCACCTCTACTTTTAACTGCACTTTTTTTCAACCATCTTGTGGAGCACCTCAAGCCGCATAAAAACATTAGGGGGTCAAAGTCGTTCAAGGTCATTCAAGGTCAGTATCGATGATACAAATCTAAAGATCTCGGATCACTACCAAATATTTAGTGGTAATTCGAGATATTTCGATTTGTATTTCATTTTGATAGGTGAACTTGAATGACCTTGATGGTTGAAAAGATGTACCATTCCATTTAAAAAAGTGGAGGTAACGTTCATTGTGCGTCAGCGCCTCCACCGAAATAAACAAAATTGGTCGCATTTCATGGCTCCCTTCACACTGTACAACTTTTGACTGGAACATTTTTTTGTGACGTCGATAATTACCGAGTTATTTCGGGTAGCAGAGATAAGAGGGACACCCTGTATAGGGGGCAAATGATACCATTTCCTACATCTTCAGGTTCAGCAGAGTAGATATGCAATAAAAGATGTTGAAATTGTTATAATCTCATTTAATGTTCATTAAACTGTCTTTAATCAACTGTACTTGTATCAAAACAATCCCCATTTGTATTTAGCATCTGTAATAAAATCAGCTTAGTAAAAAATACATTAGCATCTAATAAATTCCACATGTTATTATTTATAATTTAACGAAATGTTCTCTTCCTATTAAGTAATCTTCACTCTTTTAGGTATCATTATATCGTAAAAGTGATAAAGTATTCTCTCTTCAGCTTAAATTAATTATCTTTCTCGAAGTTACCTATCTATTTTCATCTACTTTTCAATTTTCATCTTTCTCAATGAGTTCGGAAACTCAACGCTAGTCATTGTCATTGAAGATCATTTTAGCTTTGGAGCAGGCAGTTTCTCCACAACTTCATACGTAGCGATTGCACCAATATCATCTTGAGTAGGCCACTCGAAATGTTTTCTGAGATGAAAGAAATAACAATAAGTAAGGGACATTTGGTCCAGGGAATCAACTATCCCATGAGAACATGTACCAAGTATCCCTTAACCACGTTGCGGTAAAAAAGTTATATGTAGAGAATAGCTATTTAAATCCAAGTACTTTTCTGTCCAACACTATCAACCACATTTATAATCATTTGTATGAAAGACTGAAACACCTAGAACAAGTTTCTCAAATAACAGTATAATCAAAATAAATACTTACGGACAATCTTCATCTGTCGCGCCAAGCACCAAGCCGTCCGCCATTTGCAAAGCTGTCAAGTCTAGCAGACGGCACTTCACTTTAGAAAGTTTGTTGGTACCATGGTCACCCAGTGTTGCCAGTTAAAAGTAATGCAATGTTCATAGAAGTTTTGTAAATGTCGTGTACCAAGTCTCCCATAAGGATCAAGGGTCCTCAGTCTCCCCTATATAAATATAAATATAAATACACACACACACACACACACACACACACACACACACACACACACACACACACACACACACACACACACACACACACACACACACACACACACACACACACACACACACACACACACGCGCGCGCGCGCGCGCGCGTATGTATACTGGAACGGTGATACGCGACAGATGAAACGTAACAGGATTCACCAGTCCGTTAAATCGAGGAAAAGAAAGAGAGGAAGGGTGAAATGTTGTTGGACTCGCGTTACCGTAAAAAAAAACGTAGGTGGTGGAATAGGCGAAGGGTGGAGGGTTATGTAGATGGCAGAACGACCGATTTGTGCAGAGTTTGTGTGGAGGTAGTAGGGTGTACCAGGGTGGAACGATCCAGTACATATATATATTTATATATATGGGTCATTCCATGTCAAATCGACAAATTTTTTACCTGACCCCCTTTGATTTCGCTGAAAATTTTCTATCTTTTTCTACCCCCCGAAAGTTATTTTTCAGAATTTTTTCAAATTTTTTTTCCCGACTCAAAAAAAGTTATGAATTTTTGAAAAAAACCGCTCTTTTATTTTTAAATTGCCAGAACTTTTTCAAAAATTGACCGTTTGGGAACTTTTTTTTTTCAAAATTTTTGTTTTTAAATGTAGTTTTCGAAAAAAAATATGAAAAATTTTCAGAATCCCAGATATATGAAATATTTTAGTTTTTTTGAAAAAACCGTAATTTTCTCAAAGTCCGACCGTTTTTTTTTTTTTATTTTGCTCTAAAAATACTTCAACTAATTCTGCAATGATCCCCGTTAATCAAAAGATGTGACCACAATCGCTTCTAATTTTTTTTCTTGATTATAAAAAAAATTTTGTTGAATTTTTGCTGATTTTATATAACTTTGTTAAAAAAATTTTTTTATTTCCTCGTGAAACCTCAAAAGTTAAAAAATAAAATTTTATTGGAGAATTTCAAGTGATTATCGTCCAAGAAATTGTTATTTAAAAAAAAAAAATAATTTTTTTCTCTCATTGACGTTATTTTTTTACTCTTATGGACGTTTTTTTTGGTACTGAAATATGACAACTTAACGTCATTTTGGTACTGAAACATGACAAAATAACGTCAATGAGAGAAAAAAATTATTTTTTTTTTTAAATAACAATTTCTTGGACGATAATCACTTGAAATTCTCCAATAAAATTTTATTTTTCAAGTTTTGAGGTTTCACGAGGAAATAAAAAAAATTTCATAACAAAGTTATATAAAATCAGCAAAAATTCAACAAAATTTTTTTTATAATCAAGAAAAAAAATTAGAAGCGATTGTCGTCACATCTTTTGATTAACGGGGATCATTGCAGAATTAGTTGAAGTATTTTTAGAGCAAAATTAAAAAAATAAAAAAACGGTCGGACTTTGAGAAAATTACGGTTTTTTCAAAAAAACTAAAATATTTCATATATCTGGGATTCTGAAAATTTTTTCATATTTTTTTTCGAAAACTACATTTAAAAACAAAAATTTTGAAAAAAAAAAGTTCCCAAACGGTCAATTTTTGAAAAAGTTCTGGCAATTTAAAAATAAAAGAGCGGTTTTTTTCAAAAATTCATAACTTTTCTTGAGTCGGGAAAAAAAATTTGAAAAAATTCTGAAAAATAACTTTCGGGGGGTAGAAAAAGATAGAAAATTTTCAGCGAAATCAAAGGGGGTCAGGTAAAAAATTTGTCGATTTGACATGGAATGACCCATATATATACGGTGGCCTGAAAGGTGACGACCAAAACAAAAATATAGATACCGATTTTTAAAAAAATCGAGGTTCCCTGTAGGATAGATTTGGATTTATTTTTCTCTTTTGTGTATGTACTTTTCTCTTAGAAGGTTTTAAAAGCAATTGGGAGTCATTTAGATTCAGTAGTATAAGTATTTTTTTATCATCTGAACTTTAGTGACTGTTCCTTTCAAATGTATTTCTTTTTATTTTTGATAAAACTCTACGCCATTTAGGCTAGTGTTCAGTTGGTAATTTATTCATTGCTCAGCAGTGCACTTCATAACGATAACCCAAGTTTAAAAAATCGCAAGGCAAGAACTGGCGCGGAAGAAAAAATTAAAAAACGTTTTGTACCGAAAAGCAAAAAAAAGGATCGTAGAACATGAGTGAGGGTGATTCGGATAGGTATCGATACGAGGCATCTAGATTTTCCTTTCCGACATCACTTTTGGGCCATCCTGTGCCTATATAAGCGGAGTGACAACGAATGGTATTGAAGTTTGCATCGTTGGAGCGCAACGAAAATATATTTTCTTCGTATTGCCGCGTTGTTTTTCGTGCATTGTTACTACAAAAATGACTAAAACATTTTCGAGTATCCTTATTAAAAATGTATAATCGAAAACTGCAAAAAAAGATTTTAAATAATAATAAAATAAATAAATAAATAAATAGAACCAGGAGAAATTTTTGTTGCGTTCCAGCGATGCAAACTTCAACACCATGACAACGATGACATCGGAAATTTCACTCCACGACATGTACACATGTGAATATATTTCATCCGGACGCAAAAAGCGACGGGAGGGTCGGAAAAAATCACCTACAAAAATGGAGCGTGGCGGCAGGAGCAAGAACTTCGAAATCGTTATCCGTAAACAGTGAAAAGTGCAGTATATTTAACACCTATATGAAATGAATGGTTGATAGGAAGAATGAGGGGGGCGCGCGCACTCGTTTCTGGGCTCAATGTTGCGTGGAATAAAGAGTTGCAGAGGCGAGCGCGTATATCCACATATGTAGTGCACGCGAGTGCAGATCGTAAGATTGTACCGTGACGTTTTGGATTCTACGTTCAACGTATACATAGGCATGCAGGTACAGCGTATATATAGGCATGTAGGTAGGCATATGCAGACGCGTGAACCGACGCGAAACGACGAAGCAAACGGCGAGTATTTTGAACCCTCCTCTTAAGGGGGCAACGGGGTGAAATTCTCGTCGCTTTGGGGCTGAAATCATTCGGAATCATATACAACATACGTTTTTGCATATTATTCTCACGTATGCGCACCTTCGTGTGTACAGTGCAAGACATGAAGGGATGGGGTCGTGAGAGGGCAGCCTTGCCCCTTTCGTTCGAAGCGAGAGAGCGAGAGAGAGAGAGAGAGAGAGAGGAATATATAGGATGTCTTAAAATGCCCTGACATTTTAATTTATTAATAAAATGTATTATTTATTTCAAAAGAACAAATATTTTTATTTTAAGGGGTTAGGCCACTCTAGAGGCCGAACAAATAGTCTTTGTAGGGATTTTTTTTCTTCAGAAAAACTACAAAATAAATCGAGATTACAAAAAAGGGTGTTCATCATACATATCAGTGACTGTATACAATCATTTTTTTAAGCGATTAATTTCGAAATGGCGGCTGTACAGCGTTTATCTCAAGACTGCATTTTTAAAGTTGGTCGAAAACATAACTTAGACAATGTTCAACCGATTTACTTGAAATGTTGAATACATCTTGAAAAATATAATTTGAAGAAATAATTCATTGACACGTCACTGCCGATATGATCCTTCCCCCGATTCGTAGTACAGAGACTCGAATATGCCACACGAAATTAATACATCACTCAGTTTTTCTCGAATCTTCGTCCGCTACACAACTTAACATGTAACGAACCAAATTGTAAATTTCGAGTTTTTGCTCATTTTGGAAAGATAACAAATTCTTAAGAACTAACTCAATAGGTAGACACCATAGTCTTTCGATTCCTCACTAAAACTTTTCTCAGATCAAAAAAAAATTTTATACTTACAATTTCAATAATGAAACAAAAATTACTTATAATTATCTATCCATGACAGATTTAAAAAAAAATCGCCGATAAACGATAATAACTCCATCTATTGAGCATCTTCCCACTAAACATCATTTATGTCCATAAATAATGTTTTCTGGTCGTAACATATTTCTAAACATGTGTAAAAAACCGGAAATACCACAACTTCGAGGTTAGTTAACTATATTTCATTTCTTTACATTTCACACACCTATACATACACATAACAACAAACAACGCAATATAAGAAATCATCCATACTATATTTATATAATTATAATTTAAACAGAACTAACATAATTTATTATACATAATAACACAACATTTAGAGAACTATACCATAACACACAACGCTCATATATATAACTTTTTCAAACGTGATTGTTAAGAACTGTGTATTATCATTTATACAGAAAAAATATATATTCTGAAGAGGACCCGAACCAGAGGGCCGAAACGTTAGAAAAAAACATCTTCTTATTTCCATCGACAACCTTGGAAAACCTTCATTGGCCGGACCGAAGCCGAATCCTTAACGATCTCTTGTCACCTGCACGGCCGCACACTTCTTTGATTCATGAAAAATATATTGTCTATGGAAGTACGTAGGATTTTTTTTTATATTGCACAGTCCATTTGTTAAAAATTATCTGACGATTTTTTAGACAAATTTTTCGCTTTCCAAAAATTTGCCTAAAAATCGTTAATAACAAATGAAATATGCAATATAAAAAAAAATCCTACGTACTTTCATAAACAATGTATTTTTCAAGATTTATTCATCATTTCAAGTGAATCGGTTGAAAATTGTCTGCGTTATGTTTTCGGCCAACTTAAAAAATGCAGTTTGGAGATAAACGCTGCTCAGCCGCCATATTGAAATTAATCGCTTAACGGGGTTCTCTAGTTGCTCGGCTGTTTTTTTACGGCCTTTTCAATAATTTTTTACGGGCAAAGCATCGAAATAATCAATCTAATTGTTTTTGCATAATCTTTATTAACATTTAAATAAGCTTCACAAATTTTTTGAAGTCAAAATATATAATAGAATAAACGTTATAGTGGCCGACAGGAAGACATCAAGTAAAAGAGGTGCTTGACGGTAACCAAGATTGCGGCTGTTCTGCTTATCTGAAATAAAAAAACCAAACGGCATTTTAATCTTCATATTTAAGACTAGCGATTGAACTAGAGTGAAATCTAAATTACAAAAATTGACTTTTTTATACACTTTTGAAAATTACATTCTATTTTTTACTCATTTTTTCTTAAGTTTTTCGCTCGTACAAAAAAAACTATCGAAGCAATCATGATAATCCTAGTTCAATCGCTGGCTTATAACATATTAAAGATGCTGCATAAATTTGAACAAGATCGGTGCAGTAGTTTCTGAAATATCGTGGTCACCGTTTCGAAAAATGGTGTTTCGAGAAAAACGCGTTTGAAAGTTCGCGCATGTGATTTATACTTGTGAACCACTTCGAATATCGAAAAATCCTTTGGCACACATGTTCTACACATGTTGTAGATGTGATTTATGAAAGAAAAAAAATCGATTTTTTCGACCCGAGAAACTAGAGGACCCCGTTAAAAAAAATGATTGTATACAGTCCCTGAAATGTATGATAAACACCCTTTTTTGTAATTTCGATTTATTTTGTAGTTTTTCTGCAAAAAATCCCGAAAAAGCCTATTTTTTCGGCCTCTAGAGTGGCCTAAGGCCTTAATATAAGGCACAAACATGGAGGTTATGTGTGGAACACAATATCCGATAAATGGCCGCCTCGTTCCTGTTTGCAAACATTCACTCTTTTGACGTAATTTTCAACAACATTTTGGCACAATTGCGTACTAATTTCATCAATGGTGCGTCCAATTGCTTCTTCGAGCTCCGGAATGGTCTGTGGATCATTGGCATACATTTTTCCCATCAGAAAACCCCAAAGAAAGAAGTCTAATGTCGTCAAATCGCACGATCTTGGTGGCCAATTCACATCGCCGCGACGCGAGATAGCACGACTATGAAACTTCGTCTGCAATAACTATGCAGTAACAATGCAGCAAATAACAATTTCTATGCGTTTCTCGATCGTGTAATTCTCCGTGGCTAAACTTCAATACTTCCTGATGCCCGTTGTCGAAGATTAGGACCCTATGTTCGTCACAAAAAAATGGCGCGCAATTTAAAATGTCAGGTCATTTGGCGACACCCTTTATTATGTCTATATTCGAGTCATATATAAATGACATACATACATTTCCAAAGTCTAAAGATTTCGAGTTGCCACGGTAAGTATGAATTCTGGAAAATTTCCCAAAATTAGGTACCAACTCGTTCACAATGTTCAAACAGACAATAATTGGTAACTAAAAACTTGTTTGCGTCTTAGCTTAATGTGTATTCAATCGACAAACACCAATACAATCATTTGTATCCGCACAACTAACTAAATGGGACGTGTTGAATAATTAAAAACTTGTAAAAAAATTAAAATACCTCTTATGTTAAGGCGGCCCTCTAGATTCTCGGGTCGAAAAAATCGATTTTTTTTTCATAAATCACATCTACAACATGTGTAGAAAATGTGTGCCAAAGGATTTTTCGATATTCGAAGTGGTTCACAAGTTACGGCCCTAGAACGGAGCAGGTATACTTTCAAACGCGTTTTTCTCGAAACACCATTTTTCGAAACGGTGACCCCGATATTTCAGAAACTACTGCACCGATCTTATTCAAATTTATACAGCATCTTTAATATGTTATAAGCCAGCGATTGAACTAGGATTATCATGATTGCTTCGATAGTTTTTTTTGTACGAGCGAAAAACTTAAGAAAAAATGAGTAAAAAATAGAATGTAATTTTCAAAAGTGTATAAAAAAGTCAATTTTTGTAATTTAGAATTCACTCTAGTTCAATCGCTAGTCTTAAATATGAAGATTAAAATGCCGTTTGGTTTTTTTATTTCA
Source organism: Ophion slaviceki (assembly GCA_944452715.1). Classification (NCBI taxonomy): domain Eukaryota; kingdom Metazoa; phylum Arthropoda; class Insecta; order Hymenoptera; family Ichneumonidae; genus Ophion; species Ophion slaviceki. The sequence goes on from OX101784.1 coordinate 54,355,811, forward strand.
GATAAGCAGAACAGCCGCAATCTTGGTCACCGTCAAGCACCTCTTTCACTTGATGTCTTCCTGTCGGCCACTATAACTTTTATTCTATTATATATTTTGACTTCAAAATATTTGTAAAGCTTATTTAAATGTTAATAAAGATTATGCAAAAACAATGAGATTGATTATTTCGATGCTTTGCCCGTAAAAAATTATTGAAAAAGCCGTAAAAAAACAACCGAGAAACTAGAGGACCGCGTTAATGGTATTAAAAAAATAGCATTAACATAAGAAGTAAACGATTTAGTGCTTAATTTTGTGAAATTTTCGAAAAATGTTACTTACTATGATAACTCGAAATCCTTAGACTTTGGACTAAGGTAACCTAGGTTAGATACCCATGTAGATTTTGCCAATCGAACCGTAACGGCCAATACTTGGTCCAATGTTGGCGGGGCGATAATCGATTACCCAATTGTACACCAATGCTCGGCCGAGTATTGACTAGCCAACATTGGTATGCCGATACGAGGCCAATGTTTGGCCGAATATAGACTCGCTAATGATTGGCTTGTGGATACGAGGCCGATGTTTGGTGAAGTATAGACTCGCCAACGTTGGTTCGCCGATAAGAGGCCAATGTTCGGCCGAGAAGCGCATGATCGAACCGCAATTCGTATATTGACGATTCATTGTTTCGCGTCGAAGTCATTGAGAGACGAGATAAATACTTTTTACGAGTCCACTGGACTTTACTCTTAACAAATATACTACCAAATCAATGCACTCTTTGTTGGCCGTTTGTCGAACGAGCTCATACGCGATACTCTGCCGATTTTTATGAACCATCCTACACTTACAGAAAAATTCTATTAATATTAACTAACCGCGTCTATTTATTTATTTTTTATTTGAATTAACTAGATTTTTCGTGAAATCAAATTGTTCCTATTGCATTCCATTATTGGAATTATTCATTTTAAATATATGTATTTATTCAAATTAAACTTGAACTAATGAACTAATGGTCTGTCTTTATTGCAACACACATATCAAAGGGTTGTGGGGGTAGAGAGGGTGGAGAGAGAGGAATTATATATATATATATATATATATATATATATATATATATATATATAGGTTATGTTTGAAAATTCTATACCATGTCATTCGATCAAACTCTCTAATTATCACAATGATATTAACTAATTGATATAGTTTATGTGATACAAATAATGATGAGAATCCATTTGGTCTCTTATGCCATATCTGCGATTCAGATGTTACAAGCACTCGGTAGCATAGGGGCAGCGTGTGTAGCTATGAGTAGGTAGGTTCCAGGTTCGAGTCCCATAAAGGTGAAATATTTTCTTCGAACTAATCGTTTCATAAGACCAGGTAATGACGAATTACAGTACAAAAATAATTAATTTTCTTTTCTGGCAGTGCAGGACCAATTTTGGTGATCTATATCGGGTCACAATTATCCGTCAAGACTCGGTCGATAATCGGGCCAAGCTCCAGTGCCAATGATGGCAATCTGACGGGGACTTATTGTTGGCCGATTCTCGAATGAACTCCTACGCGATGCTCGGCCGATTCTCATAAGCCATTCTAGGGCCAATATTGATTGCGAATATCGGGCCGCTCTTATCATCCGCGGCTCGGTCGATGATCGGGCCAAGCTCGCGTGCCAATGTTGGCAAGCTCGACGTCGAGCATCGGCCAATCGTTGGCCACTACCGATCACCCTACATGGGATATATTTCTAACGAGGTAACCCATCATCCCCTTAAGGCTTTGCATCGACCTTCCTAACACCCTGTATATTCAAGCTCCTCATGGGCCGAGAACTCATCACTAACACTCCGGACGGCGTCCGGACAACCCTCCACTTCCGACCGACCTCTCGCTAATTCATTTCTCGCGCGTTTCTCATTCTTTCTCTGTCTTTCTCATTCTCTCTCTCTCTCTCTCTCTCTCTCTCTCTCTCTCTCTCTGCCTCTCTCTCTGTCTCTCTCTCGCCTCCCTTTGTGAAATACAGTACTCGGACTGTTGCATTATTTATGCGAGAAAAACAGCGGCAGTCCTCGAGTGCCACGAGCGTGCGACCAAAATAAATAACGTCGGTTCGCGTAATCAAGCGTATTAACGAGTCGCATCGATCAATTTGATCGGCAATTAATTGTTCGCTGCTTAGTCCATTTTTTGTACGTCGCTTATAGTCGCAAGCGACGAGGGCAGGGGGGGGGGGTATCCGCAACGTTTTTGTTACAGGTGAAAATGCATAAATTTTACTTCGCCACCCAGCCTCCCTGTCCTTTCCGATTAACCACCCTCGTCGCGAAATACATAAACCGCAATGTGACGAGACTCGCCTCTTTTTGGTACGTCATGGGAGATAGAAATGAAAAATAAAGATGGAAGGAAAATTATTTTAAAAAAGGAATTACAGAGTCGGAGGAATAGGGGAAAAAGGAATTGCAGAGTCAAAGGGAAAATAAAAACAATTAAACGACGTTCGAGGCTCCGAGAGATAAATAGCAAAACAATTGTCTCGAAAGAAAAACAGGAGAAAAAATTTTGAAACTTAAACGGAAAATCGATAAGAGAACTTAAAATAAATATTTGACAGGAAACATTTAATTGAAGGTCTAAAGGAAAATAGAAGAAAATATAGAGTAGTAGTGAAGTTATATACTCGCATAAAGTGCAATATAGACGTCGAGCAGTAAAAAGGAAAATAGCATAAAAACACTGGAAGGAAAATCCAAACCTTCGACAGAAGATTAAAAAAAAACTAGTCACGAACAGAAAGCACGAGATTGTTTTTTAATTGACCGAAGCTCGAGAAAAGGACTTGGAAGTTCGATATGAAAAAACAAATAAAAGCTCCTCAAGAAACATAGAAAGAAAATTATAGAGTAGCAGAGAAATTATATCGTCGCAGAAAACACAATAAAGATGTTGAACAGTAGGACGGAGAATAAAATAAAAAAATTAAAGAGTGGAAGGCAAAATATTTAAAAATAAATAAAAAAGAACGTGAAGTCACGAAGGAAAAACAGACGAAAGAAGTTCAGCAGTCAGAGAAAAAAAAATCAAACTCGAAGCAGGAAAATAAAAAAAAGGCGAAAAATAATAAAAAAAGGCGACAAATTGATTTCTCGCTACGAAAGGAACAGAAGGTCGCACCGCAAAGCTGTCGAAACCTTAAGGGGGGAGGGAGAAAAGTGAAAAGTATATTTTTCCTCGACTACGCTCTTTATTCCATCTCCCCACGAATCGAGGGTTCGCGCGCCTTGCAACGTGCACATTGTGACAGACTTTGGCGAGGAGACGCGACGACTTATGCCCCGCTCACGACTGCTCCACACACCCACACGTTTCTACATTTTTGACGCCGTTCGCGGCCGGCTTTCTATTTCCCCGGGACAAAAAGCTAAGGACGTGCATGTAGCGTGGATGCGAGCGGGGGCGGTGGCTAAAAGTGTCGGCGAGAATGCGAAAGGGAACGCGCGCGTGCATACCGAAAATCTTTTATCCCGAACAACCCCTCGAATCTTTATGATCGCAAAAATATGCATCGGTGCGCGTGTGCGGAGATGAGAGGATGAAACGGCTCAAGAATCACACGCGGATAAGCGAAGCGATGGCGGGGGAGGTGAACATCTCGTACGGTGAAGGACCTGCACTATGAAATAATGATAAAATATATACGTACACTACCGGCGAAAAGTTTCCGGACGAAAATTCGAAAAAGTTCCAGAACGATTTTTTGTGCCATTTTGCCGATAGTTGACATAAATGAATTTAATAAACGGCATTTTGAAGGGGAGGATTTTACCTTCATCCGGGTTTTTTTTTGAAATTTTTGTACTATTTTTTAACGCCTAGTACGCTTTTTCGAATTTTTTACCTTTTTGTTCCTTCTCCGGTGGATTCCGATTACAGACAAAATTTCTTCCATGCGTTTCTTTGAACGGAATCACAAAGGGGGAAGCTCGAGCTTCAACTTTCTTTTTTTTAAAGCATCGTTCAATTTTTTTTAAAAGATATTTTGATTAAAAAAAGAGACGATTTGAAAAATAACGTGTAACGTGGAAACGACAGGGATTCAAGGAAAACTTCAAGATAGTAGTAAAACGTCGGATCGGTTTTCGTTGAATGCGCAAGAATTTTTTCAGATTTTTGTTACGAAATTTTTTTTCTCACCTAAATTCGGTAAAAAATCACATGATTCAATTACCGTACCTCGAGAACTTCGTGGTAAAATTTTAAGAGATGAAAAAATTGTATTTTTCTATTTTCAACGCAATAGATCGGTTGAAATCAATCGATTGACGTGACTAGAAAACTATAAAAATTTCACGGGGAAAAAAGGTCGAAAAAAAATTCGAAATAATTCTATTGCATTGACATAGAAAAATACAATTCTTTCCTTTCTTGGAATTTTACCACGAATCCCTTGGTTCTCGAGTTACGGTAATTAAATCATCTGATTTTTTACCGAAAATTGGTGAACAAAAATATTTCGAAAAAAAATCTGAAACATTCTCGCGAACTCAACGAAAATCGATTCAACTTTTTACCATCCTGAGGTTTTCCTTGAATCCTTGTGGTTTTCGCGTAACACGTTATTTTTCAAATTGTTTTTTTAAATGAAAATATCTTTTGAAAAAAAATCGCACGAATCTTGGAAAAAAATTGAAGCTTGAGCTTGCCCCTTCATGATTCCGGTCAAAGAAATGCATCAAAAATATTTTGTCTGTTAACGGGGTCCACCAGAAAAGGAACAAAAAAGGCGAAAAATGGTCGTTTTCGAAAAAGGGTACCAGTCGTAAAAACAATAATAAATTTAAAAAAAACCTAATGACGGTCAATTCTTCCCCTTCAAAATGCCGTTTGTTAAATTCATTTATGTCAACTATCGGCGAAATGGCATAAAAAAACATTTCGGAGCTTTTTTGAATTTTTGTCCGGAAACTTTTCGCCGGTAGTGCATATATATATATATATATATATATATGTGTGTGTGTGTGTGTGTGTGTGTGTGTGTGTGTGTGTGTGTGTGTGTGTGTGTGTGTGTGTGTGTGTGTGTGTGTGTGTGTGTGTGTGTGTGTGTGTGTGTGTGTGTGTGTGTGTGTGTGTGTGTGTGTGTACAAAAATGAACAGAAAAAAACCTAGGGAACACGAGACACGAAAATACTCTAGAGCTTTTTTTCAGCTCGGTTTTCCTGTGTACTGTCGATACACTTGAGACGTCTATTTACTATTTTATACGTATATGCAGGTCTTTATGTTTCTGAATGTTTGTCTCTCTTTCTCTCTCTCTGTTTGTGTGTGTGTATATATATATATATATATATATATATATATATATATATATATATATATATATATATATATATATATATATATATATATATATATATATATATATACATATATACATATATTCATTTATATGTATATATATGTACATACGTGTGTAAACTTAAGGGGAACGACCATCATTACATTCGCATTTTCTGCATTGTCTGGACGTCATATATCGAGTCTAAAGTGTATGGTATATACACCGCCTGCTCCACGTACGGTAGGAATCATTACACATGCTCCCCCTGTGAGCCTCGGCTTGACAATGACATCCGAAAGACACGCTAAACGTTTTCCGGATAACGGGGAGATGAAATAATACGTACTGGTACACGTAGATACACGTTACATGTAATATTTGCAATGATAAAAGGAGGAACACATGATTTCAGATATATATATATATATATATACATATGCGTGGGCGTATGTCAATGAACGATCAAATAGGAAGGAGCAAAAGGAACGGGTGCTTTTGTTTTGGGGAAAAAATGTAATCGAAAAAATGCCTCGTTATTAATAAATGATTCTTTTTCTTTTGTTATCACATCATTGCTCTATCCGAATGTCATTTGATGAAACAATGAAAACGAAGTCTTTGGGGTGCTATAAAATCGCGATCGTATAGAATGATTATGACATCGGTCGATTTTGTTTTATATTTCTAATGAGAAAATAAATAAAATAGTTGAAGGCCATTTTAATTTTTGATTTTTGCTACGAATATATAAACCTAAAAATGTAAAGATAAATGAATGAATAAATGAGTAAATAAAAAAATTAATTTATCAATCAATAGATTAATAAATAGGTAAATAAATAAATAAACAAATAAATCTCTATCACGGATTTCATGGCACTGTAATGCATTTTTAAGCAAAATGTATGTATCGACGAATCCGTTGTGAAAAAGCCTCCGACTGTTTTCCGTTCGATTGTTTTTTCGACCCTGCGCTTTTTCCAGCTGCGCCTTTTCCGATTCTGATATTTATTTAATTTTGCTTTTTTGCGTTCGAGTGTTTTTTCAATCTTTATTTGCTCTCTTCTGTTTTCATTGCCATGCTCGTGCTCGCGGTCTGATCCTTGCCTTTTTCCGCCTCTTTTTACGTTTCTTTTTTTCTTCTTTTTCTCGTCGCTCTTCACTACCCTCAGTGCAGTCCGCTCGCGAAACCCGAACGATCGATCGTTTTCTTGACGAGACTCATCCGTCTCTTTGACGCGCGCGGCAAACGTGAAAAAGAGCACCGGGACATCTGCGATATCCATTCATGCATGGGCAATCCCATGCGAAAACGTTCCGCCTTCATCCATCACCGTTCATTTCATTACCGTTGATGCATTTTTTTTGCTCTCGCCTTTTTTTTCTCAATCTTATTGTTATTGCAACTCGGGCCGTCGATGAATAAAGTGCCTCGCGCCACAGTCATCAATCGGATAGTATGAATTAACATTGTTTTATTACGGCTTTGTTTACCGTGGGAAAATTATTTTATTAGGTTTTTTAAACCGTATATAGTAAAACTATTTATGTACCATTTATTCGGTGTTTTTATCGCAAACATTCTTCACGTTTTTAATTTTACATTTACATTTACATTTTACAGTTAAACGCCTTATATACTTTTTTCAATTTCATTTTTGTATTAATTAAGAATTAATTTTAATATTTAGTTTTTATGTTTTATAATATTTAAAAAAAGAAACACTGTCATACATAAAAACTAAATGTTAAAATTAATTATTAATTAATATATAAAGGAAATTGAAAGAGTATATAAGGCGTTTAAATATATATATTTATATATATATACGCACACGAGTATATGATGATCAATAAAATCGTTGGAACTGATGGAATCGATGGAAAAAATTATCCTTGGTTAAACGAAATACCATACTAATCAATAATTAAATCACTACCATATTAATTAATAATTCATTTTGATATTTAGTTTATATATATATATATATATATATATATATATATATATATATATATATATATATATATATATATATATATATATATATACATATATAAATATATATGTGAGATTTTGTTTTATTAGGCAAAAGGAAATGGTAATAGTAGGGGATGAAAAATACAACACGCGGAAAATAAAGCGTGGGAGGTCGAAAACGAGGTAGGAAATCGTTACTCTTGCACCCGTGAGAGAGAATCTTTCGCTTTCTTATTGCCCTTTAGCGTGTTTATATATATATGAGGTGTACATAGGAGGTATTCCGAGCAAAAGTACCGGCTCCACCAACCTCAACCTCTGGGATTTACTTCAAAATTATTTCTCACCGTCCTTACGAGCGTTCAAGGTACCGGTGCAGTTTCTCCAACAGATTTTCTCCGCAGTCAACGGGGAACGATAAAATAAATAAATAAACAAAACTCCACACGAGCCAACAACTCTCGCTATTCTCGGAGGTTTGAAAAGTTCAGAAAAATCCTCAATCGGACAAACAATTATTTTTTCCTTTCAATTTCTGAGCAAGGATTCACCTTGGATTTTGTTTTTTTTTCGACTGTTCTCTCGCGCATTCTCGATAAAAAAAATAAAGGTGTGAATTGGGGATATTGAAAAGTGGTAGATTTTGATTGAGACGTACAGTTGGTTTAAATTATTTGAGATCGTTCGTGGGAGTTTGCACGTCATCATCGGTAGAAACGCAACAACGAGGACATTTTTTCAAAAAGTTTCCGAGGTTTTCTCGGATTACGCTGATGACCATAGACATAGAGGAGATCAGTTAGACCAGAATGCCTTGTACAGATATCGAGATTTTTTTATAGGCTTACCTCGCTTTGCTAGCCGGCTCGATTTATCGCCGAGCTTGCGGTCCCTCGCTCCTCTCGCCTCTCTGTCTCTTTTGCTGCTTCTGACTCTCATCCTGTTTCGGAAGCTTTTCCTTCGAAGTAGAAGTAACGACGGGAAAGTGAGAACGGTGGAAAAACTGCATTCGTCTCGCTTATGCTCAATAATATATATATATATATATATATATATATATATATATATATATATGTGTCAAGCGGCAGTTTTCAGGACATTTCCAGATAGCCATCGGATGTTGCCGGGACACTTGGCAGTTTTCGGGGCAGACCTGAAAGAATTTTTTTGTCGATCGTTCATTATCAGGACAGTCCCGATAATGTACGATACAAATAAAAAAGTTCTGATACGTTTTTTGAGAATATGCTAAGGAAAAAAAATGTTTTTCAGGTCTCAATTTACTACCCATCGTTAGCAAAAATGTATGTGTTTATGTAGAGCTTGAACCCATGCTTTAGTATAATTATATGTGTAAAGTGTGTTTTCGAGACAGATTTATATGGTAATGGGTTGTTTTCAGGACAGGCCTGAAAACAACTGTACAAACTCTAAAATTTGGTATAACTTCGTTCTACCATTATATTTCGATTGCTCAAGGCGGTTTTTTTTCATCAAACTTTCTTTGTAGGTCCTAAAAGCGGGAGTTTTCAGGACCTTTTCAGATAGCCATCGGATGTTGCCGGGACATTTGGCAGTTTTCGGGCAAATATACAAATAAAAAAGTTTTGATACGTCTTATGAGAATATGATCAAACTTTCTTTATGTCAAGCGGCAGTTGCCGGGACATTTGGCAGTTTTCGGGACAGATCGAAAAGCATTTTTTTGACGATCGCTCATTATCAGGACAGTCCTGATAATGTACGATACAAATAAAAAAGTTCTGTTACGTCTTTTGAGAATATGATCCTACTTTCTTTATGTCAAGCGGCAGTTTTCAGGACATTTTCAGATAGCCATCGGATGTTGCCGGGACATTTGGCAGTTTTCGGGACAGATCGAAAAGCATTTGTTTGACGATCGCTCATTATCAGAACAGTCCTGATAATGTACGATACAAATAAAAAAGTTTTGATACGTTTTTTGAGAATATGATCAAACTTTCTTTATGTCAAGCGGCAGTTTTCAGGACATTTTCAGATAGCCATCGGAGGTTGCTGCGACACATTTCAGTTTTGGGGGCAGGTCTGAAGGCATTTTTTTGTCCATCGTTCATTGTCAGGACAGTCCTGATAATGTACGATACAAATAAAAAAGTTTTGATACGTTTTTTCAGAATATGCTAAGGAAAAAAAAATGCAGGCCTCAATTTTAGTACCCGTCGTTAGCAAAAATGTCTGTGTTTATGTAGAGCTTGAACACATGCTTTAGGATAATTATATGTATAAAGTGTGTTTTCGAGGCAGATTTATTTGGTAATCGGTTGTTTTCAGGACAGGCCTGGAAAAAACTGTACAATCTTTAAAATTTGGTATAACTTCGTTCTATTATATTTCGATTGCTCAAAGCGTTTTATTTTATCAAACTTTATTTATCAGGACGATCTGGGAAAGGGAAATGAGGAGCGAAATTTTTTCGATCGGACTTTACGAAAACTGGACTTTCAAGCAGCCCCGGATCTACGATTTTTCCGAGCCGGGGAAAAAACTTGACATTGGTGCCCCTCCCCTCCAGCATTTAAGATTAAGGGGGAGATCTCTTTAGACGCCCGAAAATAAGTCATTTTTCATGATTAAAAAAAAATGTGATAAGATAATCGCATCATTTTAAAATTTTGACATTATCTTATTACAACTTTCAAGTGGTAAAACTTTTTAATCAGAGATAGGCTTGAGCAAGCATTATCGATTGTAGATCTCACATTGTGAATGGAATGTGCTTGTAAATAAAATAAAATAGTGTGGTGGCACTAATAACGATTACTTGCGGATTTCAATGTATTCTCATGACTTCCTTTCGCCCTGAAGCATATCTATAGGTATGTGACGAAGATAATGTTAATGGAATTGCATACATTGGCTGCACACCAATTTTTTTGTGCCGTTTTTTCAAAATTTCTGTTTAAATTATTGTTTGCATCGGAAATTTATATAAAGGATGTTGTAATATAGGCAGAAAACTTTCGATGGTCATCATGTATCGGAAGTTCGCGAAATTGTTGCTGGTGAGAAAAAGACTGTGATGGGAAACGTTCTTCCTCAAACACGCGTCAACAATCCCAAATATCACGTGAAACGCTGTTTTTACAACATAAACATCACACGCAGTGCTGTCATTCACGCAAACACCTGATTTAAATGGCGACCGGCATACTGCACTAGCAGACGAAAACCAATCAAAATTTTTACAAAACTCGCCGCAAGGGCTGCGCTCATGGAGCCTAGATACCAGGAGGTTCAGCGAGGCCTTTCAACTCGTCCCCAAAACGAGAACAAGAAATGATGGCGCTGGGGTGCTCCGGCACCTATATGTATATAGATATACGCTAAACATGGGTGCGATCTAAGACAGATCACAGATGATGTACCTAACCCTCATTAGTGTTAAGGGATAACACCAGTCTAGGATTTTGGAAAGACGTTTTCTTCCCTAAAAATACTTTGGTGTCATGAAAATAATATGCAATTGGTCCTGTAGCAAGTTTTTTAATTAAAAGGTTCAATTATCGATTTGGCCGCACTGCCTTGGAGCGCGCGCTGAGTTGCTCGTACAACTGTAAACGAGTTTTTCTCGAAACCACTTTTTTCGATCTCGGAAGACGGATTATTCGACCACCTTTGCATGCATCGATTTGAAATTTTGATAGCAGCTTCACAATTATATTCTTTATGGGAGTACGTAGCCGTTTTTTGATTAAATGTAAACTTCTTTTTATAAACAATTTACCGCTTTTTTGGCAAAAAATCGATTTATTTCCTTCAAAGTGCGCTATTTTTGCAAAATTTGAAAGCAAATTTCTAGGTAGTCTCATAGCTAATAATATATAAATTATCATTTTTTTTTGGTTTTTGTTTCAGGTCTTATATTTTAAGAGAAACCCGTTCTCCCGTGAAGCTATATGTAAAAAAAACACGTTTTTCTAGATGGGCTGTATCGCCGCCATTTTGAGTTTGAGATCTTTTCTCGCTTTTGCGTTTTTTTTCCGAACCGTCATGAGGAAATTATGAATCTGCGGATATTTCGATGTTTGATGTCACGATCGGTCTGTCGTGAGGTTAGAAACTCATCCGATCACTTTCACCTCGTTGACCAATATATTACTATATATGTAGGTGCCGCTGCACCCCAGCGCCATCACTTCGGGATATTTTCGGGGACGCTTTTTTCAGCGCCTTTGCATTGCCGCTGAACCTCCTGGTATCTAGGCTCCATGGCTGGGCTACTAGAGTTACTTCGGAGGCCTATACGAGAAACGAAAACGCGTTTCGTCCCGGCTTTTTAGTTCTTGTAATCGCCACTACCTAGCGTTGGCTGTTATGTGACAGCCTTCGGCTCTAAATACTTCGATCAGATGAACGATTCGATACTTTCGTTCCGTGCTGTTATCGTAATAACGAACTGTTACAGCGATAACAGAATCCATCATACACGCGGATCCATCATACACGTGTAAAATATTCGAAGGACCGGTGCAACGTACATATATATGCATGCCTGTCACACGACTACTAACGCCACAGTGCGGTAAGGACATTTTGCGAACAGCATTTATCTACCAGTGTCGCCCCCTGGTTCTGATAGAAGAAATTGTGTGACTTCGTAGGAGGGGATTAGCAGGAAGAAAGAGAGTCTTCGAGTATCGTTCATTGTGTGTCGCGCTGTGTCTCTATCTCCGTCACTCTTTGTCGGCTCGTCTCGCACCTCTCGGTCGCGTGCCGGTTTTTCGCGCCCGAGACAAAGGCTGCCTCTGCCTCGAAATATAGACTCGATATAGCTGTCTGTGTATCGCTTTTTGTGTATCGCCCTCTATCTCTCTCACTGTACCTCGGATCGCCTTGCGCCTCAGTCTCAGAGACAAAGGGTACCTTCGCCTCGACGTATATCCGAATTGGCGAGCTCGTTTAAGTTTCCATCACAGTAAATTGTGTGTAATTTCGCAGGAAGAAGGACAGTCTTGGCATTGCGAACGATAGACCATTTCATGGGTTGGTCGTTTTCCCGAGACTTTATTTCTTCCTGCACGGCAAAATATTAATTTATTGCGAAAAGGCACGTGGCTGAAGATGTACGCGTTAGTGGAATTCACCGATGATAATATTTATTATGTTTGTCATGAATCTCATATAATGTCCAAAAAAGGAGACGCATGTTGTGCAACTGTACGTTACACAACATGCGTCTCCTTTTTCGTGTCCACCGTTTTTTCGAGAAATCGTGTCCACCGTTTTTTAGGAGGCCCCGGAACGTAGGTTTCACCGGGTGAATGTTCCAAATTTTTTCAAGTTTGTAAAAATGAAATATTGCTTTTAATGTGCTTTTTATTTTGAATAGAATAATTGACATATTATATTTTTAAAAATAGAGAAAATATGCTTTTTTGGCTTCGAAACCCGCGTAACCGCATAACCACGTAAAATGATTATTGAGAAAATAAAAGAAAATAAATTATTCAAAAAATGTGCAAAAAATAAGCTTCGCGCAATATATGATGTATGCAACGTTACCGTGATATTAATAATAAAACAAAGTGTCTTCGAATCCTTATGTCCATTCTGTTACAGTGTTATCGCTCACTAGATCGACCTGAGCCTCACGATATACAATATCTAATATCACGACCTGAGCCTCTCGTGCGAATAAAATGTAGACTCTAAAAAAATCTTCATTTCTTAACGACTTCAGATACGAGCTCAAAAAGTACGAGTAACCGTGCAAGTAATAGTGTATAATGCTTTCGACATTCTCCATTGCGAAATAATCACCAAACAATCATGATAAAAAAAAACCATTAACATGGAAGAATGTTTGGGTTTGTTTGGGCCTTGTTGGATTAAATTCTTCGATAAATTATTCGTGGCGTCGCCTTGCCATTTCCGAGGAATTGCAGGGTAATTTTATGAGTTTAGGAGAGCATAATCATAATTGCGCGAACGGCTCGAAATGTGGTGGAAGCGGCTTGTATATGCCAGGACCTGAAAAAGGCCCATTCGTCCCTAAATGTTTCGAAAACTGCCAATTTAGCGATAGTCTTGAAAACTACCAGTACATACTTCTTGTTGTTCACGTGAGGGCGTCGCGGGATATCATCGTGTGTCAATTCGTGCAACTGAGCACTCGCCTGTTAATCTCGCGATTCACTGAAGTTCTGTGCTTCTACAGTGCTATCGTGTCTTTTTCGGTTTTGGGTACAAACCTTCTCGATGCTCCTGGGGTTATTTTCGGCCCCGAGTCGCAAGCTGTTTACAGAGGAGATTGTGTACAGAGGAAACTTCAAACGCTGCCTAATTACCTTCTCCTCTATCCACGTATCCTAATGATGATGAGAGCATGAAGCTTTCTCCCAAATTCATATTATAGGATTTATAATATTCAATCTAATTATATAATATAATATGTAACTTATACTATGTAACTTGGAAAGAAATAGTCAAGATTGCGGAAAAAAGTTCCTACTGTTAAAATGTTGAGAATACAAATTTGAAAGTATTTTATAAATGTTATAATTGTTCAAAAGAATTTAATTTGAAAACACTGCTCATGCAATGTTACTTAACCACGTATAACAATTTAGAGAAACAAAGTAAATTATCATTGAAAATGTACATCATACAATTGTGTTCCGTTTGTTTATTCGATTACAATTTGAAGGGACCATAAAAACTATATCATTGAGATAAAACTGATCTAATGAGTTTCATTGAAAAAAATATATTTCCGTACCGTTATTTTGCTACGAATAATAAAAAGTAAGAATCAAACAAAGTGGTTTCGAGTTCATTCTGTTACTATGATTCCCGATGATATGCTCACTCTTTACGGCGAGTAGAACTGTCCCCTGTGCTTCGAAAATTATTGATTAATGTGAGGTTTTAAAAACACCAATCACTTTGCATTGTCTCCGATCTCGTGAATACCAGCAAAGCCCTGGAACGTAACTTTCTATTTATACTGTCCCGAAAACTGCCAATATATATTTGGAGACATAAACTACGCTATATATACTGTCCTGGAAACTGCCAATACATTTACAGAGACCTGAAAAATGATATATACGCAAAGACCTGAAAAGAGCCCATTCGCCTCATAATGTCTCAAAACTGCCAATATATATGTGGAGACATAAACTACGTGATTTATACTGTCCCGAAAACTGCCAATACATTTACAGAGACCTGAAAAATGCCAATCTCTTGGTACTGCCTCGAAAACTGCCAATATGTATTCGAAAAACCTATCTCTCTAAAAGGTCCTGAAAACTGCCTTTATACGCGAAGACCTGAAAAGAGCCCATTCGCCTCATAATGTCTCAAAACTGCCAATATATATGTGGAGACATAAACTACGTGATTTATACTGTCCTGGAAACTGCCAATACATTTACAGAGACCTGAAAAATGCCGATCTCTTGGTACTACTGCCCCGAAAACTGCCAGTATATATTTGGAGACATGAACTACGTGATATATACTGTCCTGGAAACTGCCAATACATTTACAGAGACCTGGAGAATGCGGATCTCTTGGTACTGCTGCCTCGAAAACTGCCAATATATATTCGAAAAGACCTGAAAAATACCTATCTCTCTAAAAACGACCTGGAAGCTGCCTATATACGCGAAGACCTGAAAAGAGCCCATTCGCCTCATAATGTCTCGAAAACTGCCAATTTACCGATAGTCCTGAAAACTACCAGTATATACTTTTTGTAGTATATATACTTTTAGGGGCTTTATATAATGAAAAATCTTCCCGAAAAATGTTGAGGGTGATAGAACGTACGGAAATCGCGGTAAATATATGCCTCTCAAAAAAGTCCCACAAACTGCCGTTTGACATATATATATATATATATATATATATATATTAATATATATATGGGTGTGAGGACACGTCTGAAAAATGTGTATTCCATTACTGAAGTCTGCT
>OX101784.1:54376094-54581813 GCA_944452715.1 Ophion slaviceki
ACTTTTTTAATCGATCAATATACCATCTTAAAGAACACATTTTGAAGAACTTTCAGTAATTTTTTTTAATGAAAAATGTTACATTGTTTAGTGGCAAATGGCCGTCAATGAAATAATGTTTTTATATACACGGTTTGCGGTGACCAACACTGCGGCGAAGTGGATCATCTGAAAAAAAAATGCGGATGGATTTAGTCAAATATAAGTATAAACTAGTCTTTAATCGAAGGATTTTAAAAAATATTCATTTTTCACAAAATGGCGGACAGTCAAAGTTAATGGTTCGATTTTAACGAAAAAAAACGGCCGTTTTTTGGCTATAAAACGGCCATTTTTTTGCGAAAAAAAAATCGAACGATTAAAGACTACATTTTTATGTATTAAATAAGCCTGCAATACTTCAAGAAGATCGGTTCATTAGTGTTCGAGTAATCTTGGTCACCGACTTCAGAAATGCCATTTTGAGAAAAACGCGTTTAAAGTTTCAATTTTAGTTTACACGAAGAAAATATTTTTTTTTGTAAACTTACATAGAGTCATCTATTCCGGGCCCATACAGAAGTATGGGCCCGGATACTTATACTTCAAAAAAATGGAATAAAAAAATCGATTTTTTCAAAATCGCAAGTGGGGGTAACCCCTTAATATTAATTTGGGCTTTGCGGGGAGGGTGAGTTCGTACTCGAAGGGTAGAAATTAATTGATTGGGTTTTATGAAGAAAAAAGATATTATCGGAATTTATCTTTGCATCTGGGCCAAAAATGAGTGTTTTTGCTGAAGCGGAGGCCATTGGTTTTTCGTTTCGATTTGCAGCGCCGTTTTGAGCACCTTCTCTTCGCAATCGTCTGCTCTAAAAACTGCAGCTAGATTCGTCGAGCTACGATTATTTTTCCATTTCTGGCAGAATTTCAATGTTGGACCATCGATTTTCACGTTTTTTTCCGTACCTTTTTCCGTACTTAGCCTATTTATCGGCCATTTTTCAAGTGCACTTTTTGGGGAAATTAATCGAGATATCGGGATGAATCCAACGGCCTTCTCCAAGTCTACAAAGATCTTTTCTAAAAGTAACCCCATTGAGTTTACATCGCTGAAATAGAACCGACGCTACGGCTGTTTGAAATTTCGCGATTTTGGCAATTCGGAAAAGTGGCTAAACGGGTCGAATTTTTTTTCCGGCCACTTAAACTATTTTAAGAGTGTATCCGATGAGAAATTTTCCTTCGATTACGAATATCACCGAGTTTTTTTTCCTAAGCTCAAAGTTACGCCAGCTGAACGCGAAAAATATTTTTTCTCCCACTTTTAACATTTTTTTATGAAAATTGAAAGTTTTCGGGAAAGTTAATTGTGATTTTGTGTTCAGAGGGTAAAAGCACACCAATGTTGACTCGGAAAAAAAATAGTTAATATCCAAAAAAAAGCGCACTTCGGCCAAAACAATGTTTCCTCACTCAATCGGCGCTCATATTTTTTGGTTTTGATTTGATCCTTTGTTCTGCACCCAGTCTTTTCGTAATCGTTTCCTTTTGAAAATTCCATATCATTAATCGAGCCATAATTGTTATTCGATTTTTGGCACAATTTCAAAGGTGGACCATCGATTATCGCGAATTTTTCCACATCTTTTTCCTTTGTCTCTTTATCGGCTATTTCCAAGTGCACTTTCCGGGAAAAATAATCGAGATATCGGGATGAACCAAGTGGTATTCTCCAAGTCTACCAAAATCCTTTTCCAAAACCCCCCAATGAGTCTCCGTGACTCAAATAAAACCGGCGCTACCGCCGTTTGAAATTTCGGGACTTTGCCGATTTTGGAAAACTGGCCAAAAGGGTGGAAACATTTTTTCCCCCACTTTTACAAAATTTCACGGGTCTACACGGTGGAGAAATTTCAACCAATCACAAATACCCACATGCAAAAATGTTATTTCGAAGAAAATCGACTTCGCGAGATTCGTCCTGATGTCAACCAATTGCCTCCATGCCGAGCATTACGTCTTCACACAGCTAAAACCTCTTGAATCAGTGAAGTTGTTCATTTACACATATAGACAACGAAATATTGGAATGAACCACTGAAATATTTAATTGTGAATATTCGTCACTTCGATAGAATTTGCGGAATGGAAAAACGTAAATGGCTTTACCTTAAGGATAAGTAAATATCCTTAAAGTAAGCGAATATTTCATTTTTTTCAATAAATAACGCATTGGCAAGCTGAATGACGGATTTACTCGGCCCAAGTCATTTTTTTAGTACAGCGTCATCTTTCGATACATGAGAGTATATTCCTCTGAAGGTCATTCCATACACAAACATGTACATTTATATATACATTAGGGTGGATAAAAAAAAATGACTTTTTTTTCGCGGTACTCAACGGAAAATGTTACTACGTTATGAAAAAGTAATTCATATAAAATTTGAGAGATCTGAACATTTTTTTAGGTAGTGCTCAAACGACTTAAAATTTTTTTTCTCGATTTTTCGTCAATTTTTTTTCCCCGCCAATAGACATCATGATAATACAATTAAAATAATTGATCTAGCTTATGTTGAAAGAGATTTTCGTTGAACGGTTGAGTTTGATTTTTCCGTAAATAATTTTGTTTCAATGCTGCCCACTCCAATCGCAATTTCTGTAACCTTTTGAAATTGATGCAACGTTGAGAAACTCCTATTTCGGTTTCGCTCCAAACATTAGTTATTTTGTCGATAACGTTTTGTGTACTTTCTCGAACAGAACATTTAAGGGGAGATATACACCTGGGAGCCGGAAAAGGTCATTTTTGTGAATTTTTTTAAGGAAAACTATTCGAAATTTCGGATTGGGGTTTTAATTATCTAAAAGTATATGCATTCAAAAATATGTTTAATTTTCTTTATTTAAAAATATCAAAAATATACAAGTATATTGTATGATCCTTGGAGCGTCGTAAAAAAATCTGCGTATACGGTACCCACTGGCGTTTCTTCAAAAATCATCTGAAAAACAAAACCAAAAAGATTATTAAATTAGATACTAAATCTAGTACTTGTCATAACCGATTTTGAAAATATCGATTTATGACAAAATGGCAGACGTTTGAACATAAATAGTGATTTTTGGGCCAAAAATTGGTTATTATTTTGCCTATAAAACAAAAACTAAGTAACGGAAAAAAATCCTATGACAAGTACTAGATAATGGTGTATAGAATAACCACAAAAAACCTCAAGGCAATCGGTTCATTGGTTTTCGAGAAATTTTGGGTACCGATTTGAGAAACGTGGTTCTGAGAAAAACGCGTTTGAAAATTTGGGAATGAATAAATCATGAAATTTGTCAACTTACATAGAATCATAGATACCAGGCCCATAGTGTAGGTCTTCTACGGTCGACGGAATGTTCATAGCTTCCAAATCCTCGACCTCGACCATCTAGGTGTATATGTCTCCTTAAGAGTATTATGATGATGAAAGAATAGACTTAATGCTTCTCTATTCGTGGGTAACTTTCGCTCCACAAATTCTTCGATTTCCAACCCATCATTTTTTACATTTTTATTTTTACGTGTACTGTGACGTACCTCAATACAGCAATTACTGGAAACAGTTAAATGAATCGCGCCGAAAATCCACAGACAGTCACAGAAACAAAGGTGCAGTAGCACCACCAGCGCCGCGATTTGTAACTCTCGAATCCGTATGACTTTGTTTTCTAACTTCAAAACAACATATCACTCCAAAAAAACATGCATACTTGTTAGACGTTCAGTGATGTAAACACCGTGTTCTTGTTCATCAAGTGGTTGATATAATTTTCACAACCGAATTACATACATTGATTCTTAATCTGCATATACAAATTGTTTATGGTAAAAAGAATATTTAAATAAAAATTGTATATTGTTACAGAAAAAATTAAATCAAGACTTACATTGGATCACGCACTAACATTTTCTGCATTGAGATAAAAAAAATTAATACTCCGATAATCATGAAAAAAAAAACATGAAAAAGGCGTTTGGGCACTAAGTAAAAAATTGTTTAGAACCCTCAAATTTTGCAAAACTTTCTGTTTCTTAACATACTTCAATTTTCCGTTGAAAAAAAAAATCGATTTTTTTAACCACCCTAACATACATGTGTGTGTGTGTGTGTGTGTGTGTGTGTGTGTGTGTGTGTGTGTGTGTGTGTGTGTGTGTGTGTGTGTGTGTGTGTGTGTGTGTGTGTGTGTGTGTGTGTGTGTGTGTGTGTGTGTGTGTGTGTGTGTGTGTGTGTGTGTGTGTGTGCCTGTGTATTGGCATGTATACAGTAAATAAAGTACACTATGCAATCTATAAGGGAGACCGGTTGGCGTAGACCATAGAGTGTTGCTATACAGAGCTGACGATGCGTTTAATTAAACCGGCTGTCGCCGCCCCATCTCTTGGCGCATTGTTTCATTCCACGAGCCTGAAAAGTTCTGTTCTCGACTAGTGTGCGTTGTGTCCTGTAAATGTGTTCGTATCCGTTAGTGTTTTGTGTGTGCACGTGTGTGTGTGTGGGGTGAGCATTTGCACACGTCCCTTGCATGCCCCTGTCCTCTCGTTCGACCTAAGCCTCGGCTGTGTGTGTGTGTGTGCGTAGAGCTTTGTTAAGCTCAAACTCTCGTTTGCTATACCATAGTTACAGCCAGAGGCCTCGAATCACCTCCCTGCTGCTCCCCCTTCCCCATCTTTGGTCCTACTCAATCCTCTTTTGCATCCCTCGCACAATATCTCTTTTCTCCCTCTGGAAGCCTCTTTTCACTTTTCCGCCTCTACGAATGTAGGTACACACGTGTGTTGGATGGATTCTCGTATGGCTGTCCTCTTCTCGCCGCCCCTTCGGCCTGGCTGGGCTCGTCGTCGAAGCCACCCCTTGTCAACTTCACTGTGCACACATACACCCGACTACATTTACCAGACAACAATGCGACGTTATTTGTTGCTCATTTGATGGACAACACAAGAGAGCGAGAGAGGAAGCAATGTCACTAGTCGAGAGCACTCTCCTCTTCTCTTCTCTCTTCACTTCCGTTCTTTTTGTTTTGTATGGCGTTTTTCCTTTTTTTAGTCTTTTTTATTGTTCATTCCTTTGGAGCTCTTTGTCTCGCGTTCGTTAGATATCATATGTCTATCCGTTATTAGCGCGTGGCATTTGTTTAAAGCAGCCTTTTGTGTTGCCCGGAAGTGCGGCAGGAAGCTCGTCGCACAGTTCGTATGCGCGGGCGCGTTTTCTCGATACTGAGCATCGGAATATCAGCCAGACTTCCTGCAGCAAGATATCTTTCTTAATCTTGAGTTTGCTCTTTTTCCTCCTTTGAGTGCATCTATGTACGCCTTTTGAATTTGCGAGCCTGTCGATTTTTTCCCACGCACTCAGATGCAAACCCTGGGCTGAGCGGTCACCCATCCGAGTATTCCTTCATGCCAAAGCTGCTTGGGGACTGCGTCGAAGCGTTCACCAATGCCGGCTCTCCGGGTACTGCAATAGGATTGCAAAAAGGACACCTGGGCGGTTTTCATAGTCCAAATGTGGCGGATGGCATTTGGCGAATGAAAATTCCGGGCATACGTATGATGGGAAGTCGACGATCGTATGGGCAAACGGTCGACAGGCAGGATACACTCGGCACTGCGGAAGATGAGTTTCACGAGGCGAGCGATCCGTGTACAATGTACAACACGTAATAACCAATATGGACAGGCATTGACAATACAGGGTAACTCCGATGATGACCTCGGGATGCAGCAGAAAGCCAGCTAGAGTGGTTATGAAGGTTCAGTGTGGGCAGAATGGCGGTACAGGGTGGGGGGTGAGGGTTAATTGCCATGACTATGTATAATCCACGTATTTCGTATAGCCAACCCGTGGTGGCTAACCTGCGGGGTAATGTGCGAAGGTATGCATATAGTAGGGAAGATTGACCGCAACAGAGGCCACATGCACAGTATGCGCGCTTGCCTCTCCGCTTCAGCCATACCTACCGGACGAGCCCTGCTGTCCTCCCTTCTCTCGTCAATCGGTTCATCGAACATCACCCCTATGCCCTAATTTCATGATTCTCCCACGGTGTCTCCGTTCACTCGCACACTCGCCACGGGAGTAACCTCTCGCAGTGCTGCTCCTGCGACGCACACCAACCCGCTGAATTGCCAATGGATATGGTTCTCGATGCATCGCAGCTTCTGGAGAGTTAAAAAACTTGCAGGGTCTGAAATACGCGGGAGCAGTAGGTAGAGTTCCACGGTCATTCGCTTTGCCAATTTTTTATGAATACCCAGTTGATGGAATGATGATGTCGTTGAGTGGCATTTATTCTACATATCTTCAAGTATGTTAAAAAAAATGTTTTATAGGATTTTGTAATAGAATGACGGCGCTGAAGCTGGATTGAGGTAGTCATCTTTGTCTGATAATGTTCTGTGGCTGACGAGTGTTTTCTTCCAATGTTTTACCTTGCAACGAAGATTCGAAATAATTTAAGTTCTAGGTGAGATTTTCGTTCGTATGAAAAGAAATTGGCTTCGGTAAAAAAAATAGATGTAATTTTTTTCGGAAAAAGGTTGCCATGTGTTAAAAACCCTCTACATACTTTGATGTGAAATGATGTTATGAGGATCTAAAAATAAATTCAAGTCCATCGGTGAAGAATTGTAGAAGGTGTAGGAATTTGAGACGGGAAAAAGTACTGCCCCTGATCTGCCTTCCCTAGATAATATCAGGCTTTGGTGGGGCCTTCCACCCTGGATTAGGTTCGCAACGTAACGGGTCTAAGGCTAAGTCCCGATCCGCCGTTCCCTTTCTAGGGAACTGATCAGGAACAGGCCGGAGTACAAGCGGTAAATGACCAGGAAACTTGTAGGGAATAAATGGGGAAATTACCAGGAACAAACGAAGAAATAAAAAATGACGTTTCAGCGTTTTTGAAAGCCTCGAGGAGGTAAAATCAGGAGTGTATTTCATTTAGTATTTCGACAACGTATTGTTTGTTGGTTTTCTACGTGCTAAGGTAGTATATGAGTGTATACATACGCTTGCTCGGATTTCCCGATAGGCAAAGAGACAGAAAAACGTACACAGATCACAATCCGAGCGAAAAAGGCCTAGAGTGCAAAGGGTTATTTCGCAAGTATCGCGAAATCACAAGCGTAAGTGCAGGCTGTAAGCATAGCACTGCTGTACGTGGTACAACTCACAGGGCGAACTTTTATCCTCGTATGATGGTACCTTGCTTACGCGAAGCGCTTCGCTTGTAGCCACCTGGCGGATTGTTGGCGAAATACATTTAGGTAATGTCTTCCCGGCCAGAACACTGATATTTCCCAACATGGCGACAAGGCGTTCAAAAACCACGAATGACCTGCTTTACTTTTTTGCCTCATAAAATAATTCGGCTTTTCTTTATGCTCGAATCATTAGTTCGAATTGGCTCGAATCATTGATGAAATAAATGCTTTCAATGATGAATTGAATTACAACAGATGTATTAGTTTCATCCCAATCAATTATATATATCTTTGATGAGGTGAAAAGCAAAGTAGATTTTCTTTAGTTCTTAAAGACAGGCTCCACTTTTCAGAACATGTCAATGTTCTGGCCGGGTAGACATTAAGTGAAGATGTACTTGCTCGCAATGTATCCCGGCCAGAAGATTGTAATTTCCAAACATAGAGGGTAAGCCGTAAAAAACGATTTTACGGTTTCCTGGTTTGTTCCATGGGAGGGCCCGGTCAGGTAACTCGGACAAGGCAAGTCTGGTCAGGGCCGAACACAAAGTAGCGAATGCCCGGTCACATTTCTCCATGGGTATCAGACGAAGGTGATTCGCTTCATCCAACTTTAGCGCCGCCATTCTTTAACCAAATGTTCTGATTTTTTTTAAAAGGTACGTGAAGATATGTAGATTGAAGGCCACTACACAGAATCTTCATTTCACCAACTGGGTATCTATGAAAAATTTTCGAAATGCATCTTTGTCTGGGGTTTGGACTGGTAGTCCCCTTAGTAATCAACAAATGCAATGTTCTAATGTGACTGGACAAAGTTATTTGCACAGTCCGCTTAAAGAGTTTCCATGATGATGTCATCTTATCCGTAACTTGGTCATCCATATCACCTGAATTTGTCGATTCAACGGGTCTGCGTAAACTTGGTGAAAAAACAGATCGATGTTGTATATTTTTTCTGAAAAGAGTATTGGGATGACGAGGTCGGGATTTTACACACAATTTATCCATAGTCTCACCAAGTGTGATTTTTTTAAATCGAGAAATATCGACAAACAACGTAATTATTATATAAACAAAGTGCCGCCGTTGCTGCATGGCCAATCGGTGTAGGTGGTTCTGGCAACTAGAATAATCTGAAATGAAGAATAAAGAATGTACTTTTAGTATAACAATAACACTCTCGTACAAACCGATACTTTTGGACATTTTGAAAGTTACGAAAATGACAAGCTGTAGAAAAAAGAAATTGATTGTTAGAGCTTTGTCACAAGCAACACCACTTGAGTATTCGATTTCGTTGAAACTCACACATGTGATAAGGCATTGAAACCTATCAGACACGTATTTTGTTTTATCAGCGACAAAACGGTTTCAGAGGGAGAAACCACCCATCAAAAAAAACATGTCACCCTTTAATGTATTTTCAATGCTTTGTAGTGGATTTTTCATTGCTTTTCGTGAGAAGAATTTTGGTATTTCTTTTATTCAGATCGGTGGACTGCTTGTGGGTGAAACTGCGAAATCACCCTTCGACCCTTCTTTGAGGGGTGGTTTTCCCCCTTAAAACCGTTTTTCCGCTGATAAAAAAACGTGTCTAATAGTTTTCAGTGCTTTATCTCATAAATGAATTTCAACAAAATTTAAGGCGGACACTTAAGTGATGTTCCTTGTCAGAGAAGCATCGCAACATTACATAAAGGTTGACTCAAGGCTAGGATATAACGATTTTTTTCTGCCTGCTAAGGGAAACAATTTCTAATTGTCATCAAAAGTGGAAGACTCAACAAAAAATGGAATATCCTATGACACACCCACACACTTCCGTTGACACAGATTTCTGCTCTCTACAGAGTTTCAATATTTATCGCGAGATTATTTCACGTTCGTTTTCCGTTCAAGATTTTTCCACTTTCCACTCGAAGCCGCGACGTATTAAAGCCCAAACACACCCCTATACGCAATCGACCTGCTCTCCTCATCACATATAGATACTCATCGACCTACGCTCCGTTTTGTCGGATTTTACCACAACTCCCTGTACTTTATCAAAATTCATATTTCCCTCATCGTTTTTCTTTCGTCCCTGTCAGCTATATGGCGAATTCCACTCTTTTTACGTAATTGATTGTCACAGAATTGTCAGTCGCACGCGTGGGCGATGATGCGGCAATAAAAAAATTGTGTCCATCGATGCTAGAGGGAAAAACGGGAGGAAAAAAAACATTGTCGACAATTCCGCCGTTTAATTTTTTTTTAACCACGAAAAAAGTAAATGGCTCGAGGATGCATGCACGTGTTCGGGGTGTTGTATATCGCCTCGGGCGATTTTCCATTATCGACATTGTTAATCCGCCTGAAACGCGAGTGATAATATTCACGAGAGAACGCATATGTTCCCATCTCATACTCGTAACTCGCTCTCTCTGTTTCTCTCTCTCTCTCTCTCTCTCTCTCTCTCTCTCTCTCTCTCTCTCTCTCTCCCGAAATAACTCTGATGACCCTCGACATATCTGCCTGCTCCTATAAAACGTCAGTTTAAAAGCTTATCTTTTTTTTTCGTTAAAAAAACCCAAATCCCCATTTTATTTCCCGACGTGTAAAAAAATGCACGTCAGCACGTTTGCGAGTGCTGATTCGATCAAAAGCATGTCACGGGTAGAGGCGCGTGATATTCCTTTTCGCCGGTTCGTCCGCGCTGCATATACTTTCGTTCTTTATTTTAGCCATCTTTAACCCAGTTCCGTCCAAGTTCACCGGGGTAGCGAATTCTTTTCGTTTCTTTCCCGCGTTGCCTGCCACGAGACACAAGAGGAATGCTCGCTCTTCCACCAGGCAATATTCAGGATGCCCGTACTCGCGGTATCAGCATCTGCCCTCGGAAGATGTTCATAAAAGTCTCGTTTCTTTTTTTCACTTTGTTCTGTTCCGTCGACTCTGCCAGTATCGTAGGAAAAAAAGAAAAAAAGAAACGACAAGCGAAAAAAAAACTCTTCGAAGGACCCGCGTCATTATATTGGACTTGCGTTCCATTGGTCCATCGAGAGAGAACGACATTGCAGATTTATGTTCTGAGTGAAATACGAAATGATGCAAGGTCTCGAATGAGGAAAAAAGTTGAAGAGAGAGAGAGAGAGAGAGAGAGAGAGAGAGAGAGAGAGAGAGAGAGAGAAATGGAAGAGGAAGGTAAATAATATTGGAAATGGAACTTATCGAGCCAGTCCATCGTACATGGAGTTTCGTCATTTCTCTCGAGTTCTCTCGTATCCTCGTAGTGCACCTCGTACGAAGAGTAAACTCGGACGTATCGAATATTGCTGCCGGACGGTTTTGGAAATCTTCGTCAAGCAGGCTGCACACGGAATCGTGAGATAAATGTAGGGAAGAGAGAGAGAAAGAGAGAGAGAGCGAGAGAGGGGAAGGGGGGCAGGAAGGAGATTCCATCTGTACTATAACGCCTTCATGATTTTGAAGCCGTACGACTTCGAAGACCATCCTCCTCCCAGTCACCTATGTCTCCATACTCCACATTATACAAAGGCTCCGAAAACACAGTCAGCTGAACGCAAGCATATTTGTACACTGAGAAAAGAAATCATTGATCCAATATCATTGGTGTTATTGACCGAAATTTCGTTGATTCAATTGTAAAATTGTTGGTGTAAATAATCGGATTTATTAGTCCAAACAGAACGCTATTCACTTCAATAACATGATAAAATTTAAAACAAAATTTCATTCAAACAATATATTTTTAGCCGAGAACAATATATTATCGAAACTATCTAAAAAATTATCGCGAACAAATTATATAGTTTCGAATGCATTTTCTGCAATGACCAAAAAAAGCCATTCAATTCATAACATGAATATTGTTGATTCGAGTACACAAGAAAAATTGAATTTCGCTCGTTTGATTCAGATAAAATTTCTACTGAGTAAATATGTTATTTTTTATTTTTGTCACCATATCCAATATTGATTTCCAAGTACATTATTCGTTAAAATATTAACATTTTATTCTGATCGAAAAATATTAAGAAAATGTCTGAATTGGTTAAAAAATTATGCGAAGATAAAATGTGTTTCTTGCGCATTTGGTTGAAAAAATTCAACCGAATCATGGCCGAACGTCACCGAAATTATAGGTGTGAGGAAACCCGTAGTTCTCGAAGTAACCGCTAGAAGCCGCACGCGCGCTCGTTTCTCGTAAGCGTAGCGCGAACCGAAAATCTACTTAAACGCCGGAGAAACTCTAAAGAGCATCGCTCCCTGGCCTGTGGCTAAGATCAAAGTGTAGTATCTGTTCTTATCAGTTGAATATCTGATATTCTCTCTATGAATATTCCATTGGATTTCTGATATTCTCTCCACTATTATCGTGGATGATCATTCTAATGCCCACTTTTTATTTAATATTTAAAACAAATTGAAAAACTTACGTCCCATGTCATATTCGTTTCGATGCAGTAAAGAAATAATTAATTCTATTGATTACATTTTTGTACAAAGTAAAGAATGTTGTAGCCAACGCTTAATTATTTCATTCATACATCTACGGATTGTCTATAGAATGATTTCAATATAATATAATTTTATTCGAAGGATAATGTAGATATTCAGAAAACAGAAGAGCTTTTTCAAATAAAATAATATGTTATTAAAATCAATCACATTTCCCACTATTTTATGGTATTGTAACAATCTAAATATCGGTGGCACTCCGCAGCAGAACATTTATTTGGATCGATCAATATATTTTTTTTATTCAATTGGTTTTTTTTTCTCAGTGTACGAAGATACACCTTCCAGGAGTGCCCTGGGCCTAAAATCAACGACTCTTTCTAAAATAATTAAAGTTCCGTCCTCAAAACAGTCAAGATTGCTAGTATTCGACATTGCGTACATACAAAGGGTACAAAATATCCTTTCCACTCTACACACAGCCTTGGATACGACGAATCTCGTGCCAGGTTCCCTCTAGTCCCTCTCTTCCCTATCCTCACCGAAACCTACAGACGTCAGAGTAAATGCAATTACCTCTCTACCTATGTAGCAAACTAAGTTAAACTTGTGACCGGGGCTTGGCCCAAACTGTTTGCATTATGTATCCTGGTCGCTGGTCGGAGTGAAGCGAGGGAGAGGGTTTTGGCTTCGAAGCTCTCGCCCGCCGGTGTATATGCACCCTCTGAATACGGTGAAACGCGAGAGTGACGCCCTCTCCGCCGCCCATCCACCTTCGGTGAGTTTCCGCGAGAGGGGATAGCGCCGGTGCACGGACCACTCTCTCCTCTTGCATTTATATGTGCTAAAGCCTCGCTTCCGGTTCTGCTTGATGGACGCGTTCCTTTCACTGTGTACACATTCAGTGTGCATGTGTGTGTATATATATATATATATAGTAGGAGAGAAAGGGCGAGACGCAGTTGCAGGAACGATAATACCGGTCACTTTGAAAATACATTCATTCTTTGAGCAAGAGAGAAAAAAAAATGTTTGCATTCCTTCACGTTTTTTCTTTCCTATGACGTCCACCCAGTTGGAAATTCCAACATACACTTTCCTTAATTGCAAAGTATCTTTGACAAGCAGAATTTGAGGCTGAATTTTTTGAAGAAAAAACAAATGAGCCCAGCAAGCATTGGGGTATCTTTTCATGTATATTTGAAATGTGTAAAAAAAATTCAACATGCAACAATAAATGACTGCAAATTTATCAGCCTGCAGTCCCCAATCGGCGGGAAAGATCCAGTTTGTAATTTTTGACTGAACCTAATAAACCAATAAAATGTGCAATTGTTATGTATTTTTCTTCGGGGTGAATTAAGAAAAAGCTGAAAAAATCGTGAAATCATAACTTTTCTCAAGTTTGAAAAAAAAATGTGTCACAAAAAACATTTCAACGTGCTATTGAAATTATTTAAAAAAACTTCCAACGATTTTTTTAATTCACTGAGAAGAGATTTTCATACTGAAGAAAATAAACTTTGGTTTGATTCAATAGGCCGTCTAGTTTTTTCGCTATCTCGCCCGCCAATTTGAGAAAATCCTGAAAATGAAAACTGGAGAAAACGCGAGTAGATGTACTAGGAGGGTTCTGAGCCACTTTTAGGGGGAGGGTAAAGTGGGGGAGGGTCAAGTGGGGGAGGATCAGGTGGGGGAGGGTCAGGTGGGGGAGGGTCAAGGGGGGGGTTAAGGGGGAGGGTCAAGTGGGGGAGAGTCAGGTGGGGGAGGGTCAGGTGGGTGAGGGTTAAGGGGGGGTCGGGGGGGGGGTGAAGGAGGGTGTCGAGGGGGAGGGTCAAAGGGGGGGGGGGGTCGCCGGGCGCGTGTGACGTCATAGGGGGGCCTCGGTGGAGGGGGTACCCATGTGGTTCGAAGACTACTGGGAAGCCGCCGTCAGGGGGGGGGGGTCCAGCGCGGGAAAGCCAAGTGCGGGGATACGGCGGAGGGGAGTCGCCGGGCGCGTGTGACGTCACAGAGGGGGCCTCTTTAGGGGGGCCATGTGGTCCGTGGAGCGTCTGGCGGGGAAGCCGCCATCGATGAGTATTGTGTGTGTGAAGGGCGGCCTTTCAAAGCCCAATATTTATGACATGCAGCTGGTTCCATTCCGAAAGACAATGTATATGGCATCCGCCTCGTCTCCAAGCTCGTCGACACTCGAAACAAGTCCTGACAGGTTCCTCGGGAAAAATCTTTAGGGATCAAAGGGACTGCGGATAGACCACTTGAGCGCAGCTCTTGAAAAGTCGCGCTCTCCATTCCAAAATATAACGTCAAGATGTTCGCATGTGCGAGTGTGTACGCAGTGCATCCAGCCAAGCACCCCCTGGACTTGACCAAAAACGAGCTCGAACAGGTTCCAAAGGTCTTGCTCCTAAAATATTGGGGTAAATATGTTGGCTTATTGTGGGATCGTTTGCCAGAACATCATCGAAAAGACAGTGAAGTGATATCATATCTTCCATGCTTGGAGCATACGCCGCAGATGAAAAATCACATCGATGGCCCTCCACCTCAACGTCGGGAGTGTACAAAATGCTGTGAAAATTCTCCACGTACGAGGTTCTTCGAACGTGTTTGAACCTGTTTTTCGGGAGCGTGAAAAAATGTCTGGGGGAAAATTCTCCACGGTTCTTCGAACGTGTTCGAACCGGTTTTTCACGATTGGAATGGGAGGGGGGGGGGGGGTTTGAGTGGGAGGCTTACGAGGGAGCTTATAATTTCGTGGACCACGCTCAGACTGCACGATTCCACTGCACCATCAACATCTAAAAAGAACTTTGAAAGTGCGCGGAAAATGGATCTCTCGAGTATCAACAAAGTCGGCCGGATGGCAGAATTCCTCCCAACGAAGAAGCTGTCAGAACTCTCCGTTAAGTCGGAACGACTAATCTCCGACATAAGGGCCGTACAAACCAAATTTGGGAAACGCTACATCGCAGACATCGCGGATGAGTTCTCCGTCTTCTTACCAGCGCGACTTGTGAAGGCCTTCGACCAAGATCCAACAATGTTCGAGAGTATGCTGCAACTGGCGCGCAACGGTCAACTCTGCATGCAGTATATTGGTGCAAAATACAACTGTGTTGAGTTCCGTCGTCTCTGAACATGGTGGACGGGGAAAAAAATTCGTTGGAACACCATCGTCGAACGGCTGGCCGCATCATCGAGCGTATGCTGCAACTGGCGCACAAATGGGTACATGCAGTTGCGGGAAATACAACAGCGTTCCATCGTCTCTGAGGCGAAAAAAAAGACTCAATTCGTTGGGACACCATCATCGAACTGTTAGCACCACAGTCGTCTTACCATCATTTTCGACGCTTAGTGTTGACTATGAAAAAAAATGTATATGTTTGATCGAATTGTAAATGATGGATGTTTTCACCGTAGAATAAAGAATACAAATCATATATATTTTCATCGAAATGTGTTTTATTCATTCAAAAGAATCCCTCGCTTACGCTTCGTATACGCTCAACCAGCTTTTCACCGATTTTACATTCTCATGGGCGCAGTTCGTGTTGAAGGGATGATGGGGACACTTGGAGTTTATGATTTTCGGCAGCCTCTGCAGCGATGGACAGTCCAGAGTCTCAAAGTCGATGACGTTTGTCGCAGGATCTGTGAATCGTGATAGCCATGCGCATTTCTCAAATCCCTTAGCATAGATCGTAGGAGCTCTTTCCAAGATTCCTCGAATTGTTGTTCTAGCTGCCTCGTACGGTATGCCGCTGTGATCCCATCGTATTCCATGATAATTGCATTCCAGCCACTTGTTTGTCATTTTGTACTTGGCCGGTAAAGCGTCCCAGGCCAATGGTACATCGAAGAAGAATGTCAGCGGTTCAGCATTCTTCTCATGGAGTTTGACGATGGACATCTCCTTCAGGACAAATTCGTTGACGGGTCTCTTGAAGCCCTGCACATCGACGATAAGCTCCATGTTGACCGAAGTGGATGAGAATCATCGGCATGATTTTATACCATTCTTTTTAACTCCATCACTGATTGGATTGTACTCTTGGTGAGACGTTGCAGAGACTTCCGAAGACATTCATAAGACATTCAAAGACATTCAAGAGACGTTCGAAAACATTCATAAGGCGTTTGAAGACATGCATGAGGGGTTCAAAGAGTTTCAAAAGACATTCTACAACGTCATGAGACGTTTGAAGATGTTCGTGAGACCTTCAAGAGACTTTCGAAAACGTTTAAAGACTTTCATGAGAGGTTCGAAGACGTTCAAAATATCTGTGACGGTATTCATAATATGTTTGAAGACGTCGATGAGGGGATCGAAGACGTTTAAGAGACTTTCAAAGACATTCATGCGGGGGTTGAAAGATGTTCAAAAAACTTTCGAATTCGTTCAACAGACATTTGACGACATTCATAATACGTTTGAAGACCTTCATGAGGGGTTCGAAGATGCTTAAGAGAGACTTTCAAAGACATTCACGAGGGGTTTGTCCGAAGACATATATAAGACGTTTGAAGACATTCAAGAGACGTTCGAAAACATTCATATGGCGTTTGAAGACATGCATGAGGGGTTCAAAGAGTTTCAAGAGACTTTCTACGATGTTCATGAGACGCTTGAAGATGTTCGTGAGACATTCAAGAGATCTTTAACAATATTCATAATACGTTTGAAGCCATCGATGAGGGGTTCGAAGATGTTTTAGAGACTTTCAAAGACATTCACGAGGGGTTTGAAGACGTTCAAGAAACTTTCGAATCCGTTCAAGAGCCTTTTGACGACATTCATAATACGTTTGAAGACAATCTTGTGGGGTTCGAAGACGCTTGAGAGACTTTCAAAGGCATCCACGAGGGTTTCGAATACGTCCAAGAGACTTTCGAATACGTTCAAGAGACTTTCAGAGACATTCGCGAGAGGTGGGAAGACGTTCAGAGACTTTCGAAGACATTCAAGAGATCTTTGACAATATTCATAATACGTTTGAAGACATCGATGAGGGGTTCGACGACCTTTTAGAGACTTTAAAAGACATTCACGAGGGGCTTAAAGACCTTCAAGTGACATTCGACGACATTCATGATACGTTTGAAGACATTCATAAGGGGTTCCAAGACGCTTGAGAGACTTTAAAAGATATTCATGAGGCGTTCGAAGACGTTCAAGAGAATTTCGATAGCATTCATAATACGGTTGAAGACATTCATAAGGGGTTCGAAGACACTTAAGAGAGACTTTCAAAGACATTCACGAGGGGTTCGAAAACGTTTAAAAGACTTTCGACGACACTCATAATACGTTTGAAGACGTTAAAGAGACTTTCGAATACGTTCAAGAGACTTTCAGAGACATTCGCGAGAGGTGCGAGACGTTCAGAGACCTTCGAAAACATTCAAGAGCTCTTTGACAATATTCATAATACGTTTGAAGACATCGATGAGGGGTTCGAAGACGCTTGAGAGACTTTCAAAGGCATTCACGAGAGTTTCGAAGACGTTCAAGAGACTTTCGACGATTTTCATAATACGTTTGAAGACATTCATGAGGGGTTCGAAGACGCTTGAGAGACTTTCAAAGGCATTCACGAGGGGTTTGAAGACGTTTAAAAGACTTTCGAATACGTTCGAGAGACTTTCAGAGACATTCGCGAGAGGTGCGAAGACATTCAGAGACTTCCGAAGACATTCACAAGACTTTCGAATACGTTCAAGAGACTTTCAGAGACATTCATGAGCGGTTCGATAACGCTTGAGAGACTTTCAAAAGCATTCACGAGGGTTTCGAAGACGTTCAAGAGACTTTCAGAGACATTCGGGAGAGGTGCGAAGACGTTCAGAGACTTTCGACGACATTCATGATACGTTTGAGTACATTCATGAGGGGTTCGAAAACGCTTAAGAGAGACTTTCAAAGACATTCAGGAGTGGTTTTAAGACGTTTAGAGGACTTCTGACGACTCTCATAATACGTTTGAAGACGTTCAAGAGACTTTCGAATGTGTTCAAGAGACTTTGAGAGACATTCATGAGGGGTTCGAAGACGCTTGAGAGACTTTCAAAGGCATTCACGAGGGTTTCGAATACGTTCAAGAGACTTTCAGAGACATTTGCGAGAGGTTCGAAGACGTTCAAGAGATCTGTGACGATATTCGGAATGTGTTTGAACACATCGATGAGGGGTTCGAATACGTGTAAGAGACTTTCAAAGACATTCACGAGGGGTTGGAAGATGTTCACAAACTTTCGAATTCGTTCATAATACGTTTGAAGACATTCATGAGGGGTTCGAAGACGCTTAAGAGATTTTCAAAGACATTCACGAGAGGTGCGAAGACGTTCAGAGACCTTCGAAGACATTGAAGAGATCTTTGACAATATTCACAATACGTTCGAAGACATGGATGAGAGGTTCCACGATGTTATAGAGACTTTCAAAGACATTCACGAAGAGTTTGAAGACGTTCAGAGACTTTCGAAGACATTCAAGAGATCTTTGACAATGATCATAATACGTTTGAAGACATCGATGAGGGGTTCGAAGACGTTTGAGAGACTTTCAAAAGCATTCACGAGAGTTTCGAAGACGTTCAAGAGACTTTCGACGATTTTCATGATACGTTTAAAGACATTCAAGAGGGGTTCGAAGACGTTCAAGATACTTTCAACACCATTCATAATACGTTTGAAGACAATCATGAGGGGTTCAAAGACAAGTGTCTTTGAAGACTTGAGAGACTTTCAAAGACATTGACGAGGGGTTCGAAGACGTTTAAAAGACTTTCGACGACACTCATAATACGTTTGAAGGCATTCATGAGGGGTTCGAAGACGCTTAAGAGACTTTCAGAGAGATTCGCGAGAGGTGTGAAGACGTTCAGAGACTTTCGAAGACATTCAAGAAATCTTTGACAATATTCATAATACGTTTGAAGACATCGATGTGGGGTTCGACGACGTTTTAGAGACGTTCAAAAGACTTTCGACGACATTCATGATACGTTTGAAGACATTCATGAGGGGTTCGAAGAAGCTTAAGCGAGATTTTCAAAGACATTCACGAGGGGTTCGAAGACGTTCAAAAGACTTTCGACGACACTCATAATACGTTTGAAGACATTCATGAGGGGTTCGAAGACGCTTGAGAGACTTTCAAAGACATTCACGAGTGGTTCGAAGACCTTCAGAGATTTGACTTTTGACGACATTCATAATACGATATTCGACAACATCCATAAACCAAAGATATTCATGACGTTTGAGTTTCGCTGGAATTGTTTGGGTTTGTTTGGGATTTTCACAGTTTTGGTAAAATGTGTTTGGGTTTGTTTGGGATTTTCACAGTTTTGGTAAAATGTGTTTGGGTTTCACGAAACCCTCGTGAATGCCCAAAACACATACCCAAACACATTTTACCAAAACTGTGAAAATCCCAAACAAACCCAAACACATTTTACCAAAACTGTGAAAATCCCAAACAAACCCAAACACATTTTACCAAAACTGTGAAAATCCCAAACAAACCCAAACAATTCCAGCGAAACTCAAACGTCATGAATATCTTTGGTTTATGGATGTTGTCGAATATCGTATTATGAATGTCGTCAAAAGTCTCGTGAACGTCTTCAAACCGCTCGCGAATGTCTTTGAAAGTCTGTTAAGCGTCTTCGAAACGCGCATGAATGTCTTCAAACGTTTTATGAATGTCGTCGAATGTCTCTAAAACATCGTCGAACCACTCATCGATGTCTTCAAACGTATTATGAATATTTTCAAAGATCTCTTGCATGTCTTCGAAAGTCTGTGAGTGTCTTCGCACCTCTCGCGAATGTCTATGAAAGTCTCTTGAACGTATTCGAAAGTCACTTGAACGTCTTCGAAACCCTCGTGAATGCCTTTGAAAGTCTCTCGAGCGTCTTCGAACCCCTCATGAATGTCTTCAAACGTATTATGAATATTGTCAAAGATCTCTTCAATGTCTTCGAAAGTCTCTGAACGTCTTCGCACCTCGCGCGAATGTCTCTGAAAGTCTCTTGAACGCATGCGAAAGTCTCTCGAACGTCTTCGAAACCCTCGCGAATGCTTTTGAAAGTCTCCCAAGCGTCTTCGAACCCCTCATGAATATCTTCAAACGTATTATGTGTATTGCCAAAGATCTCTTGAATGTCTTCGAAAGTCTCTGAACGTTTTCAAACCCCTCGTGAATGTCTTTGAAAGTCTCTAAAACATCGTCGAACCCCTCATCGATGTGTTCGAACGTATTATGAATATGGTCAAAGATCTCTTGAATGTCTTCGAAGGTCTCTGAAGGTCTTCGAACCACTCGTGAATGTCTTTGAAAGTCTCTCAAGCGTCTTCGAACCCCTCATGAATGTCTTCAAACGTATTATGAGTGTCGTCGAAAGTCTTTTGAACGTCTTCGAACCCCTCGTGAATGTCTTTGAAAATCTCGCTTAAGCTTCTTCGAACCCCTCATGAATGTCTTCAAACGTATCATGAATGTCGTCGAAAGTCTTTTGAACGTCTCTAAAACGTCGTCGAACCCCACATCGATGTCTTCAAACGTATTATGAATATTGTCAAAGATTTCTTGAATGTCTTTGAAAGTCTCTGAACGTCTTCACACCTCTCGCGAATCTCTCTGAAAGTCTCTTAAGCGTCTTCGAACCCCTCATGAATGCCTTCAAACGTATTATGAGTGTCGTCGAAAGTCTTTTAAACGTCTTCGAACCCCTCGTCAATGTCTTTGAAAGTCTCTCAAGTCTTCAAAGACACTTGTCTTTGAACCCCTCATGATTGTCTTCAAACGTATTATGAATGGTGTTGAAAGTATCTTGAACGTCTTCGAACCCCTCTTGAATGTCTTTAAACGTATCATGAAAATCGTCGAAAGTCTCTTGAACGTCTTCGAAACTCTCGTGAATGCTTTTGAAAGTCTCTCAAACGTCTTCGAACCCCTCATCGATGTCTTCAAACGTATTATGATCATTGTCAAAGATCTCTTGAATGTCTTCGAAAGTCTCTGAACGTCTTCAAACTCTTCGTGAATGTCTTTGAAAGTCTCTATAACATCGTGGAACCTCTCATCCATGTCTTCGAACGTATTGTGAATATTGTCAAAGATCTCTTCAATGTCTTCGAAGGTCTCTGAACGTCTTCGCACCTCTCGTGAATGTCTTTGAAAATCTCTTAAGCGTCTTCGAACCCCTCATGAATGTCTTCAAACGTATTATGAACGAATTCGAAAGTTTGTGAACATCTTCCAACCCCTCGTGAATGTCTTTGAAAGTCTCTTACACGTATTCGAACCCCTCATCGATGTGTTCAAACACATTCCGAATATCGTCACAGATCTCTTGAACGTCTTCGAACCTCTCGCAAATGTCTCTGAAAGTCTCTTGAACGTATTCGAAACCCTCGTGAATGCCTTTGAAAGTCTCTCAAGCGTCTTCGAACCCCTCATGAATGTCTCTCAAAGTCTCTTGAACACATTCGAAAGTCTCTTGAACGTCTTCAAACGTATTATGAGAGTCGTCAGAAGTCCTCTAAACGTCTTAAAACCACTCCTGAATGTCTTTGAAAGTCTCTCTTAAGCGTTTTCGAACCCCTCATGAATGTACTCAAACGTATCATGAATGTCGTCGAAAGTCTCTGAACGTCTTCGCACCTCTCCCGAATGTCTCTGAAAGTCTCTTGAACGTCTTCGAAACCCTCGTGAATGCTTTTGAAAGTCTCTCAAGCGTTATCGAACCGCTCATGAATGTCTCTGAAAGTCTCTTGAACGTATTCGAAAGTCTTGTGAATGTCTTCGGAAGTCTCTGAATGTCTTCGCACCTCTCGCGAATGTCTCTGAAAGTCTCTCGAACGTATTCGAAAGTCTTTTAAACGTCTTCAAACCCCTCGTGAATGCCTTTGAAAGTCTCTCAAGCGTCTTCGAACCCCTCATGAATGTCTTCAAACGTATTATGAAAATCGTCGAAAGTCTCTTGAACGTCTTCGAAACTCTCGTGAATGCCTTTGAAAGTCTCTCAAGCGTCTTCGAACCCCTCATCGATGTCTTCAAACGTATTATGAATATTGTCAAAGAGCTCTTGAATGTTTTCGAAGGTCTCTGAACGTCTCGCACCTCTCGCGAATGTCTCTGAAAGTCTCTTGAACGTATTCGAAAGTCTCTTTAACGTCTTCAAACGTATTATGAGTGTCGTCGAAAGTCTTTTAAACGTTTTCGAACCCCTCGTGAATGTCTTTGAAAGTCTCTCTTAAGTGTCTTCGAACCCCTTATGAATGTCTTCAACCGTATTATGAATGCTATCGAAATTCTCTTGAACGTCTTCGAACGCCTCATGAATATCTTTTAAAGTCTCTCAAGCGTCTTGGAACCCCTTATGAATGTCTTCAAACGTATCATGAATGTCGTCGAATGTCACTTGAAGGTCTTTAAGCCCCTCGTGAATGTCTTTTAAAGTCTCTAAAAGGTCGTCGAACCCCTCATCGATGTCTTCAAACGTATTATGAATATTGTCAAAGATCTCTTGAATGTCTTCGAAAGTCTCTGAACGTCTTCCCACCTCTCGCGAATGTCTCTGAAAGTCTCTTGAACGTATTCGAAAGTCTCTTGGACGTATTCGAAACCCTCGTGGATGCCTTTGAAAGTCTCTCAAGCGTCTTCGAACCCCACAAGATTGTCTTCAAACGTATTATGAATGTCGTCAAAAGGCTCTTGAACGGATTCGAAAGTTTCTTGAACGTCTTCAAACCCCTCGTGAATGTCTTTGAAAGTCTCTAAAACATCTTCGAACCCCTCATCGATGGCTTCAAACGTATTATGAATATTGTTAAAGATCTCTTGAATGTCTCACGAACATCTTCAAGCGTCTCATGAACATCGTAGAAAGTCTCTTGAAACTCTTTGAACCCCTCATGCATGTCTTCAAACGCCATATGAATGTTTTCGAACGTCTCTTGAATGTCTTCAAACGTCTTATATATGTCTTCGGACAAACCCCTCGTGAATGTCTTTGAAAGTCTCTCTTAAGCATCTTCGAACCCCTCATGAAGGTCTTCAAACGTATTATGAATGTCGTCAAATGTCTGTTGAACGAATTCGAAAGTTTTTTGAACATCTTTCAACCCCCGCATGAATGTCTTTGAAAGTCTCTTAAACGTCTTCGATCCCCTCATCGACGTCTTCAAACATATTATGAATACCGTCACAGATATTTTGAACGTCTTCGAACCTCTCATGAAAGTCTTTAAACGTTTTCGAAAGTCTCTTGAAGGTCTCACGAACATCTTCAAACGTCTCATGACGTTGTAGAATGTCTTTTGAAACTCTTTGAACCCCTCATGCATGTCTTCAAACGCCTTATGAATGTTTTCGAACGTCTCTTGAATGTCTTTGAATGTCTTATGAATGTCTTCGGAAGTCTCTGCAACGTCTCACCAAGAGTACAATCCAATCAGTGATGGAGTTAAAAAGAATGGTATAAAATCATGCCGATGATTCTCATCCACTTCGGTCAACATGGAGCTTATCGTCGATGTGCAGGGCTTCAAGAGACCCGTCAACGAATTTGTCCTGAAGGAGATGTCCATCGTCAAACTCCATGAGAAGAATGCTGAACCGCTGACATTCTTCTTCGATGTACCATTGGCCTGGGACGCTTTACCGGCCAAGTACAAAATGACAAACAAGTGGCTGGAATGCAATTATCATGGAATACGATGGGATCACAGCGGCATACCGTACGAGGCAGCTAGAACAACAATTCGAGGAATCTTGGAAAGAGCTCCTACGATCTATGCTAAGGGATTTGAGAAATGCGCATGGCTATCACGATTCACAGATCCTGCGACAAACGTCATCGACTTTGAGACTCTGGACTGTCCATCGCTGCAGAGGCTGCCGAAAATCATAAACTCCAAGTGTCCCCATCATCCCTTCAACACGAACTGCGCCCATGAGAATGTAAAATCGGTGAAAAGCTGGTTGAGCGTATACGAAGCGTAAGCGAGGGATTCTTTTGAATGAATAAAACACATTTCGATGAAAATATATATGATTTGTATTCTTTATTCTACGGTGAAAACATCCATCATTTACAATTCGATCAAACATATACATTTTTTTTCATAGTCAACACTAAGCGTCGAAAATGATGGTAAGACGACTGTGGTGCTAACAGTTCGATGATGGTGTCCCAACGAATTGAGTCTTTTTTTTCGCCTCAGAGACGATGGAACGCTGTTGTATTTCCCGCAACTGCATGTACCCATTTGTGCGCCAGTTGCAGCATACGCTCGATGATGCGGCCAGCCGTTCGACGATGGTGTTCCAACGAATTTTTTTCCCCGTCCACCATGTTCAGAGACGACGGAACTCAACACAGTTGTATTTTGCACCAATATACTGCATGCAGAGTTGACCGTTGCGCGCCAGTTGCAGCATACTCTCGAACATTGTTGGATCTTGGTCGAAGGCCTTCACAAGTCGCGCTGGTAAGAAGACGGAGAACTCATCCGCGATGTCTGCGATGTAGCGTTTCCCAAATTTGGTTTGTACGGCCCTTATGTCGGAGATTAGTCGTTCCGACTTAACGGAGAGTTCTGACAGCTTCTTCGTTGGGAGGAATTCTGCCATCCGGCCGACTTTGTTGATACTCGAGAGATCCATTTTCCGCGCACTTTCAAAGTTCTTTTTAGATGTTGATGGTGCAGTGGAATCGTGCAGTCTGAGCGTGGTCCACGAAATTATAAGCTCCCTCGTAAGCCTCCCACTCAAACCCCCCCCCCCCTCCCATTCCAATCGTGAAAAACCGGTTCGAACACGTTCGAAGAACCGTGGAGAATTTTCCCCCAGACATTTTTTCACGCTCCCGAAAAACAGGTTCAAACACGTTCGAAGAACCTCGTACGTGGAGAATTTTCACAGCATTTTGTACACTCCCGACGTTGAGGTGGAGGGCCATCGATGTGATCTTTCATCTGCGGCGTATGCTCCAAGCATGGAAGATATGATATCACTTCACTGTCTTTTCGATGATGTTCTGGCAAACGATCCCACAATAAGCCAACATATTTACCCCAATATTTTAGGAGCAAGACCTTTGGAACCTGTTCGAGCTCGTTTTTGGTCAAGTCCAGGGGGTGCTTGGCTGGATGCACTGCGTACACACTCGCACATGCGAACATCTTGACGTTATATTTTGGAATGGAGAGCGCGACTTTTCAAGAGCTGCGCTCAAGTGGTCTATCCGCAGTCCCTTTGATCCCTAAAGATTTTTCCCGAGGAACCTGTCAGGACTTGTTTCGAGTGTCGACGAGCTTGGAGACGAGGCGGATGCCATATACATTGTCTTTCGGAATGGAACCAGCTGCATGTCATAAATATTGGGCTTTGAAAGGCCGCCCTTCACACACACAATACTCATCGATGGCGGCTTCCCCGCCAGACGCTCCACGGACCACATGGCCCCCCTAAAGAGGCCCCCTCTGTGACGTCACACGCGCCCGGCGACTCCCCTCCGCCGTATCCCCGCACTTGGCTTTCCCGCGCTGGACCCCCCCCCCCCCTGACGGCGGCTTCCCAGTAGTCTTCGAACCACATGGGTACCCCCTCCACCGAGGCCCCCCTATGACGTCACACGCGCCCGGCGACCCCCCCCCCCTTTGACCCTCCCCCTCGACACCCTCCTTCACCCCCCCGACCCCCCCTTAACCCTCACCCACCTGACCCTCCCCCACCTGACTCTCCCCCACTTGACCCTCCCCCTTAACCCCCCCTTGACCCTCCCCCACCTGACCCTCCCCCACCTGATCCTCCCCCACTTGACCCTCCCCCACTTTACCCTCCCCCTAAAAGTGGCTCAGAACCCTCCTAGTACATCTACTAACGCGCTTTAAAGTTTCCAATAGGAGGAACTATCAATGTCAAATATCAATCGCCTCTCTGCTTTTGGCCTTGTATCTTCGAAAATATTTACACTTGGACTCTGCAACTTTGTAAATATATTCTTGGATAGTTTATCTATCGATTTGAGCAATTAAAAAAAATATTTTACGGATGTTCTAATTCTGGCACCCACCTTAAGGAAAGTTGAACGAGAGGGGTGGAAAAAGAAGATAGACTTCTTGAGAACCCTTCGAAAGCACCCAAGGCAGTATTGTAGTCTGGAGGCCTAAATTTCGGGCGTTTTTTTGGGCTTGATAAAAAGACTACATTTTTACCATCCGTTTATTTATAGTCTTTTTATTTATGTTTAAAAAACTCACGAAAAGAATTGTGCAAGAAATATCAAAGTTGAAGAGGTTATAGGCATCTAAATATGGCCGTGAAAAAAGAGAGTTGAGGCAGTTCACATGATTCTAAAGCCATCCATCTAAAACAAAAATAAAAACAATTTTCTTGATGAATAAAAATGTCATTATGGCGGGTACCAAAGAGCAAAAAATGTATGGCGACTGTCTGGAAAAGAAGTTAATTTGTAGCCCTATTTTTTTCAAAGATCAATGTTTTTCTAAATAGTAGTTATAATAATTCGGCAATGCTGGAGATAAGGATGATAGAGGGATATATACTGAAGATCCATACCAAATTTGCAATCAATCCGTTGAATAGAACTCGAGATTTTATGTGAACCATTTTGAAAAAAGTTGTTTCGAGAAAAACGCGTTTAAAGCTGTGAGTACAATTTCAGACGACCGCAACTATCTAAGTGGTATAATGGCATGTTATATTTATATTATATTTATATTTATATTATATTTATATTTATATTATATTTATATTTATATTATATTTATATTTATATTATATTTATATTTATATTATATTTATATTATTTTTATATTAATATAACTTACTTTATATTAATCGGACATTCCTGCCTCGTAAAGTGTGCCTGCCTCGACTTTGAGATGATGATTTGCTGAACCTCGTTCTTCCCTTCGAGCAGTTCTAGCTTCCTTAGAAGTTTCAACAGTTCGTAGCTCCGCCGGTCGATCCTATTCTGGTCTCGTTTCAAATCGCTTACCCATGTAAATATTGGGAATTCCGAAATTTCCCTTTGAGGCCATATTTTTAAGGCAATTTCTAGACTGGAATACTGCCTCAACGGGTCTGCTTAGAGCCGGAAAAACGGGTCGGTTTTCAATATTTTCGTGTGACCAGAGTAATGAGGTGACGAGATCGGGATTTTAGATACAATTAATAAATAGTCTTGCCAAGCTTAAATTTTCTTTGTATGGAAAACTATTGATAAACAATGAAGTTATTATTGTTCAGATAAAGTGCCGCCGTCGCTGCAGGGCCAGGGTGTAGTTGGGCCCGGCAACTAGACACATCTGAAATTAAAAATTATAAAAGTGTACGTTGAGTACAATAATAATACTTTCGTATAACCGGATACTTCGTTGACATTTTGAAAATTACGAAAATGGCAAGCTGTAGGAAAAAGGTCGATTTTCCAGGAAAAAAACAACTTCAATAATTTGTTATCAACAAATCGATAAACATGTAAACAAAAACGTCCGATTATACAATAGAAATTATTATGAACTACGCTCTGTTCGAACTTGAAGTGAATCGGACCAATAGATTTTGAGATACGACCTACACTGTTTCATAAAAAATAGTTTCGAGAAAAAAGCAGAAAAAGACGAGAAAAGGCGTACCAATCAAATGCGGCGGTATTTTTTACCGATGGGTAAAATATGGGTCATAGGTAAAAAATGCGGCCACTTTTGATTGGTACGTCCGATTGTTTATGGGGTCTGCATAAGCTTGAGACTTCGAATATACTATTTTTTTGCACACTTTCATAGCATAGGAACTTGACTTTATTTTGCCATAACATTTTTGGAAAGGTTTCAGTAAATGAACGAGTCGTGGCGATTTTTGTGGAGCCACCGGCCCGGTGTGATTTATTCTTTCTTTTTTTGCCTTTTTCTCGAAACTATTTTTTATGGAACGGTGTAAGTCGTATCTCAAATCTATTGGTCCGATTCACTTCAAGTTCGAAGAGCATAATTTATGATAATTTCTATTGTAGAATCGAACGATGTTGTTTACCTGTTTACTGATTTGTGAAAACAAATGATTAAAGTTGTTTTTTCCTGTAAAATCGACCTTTTTTCAAAATGTCATGTAATTTAATTTTCAAAATGTCTATTGACTAATTGTTTTAGTCGATAGAAGCAGCAACAATGTTAGTGCTGGTGGATAATCGGGCATTTCTAGACCCGTCTGACTGAATGCAGCCTTTACTACTGGCGCTTACTACTTACAATCAGACAGTGGTAGTAGTGCGAGTCCGCGTGTGTGCAGCCGGCCGCTTCATTTCCAGGCCCATCGGCGGCACATGCGGGTCCCGTATACGTACAACCGATTAATAGGTAGCTGGCTATACCTGAATAGAAGTTCAAAACACATAGGCAACTCTTTTCCCTGCCGGGCTGTGTATACAGGGTGTCCCTCTTATCTCTGCCACCTGAAATAACTCGGTAATTATCGACGTCACAAAAAAATGTTCCAGATAAAAGTTGTACGGTGTGAACGGAGCCATCAAATGGGACCAATTTTTTTTTTCGGTGGAGGCGGTGAACCACAGTGAAGGTCACCTCCCCTTTTTTTTAATGGATTGGTACATTTTTTTCGAACGTCTTGTGGAGCACCTCAAGCCGCATAAAAAACATTAGGGGGTCATAGTCGTTCAAGGTTATTCAAGGTCAGTATCGATGAAACAAATCTAAATATCTCGGATCACTACCAAATATTTGGTAGTTTTGTATCCGAGATATTTAGATTTGTATTTCATTTTAATAGGTGACCTTGAATGACCTTGAACGACTTTGACCCTCTAATGATTTTTATGCGGCTTGAGGTGCTCCACAAGATGGTTAAAAAATGTACCATTCC
Organism: Ophion slaviceki; assembly: GCA_944452715.1. NCBI lineage: Eukaryota > Metazoa > Arthropoda > Insecta > Hymenoptera > Ichneumonidae > Ophion > Ophion slaviceki. The sequence continues at coordinate 54,404,729 of OX101784.1, forward strand.
GTTTAAAAAAGCGGAGGTGACCTTCACTGTACGTCATCACCTCCACCGAAATAAAAAAAAAATGGTTGCATTTGATGGCCCCCTACACACCGTACAACTTTTGTCTGGAACATTTTTTTTGACGTCGATAATTACCGAGTTATTTCGGGTGGCAGAGATAAGTGGGACACCCTGTATATGTATGAGTGTGTATAAAAAGTTGCTACTTTTTAGTGTTCTTCGCGTTTGATCGAGGGCTTAAATCTGAATGACATTTTTGGAAATATCGATTTTTGGTTTTCGACGAATTCTCGAAATATAATATTTACAAAAATATTCTCCAAAAATTTTAAGTCGTTCCACATTAAGGTAGTTATCGGCGTTTATAGGTAGGTTCCGCGAACCGGCAAAATTTCAACGCGTTTTTCTTAAAAGAACTTTTTCAAGATGAGTGACCACGATAGCTCAAAAATCCCTGCACCGACCAACTTAAAATTTTACAAGCTTCTTTTGCATATCAATGAACAGTGCTGGAACGAAGGATTTTTATATCAAAGAAAATTGAGGGTTTTTTTCACCGAAAATCGATACCATCACTTCGGACTTCTGCCATTAAAAGAAAAATCAATATTTCATTGAATTCTTCGTCCAAACACTAGATCATCTCATGCAAAAACCAAATGCGTTTTGTTTTGGTATTTTGGAGCATTTATTTTCGAGCAGAGGTGGTCACCACAAAGGATGTTTTTCAAACAGCGGTCTACCACGATTATAAATACTTTTCAATGCAAAAATTGTAAAACATACTTAGAATTATACTCTTCAATAATAAAAAAAATAGATAATCCGTACACGTTTTTCCAGAAAAAATTGCAAAAATTCCTATTTTTCCGGCTATGAGCTAAGTGTAATACGTTGAAATAGAGAATTAATTGTATCCCCTAGAAGAAAGAGATCAAAATAAAATTATTTCCCACCAGTGACTAAAATTTGCAATAATTTTGCGGTGCTTCTAAAAAAATCAGTATTCCGATAACTCAATTTGAACGGAGCCTTGTTTTGTTTGCCTGTCCGTTCATCGTGACACCCTTCGAGATTTTTCGTCGTGGCGCCGCGTGGCGAAGCAAGAGCAAACTACTCCCAATTGCAAACAAAAGTGGAGGACCCTAAAAAATCGAATTTCTTCACACACCCCAATATGTGTATCCATATATGACGAGCTGGCGAACAAAAGCGGACTTGTCAACACTACGTCAAATTAAATTTTTATTTATTTTTGTGCCTAAAAACTGTCATTTGCTCAGAAAGTCAGTTTTTAACCAATTTTGAGGTGTTTAGAGCCGGATTTATTCAAAATATTTCGGGAGCTAATCTAGGTGCGTTTGACAAGCACGAAAAATAAAACAAATTTGACGTAGTATCGACAAGTCCGTTTTTGTTCGCCAGCTGCGCCTATACATTCAATAAGTGAGTAATGAAAAATGGCCCACCTCGCCCTTCTCGTCTATGTTATCTGGAAATTCCTTCATCGTACAGCACTAACATTGACATCAACAAACACAAGTATGAATACTACATATATACATATTTAAAATAAGCTATCGCAGAAAATCTTCAAAAAAATTCTTCATTTCGAAAATTTACTTTTAAAAACTGACCTTCACAAATATCGTTTTAACGCCTCATTTCGTTTTTAAGGGGTCTTCTCACTTTATACTCTAAAAAAGGCTATTTTCATGAATTTTTTTGATAGGTTAATATTATAGATATTGATATAAAAGTTGTTACACTCAATAGATACACTTTCGAAATATATTTATTTTTAAAATGTTTATTTAAGCCACTATTTATAGGCGGAAATGGTAGTTAAAAAATGTCCTAAAAAATTGTAGGTCTGCGCTGTTGATGAAATCTCGGAGATATATTATCCGAAAAAAAATCAAACGGCTTGAGATTCAGTATATTAATGGCTATAGCGCATATCATACGATTTTTTATATATGCAAAAATAACAAAATGGCGGACATTTTTCGAAAAAACAACCAAAAAACGTATTTTTTCACCGTTTTTGGCAAACGAATAGTAAATATTAAAATTAAAATAATTTGATATGCGCTATAGCTAAAGTTGTAAAGAATATGTGGTTAAGGCGTTACCCCCACTTGTAGCGCAAAAAAGGCCTTTTTCATGAATTTTTTTAAAGAAAACTACAAAACTTTTTTAATCGATCAATATACCATCTTAAAGAACTTTCAGTAATTTTTGTATTGAAAAATATTACATTGTTTAGTGGCAAATGGCCGTCAATGAAATAATGTTTTTATATACACGGTTTGCGGTGACCAACATTGCGGCGAAGTGGATCATCTGAAAAAAAATGCGGATGGATTTAGTCAAATATAAGTATAAACTAGTCTTTAATCGAAGGATTTTAAAAAATATTCATTTTTCACAAAATGGCGGACAGCCAAAGTTAATAGTTCGATTTTAACGAAAAAAAAACGACCGTTTTTTGGCTATAAAACGGCCATTTTTTTCGAAAAAAAAAATCGAACGATTAAAGACTACATTTTTATGTATTAAATAAGCCTGCAAAATTTCAAGAAGATCGGTTCATTAGTGTTCGAGTAATCTTGGTCACCGACTTCAGAAATGCCATTTTGAGAAAAACGCGATTAAAGTTTCAATTTCACAACGGATTCTTCTCTTTCAACGCTCATATCTCAGTCAATTTTGTTCGGATCGACTTGAAATTTTCAGGACATATTCTCAGATATTTATACTTCAAAAAAATGCAATAAAAAAATCGATTTTTTCAAAATCGCAAGTGGGGGTAACCCCTTAAAATTTCATAAGGCTCGGTTCAGTAGTTTCGAAGATTTTATCAACATGCCGTCGAAAAACGTTGTTTCGAGAAAAACGCGTTTAAAGTTTGTTTGGGTTGCATAAATCCATACATTAAAAAAAAAATGTATTCCGAAAGTGTATTTATTAAAGGTAACAACTTTTATATCAATATCTATAATATAAACCTATCAAAAAATCATGAAAATAGCCTTTTTTAGCGTCTAAAGTGAGAAGACCCCTTAAGCCATGAAAAAAATCTTCCGGTTATTCAGATTTGGCGTTGGTGAGCAAAATACTGCAAACCCACTGACTCGCTCCCGAATATTAGGCAAGAAAATTAGGTTGTGCAATATTTCATTACATCGAAGTTCGACGTTGTCCCGAGTAATCGATTGAAAGCATGATGTATAGCGTAGGCTTTTCACTGCGGCACTTGTTCGTGATATATAAAAATACATATACATTGCAGCATAGGGGTTACTTTGAGCCCGTTGTATCCATATACCATTGGCTAACCTGCACCCGTCAGTTTTGCGGACCGTCCCCAAAGTCGTATGTCTTCAAAATCACCTTTCCCCATAAATAAATGCAGTATTCAATTTAATGTGGACGGGCCGGCATCCCTTTGTATGCGTGACGTATACGTGTGTTACCGAGGCGCCGAGAACCCGATCGAGATATATAGAGCCCATCGCGAGCCCGCTCGCAGTGGTAGTTTGAGAAGCTACAAACTTCGTGAAACTCTAGTCGGTTGCCGTTCACCGGAGAGCAAAGAGATAGAAGGGAGTTTACGGGGTAAATTTGGCACAGTGGAGTGAGAGGGTCTAGGATCCGCGAGGGTGGTGCGGGGGTGAGTGGAGATTTCCTTCGTCTCGGCCCTCTCGGGTCTCGCATAGCCGCAACCGCTATCAACTTTAGTCACCGGGACTGTCTATAGTCGGGCGGACAAGATTTACCACTTAACGAAGGAGTGAGAAACCGCCCGAGAGGCTGAAGAGCCACGGTCGGGGGGGGTTACCGGCGAGTTCTCAAAAGCGGGGTGTAGAAGACGAGACTTCGCAAACCCCATCGAATGTCTCCGTGCGCTCGCGCCGGACTTTGCTCCCCCTTTCGCGCCTGAAAGGGAATTCACGTGCTCGAGCACTGCACTCGCGATGAAGTCTCGACGATTCGTTTCCAATGAGCTGGCGGAGTTCTTTCCTAGGCAGCATCTGACCCAATTGTTTTGGGCTTCAGCCTCGTAGAGCATAGTTGTTGGTAGGTGTGTCCTCTTACGTGAGAAGGGAAATTGGCTGAAATATCTGGAGCAGTTCAGGTATCAAGCCAATACTCGGATGGGTGACCGTGGAACGGCAGGTTCACCGAACTTTCGACGGTGATCGCGTCTGAAATTCGGTTAAAATCAAGCCGCAACGGACCCGGTTCTCCACACTTTCCCCGTGCTCTCCTGCCAATGTGACAGCGCATCGGCAGTCACATTGGCAGAAGGTCCGAAGGACCCAAAGCCAACACTTTGGGTTCTTCAGGAAATGCAAGAAATGAAGTGATGTGAGGTAACAGTGAAACGGCTGGTCCTACGAAGTTCTACAACTTCTGGTCCAAACAAAGATGAAGAATAAACAATGGATGGAAGCCCTGTTGAAAATCAGCGTTATGCCCGCGTTTCGCGGATGTTATAGTCTACATTACCAGGGCTGAGAGCCCTTTCATATATAGTTGCAGCCATGTGTCTCAGGTTTACCATACATAGTTGCAGTTATGTGTGACAGGGTTTCAATATATAGTTGCAGTCATGTGTCTCAGGTTTTCCATATATAGGTGCAGTCATGTGTCTCAAGTTTTCCATATGTAGTTGCAGTCATGTGTCCCAGGCTTTTCATATATAGTTGCAACTATGTATAGGGAAATCAGAACTGAGGATTCTGATACTGAAGCCGTCGAGCCTCAGGTTTCCCATATACAGTTGCAGTCATCGTTCCCGATCACTCCACCGACCAATCGGATGTTTTTAATAGACCAGCAGGTCAATCAAAAATATCCGATTGGCTGGTGCAGTGACAAAAAATATGCTTCTATGTTGCCCTCCAGCGATCCTAGTTCCATTGGCTATCAGAGCAACAGCACTAGGATGGTGCTGTAGCTGGTAAAGTGACATCAAAATCTATGCTTCTATTCTGCACTTCACTCATTGTAGCCCTATTGGCTATAAGGCCAAGAGAATTAGGATGACTGCAATATGGAAAATCTGAGTCACGAGAGCTTCCGTATCAAAGCTCTCAGCTCTGATGACGCAGACTGTAACGTTTGTGAAACGCCGTTATAACGCTGATTCTCTACACGGCCTCCATGCGGAAGCCACACACTTTTCCAATAACATCAGAAGCCGTGAAAGCTGTAAAACTAAAATAAACAGTGGATTTCGATCGATGATTATCCAATTCACAATTGAATCCATCAATTTTATGATTAAATTCATCATAACGTCTGTCACTTCAACATCAACGAATCCCGTTAATCTCTTTATGATTGGTGTTATTTTTCGATTTGCCTGTCCCGAACAATCGGAATGATCGAGGACATTGGGTATGGAGGCTTCTCGTCTGGTGACAGAAATGACTACGGCGTATTCTATATTCCATGCAGATGTACGTATCGATACGAATATACAATGTATATAGGTGGTGCAGCCGCGCTATATTTAGTATGTGGGACAACGCGGTATATTTGACTTGTCGCATTCGGTTAGGTTATCCGCGCACAGCTGCGCCATAGTCGCGGCTTGCAGTAGGATCGTTGAGTATATGTGTATACGCGTCAACGCGATGAAGCCAGATCCCCGTCTCTTTCCCCACGCCCGGGCAAACACATAGAACGATGCAACACAGGACCGGTCGATCCGCGGATTCGATAAGCCGGCCACCACCACTGGCCAGGCGCCCCGCGGATTAATATTTAATGGACATTACGCACGGGGTGCAGGCGGCGGGAGGTAATGTTGGCTTGATGGTCATCGGGGCTATGGACCATCCCCGCGCACGTTCCACCCTAGACTTTCTGCATTAACGGCGCTCCTATACAAATCTTTACACACACATACACAGCTGATAGTAGATACAGACGTATACCGTTTTCCCTGGCAATGCCTGGGTTCTAAGTAGCGGGTGTCGCAGTGGAATTCGCTGAAGAACTTGGGGGGTACTCTTTTGATTCCTCGGCTCGGTATTTGCTTGTTACTTGGAGACACAAAACCCTTCACTAATCGGGTTTCCAGATTTTTGTGTTTGTGTTTTTCCAAGCCGGAAATAAGGAATTTTATGGCCGGAAGTGATGCTACTGGACGTTGAACACCTCGTGTGTGCATTGTTACCGTGCAGTTTGGGTTTATCACCGAGGGAGAGAAAAAGTGTGTGTGTGTGTGTGAGAGAGTGAGAGAGAAAGATAGGTAGATAGATAGATAGATAGATAGATAGATAGATAGATAGATAGATAGATAGAGAGAGAGAGAGAGAGAGAGAGAGAGAGAGAGAGAGAGAGAGAGAGATGTGCAGGAGAGCCTTCGTATGGTATTGGGCCGCTGGTAATAATCAGCGTATTACGCCAATTCAGAGTAGGAGAGACTCAATATTGACCCGCGGCATGTAAAAGCATCTCTCTACCTCTCTCCCGCTCTTTCGCTCTCGTCAATGAGAACGAGAGACCGAATTATTGAGTAAAATGGAGTGGAGGAATTCGGCTCGCTTGCCCCGCTGTTATGCTTACCGAACGTGTATTTGGAACAATGCATTACGCGCGAATAGTTATCGCTTTCGCGAGAACTGCGATCAGAAGTTGACGCAATGTTGCCGCAGGGACTCCGTAGCCACCAACCCTCCCCGAGGGTATGCTCGAAATATTAATATGTACGCGTCCTGTTACCCAGTATATTACACAGCGATACGCTTCACTTGTGTTATGTGCGCTGTGCCTCGGAGATGGATCGGTGATTCGTGGCGAACGAGCCGAGGGTTTAAACATGTCGGCCCGGGCATTCGGTTACGAACAGACGTCCATGGACAGCTGGTTTCAACGCACCGGCAAGCCATCCCGATGACGTTCAACATTTGTTGAAGACTTGTTTGGAACAGTGCATCCAGATCTGGGTATCCGAAACTTCGTGCGTGTTCGGGAGGCCAATTTTCGGGTTGCTTTAGTTCCTTGTGGGTGAAACTTGGCAAGAGACATGGTGAAATAGCGATGTAGGAGTTTCCAGCTTGAACGGTATTTTTGCAGCTGAACCATTCCCGCATCTATTCATATGAACCAATGCAATTGTGATTGATGTTCCTAGTTACCACTGCAAACTGGTCAGCTGCTAGGTTGAGGTTAGAGTGCACGTGAGAATGATTAGCTTCCTCGTTGAGGTCATAGCTGCAGTTGAGACTGAACAGCTACTAGGCTACTGTTAAGATTCCAGTGGAATCTTAACAGCTAACTAGGAAATGGTGAGAGTCGTCTTGAAAACTGATCAACTACTAGAACTCGGTGAGGATTGCTCTTAGATTCGATCAGCTACTAGGTTGCAGTTAGGGCTGAACTTAAAGTTTAATGGCTTCTAGGTTTAGGTTAGGGTTGCGCTTGGAGCTCATCAGGTACTACGATGAAGTTAGGCGCGCACTGAAATCTAAACAGCTACTAGATTGAGGATAGAATTTTACCTTTCACTTGACAGCTACTTGGTGAAGGCTAGAGTTGTCCTCACACCTGATCAGCCACTAAGTTGAGGCTAGAGTTGTCCTTACACCTGATCAGTCACTGTGTTAAGGCTAGAGTGGTCTTCGCACCTGATCGGTTGCTAAGTCGAGGCTAAAACAGCCACTGCATTGAGGATAGGATTTCACCTTGCACTTGACAGCTACTTGGTTGAGGCTGGAGTTGTCCTAACAACTGGTCAGCCACTAGCTTAAGGATAGAGTTGTCCTCACATCTGATCAGCCACAAGGTTAAGGCTAGAGTTCTCCTCAGAGCTGATCAGCTAACTAGTTTGTGACTAGATCTACACTTCAAGCTTAACAACTACTAAATTCAGATTAGACCGCACTCAGAACCGAAAAGCTATTAGGTTGCCGCCAGACTCGCACTAAATAAAGCGCGGTGATTTCTCTCTCGGCATTTCAGCATTAGCCACAAGCTATGCTGCTGATTCCTACATACCGGTAAACGAGAATAGTTTGATTTGTGAATGGACCATAATCGAATGCGTTTACGCACATCCAAGAGCATTTGCACCTCCCTACTTGATTCCTTCCGTTTGCGCGAATGCAAGTGCGTTTGAATATCGATTCATGACTCATCTAGCAATTCAGCCATGTGAATGTTGTCGAACAGCGGCCGATTATTCGCGACTAGAACGAGGTCTTTCTCTGCCTCTCTCTCTCTCTCTCTCTCTCTCTCTCTCTCTCTCTCTCTCTCTTTCTCTCTCACTATCTTTCCTGTTCCCTCTTTATCTCTCGTCCTCTCTCTCGCTGTTTCTGCTTCCTCTAAATCTGGAAAATGCTGGCGTCGACGATGCGAGCGTACGAGAGTAAATTTGATCGATCGTAGAATTTTCTCGCTAAAGGAAGTTTGTTCTCGGCATCATCGGCGAGCGTTTCTACGCTCTGATTTCGCATTGTGCACGTACATGGCTCCAATGCTACCGAACAAAAAGGCATGGCCCACGTATCTGTTCTTATTGAATTGTGGTGATTACGCCCCTTTGTCTCCTACCGCTCTATGTGTGTATACACAGGCTACATATATATGCATGTATGCACACGAATCTGCATACATATGTGCGAACAAATATGAATAGATGTTGCCATGAACTGTAACGGTCACTCTTGCTCGTTTCCATCCTCCCACAATCCATTTGCTGTAATTGATGTCCAGTTCTCTCTCTCCCTGTTTTTCACCATGCTTGATATACTTCGTTCTGTGTTTTATTTGATTTTTGACCAGGCTTGAATCAATCAAGGTCCACTACGATGCATCATAATTACACGAACGCGTCATGCGCACGGTTACCACACACCATTACTAATGTACATCATTCCTTATTACGCATTAAGCTTCATAGGCCGTTTAATATCTCATGCAGCTCGGGAGCGTGTTACCAAATATTATCAGTGCCCTCATTTTATCGAAAATTTCACGCACTCCTAAACCGTTCGCGCTTGTGAGCTAATTACTCGACTCGATCGTTGCTATACGGATGTTTTTTTTTCGTTTCCGCGCGCATGTGCGAATTTTATTAGACTATACATTATTATGCAATTGTGTATTTTGCATTTTTCTCTTATCGCGCTGAATAAAATTCAATTTTATTTTGAGCGTGATACAAATTACGAGAAAAGTGGCTTTTTGATATTTATTTACAAGTTCATTGGGATGGATCAAGTGTATGTAATCTCTTGAATACCGATGCACCATTCGTTTTCGCCAAAATCCTCGATTTGCAGTAAAAATCGTTGTGGTGTGGGGAAACAGGTTTTTCGCGTTCAGCCGCCGTCATTCTGAGCCTTGGACAAAAACTCTGTGGTTATTGTTATCAGCGGAAAATTTTCCATCGCATAGGCCCTTGGAATGGTGCAAAAGTCGAACAAAATTTTTTTCGACTCTTCCGGTCACGTTTTTGAAATCGCAAAAGTCCTGAAATTTCAAACAGCCCTAGCGCTGGTCCCATTTGAGTTACAGAGACTTATTGGGGGTTTCCGAAAATGATTTTAGTAGACTTGGAAAATGCTGATGGGTTCATCCCGATATCTCACATAGTTTTTTTAATCAGTATACTTGAAAAGTAGCCGAAAAAGAGGCAAAAGGAAAAATTTACGAAAGTCGGTGGTCGGACTTTGAAATTCTACAAAAAATCAGAAAATAATCGCAGCTCGATGAATCAAGCGGCAGTTTTTAGAGCAAAGGATTGCAAAAAGAATGCATCGAGAGCAGAGTTTTAAATCGAAACAGAAAGTAAATGAGCTTCGGTTGAAGAAAGACCATCATTTTTGGCCGGGATGCAAAAAAATTTGAATGGATAATATTTTTTTTTTATAAGGGGATGAGAATTGGTATATGGTCGGAATGTAATAAGGGAAAAGACCCTGAACGATGGAGTCTACGATATATTTTTTATAAGCCCTTATCAATGTATTTTACCCCCTGAATGCGATTTTACCATTAATTCCGCTCAACACCCTCAGATTCTCTTAAAAATCCTCGAATGTGTTTGGAAACCCGTTTTGCGCGGTTGGCCGGCGTAATTTTGACCCTTCGACAAAAACTCCTCGATATTTCCGATTCGCGAAAAATATCCCATTGGATTAACCCTCCAAATGGTGTAAAAGTTGAAAAACAACAGTAAACAAGCCCCCTGTTTGAAATTAAGGGGTCTTCTCACTTTAGACGCTAAAAAAGGCTATTTCATGCATTTTTTTGATAGGTTTATATTATAGATATTGATATGAAAGATGTTACACTTAAGGCGTTACCCCCACTTGTAGCGCAAAAAACGCCTTTTTCATGATTTTTTTTAAAGAAAACTACAAAACTTTTTTAATCGATCAATATAATATCTTAAAGAACACATCTCGAAGAACTTTCAGTAATTTTTTTATTGAAAAATATTACATTGTTTAGTGGCAAATGGCCGTCAATGAAATAGTTTTTATATACACGGTTTGCGGTGACCAACATTGCGGCGAAGTGGATCATCTGAAAAAAAATGCGGATGGATTTAGTCAAATATAAGTATAAACTAGTCTTTAATCGAAGGATTTTAAAAAATATTCATTTTCCATAAAATGGTGGACAGTCAAAGTTAATGGTTCGATTTTAACGAAAAAAAAACGGCCGTTTTTTGGCTATAAAACGGCCATTTTTTTTCGAAAAAAAAATCGAGCGATTCAAGACTACATTTTTATGTATCAAATAAGCCTGCAAAATTTCAAGAAGATCGGTTCATTAGTGTTCGAGTAATCTTGGTCACCGACTTCAGAAATGCCATTTTGAGAAAAACGCGTTTAAAGTTTCAATTTCAGTTTATACGAAGAAAATATTTTTTTTTGTAAACTTACATAGAGTCATCTATTCTGGGCATAAAAAAAACTACACTTCAAATTGCACTTCAAAAAAATGCAAAAAAAATCGATTTTTTCAAAATCGCAAGTGGGGGTAACCCCTTAATAAAAACACTTTCGAAATACATTTTTTAAAAATTATTTATTTAAGTCACTATTTATAGACGAAAAAGGTAGTTAAAAAAATGTCCTAAAAAAATTGTAGGTCTGCGCTGTTGATGAAATCTCGGAGATGGATCATCCGAAACAACAAAATCAAACGGTTTTGGATTCAGTATGTTAATGGCTATAGCGCATTAGTAAATATCAAAATTAAAAAAAATCTTTGATATGCGCTATATCTATAGTTGTAAAGAATATGTGATTAAAATTTCATAAGGATCGGTTCAGGAGTTTTGAAGACTTTATCAACAAGCCGTCGGAAAACGTTGTTTCGAGAAAAACGCGTTTAAAGTTTGTTTGGGTTACATAAATACATAAAATAATTTTATTAAGTGTAACAATTTTTATATCAATACCTATAATATAAACCTATAAAAAAATCATGAAAAAAGCCGTAATTAGCGTCTAAAGTAAGAAGACCCTTTAAAGTTACGGCCCTAGGTTATAAAGCTAATAAGAGCGATCCTTCCGAAATTTCCAGCCCATGCGGACCCCTAGCCTCTTAGCTCGAACGGTCCCCGGAAGTATTTTTCGCCAATTCCAATTATCAGAGAAACGTTGAAGTTTGCATCGTTGGAACGCAATGGAAATTAATATTCCTAAATTCCTCCACTTTTTTTTGGCATATTTTTCCAACAAAAATCGCTCAGCCATTTTTCGAAATATTTATCTAGCGATCTACAATATAAATATATGAAAAAAAGATCTTCCACAATAATATAAAAAGTAAGGAAAATAACATGTAAAAAAGAGTTTTCGTTGCGTTCCAACGATGCAAATTTCAACACCATGACAAACGCATCCTACTCGATAACACGTTAACGACCGTCACGCGAATGTAGTATTTTCACCTCGATATTAACAATAGTCACAAAAGCAAAAAAAAACACCCGTATAACGGGACGAGGACAATCGGAAGTGCAACTCAGATATGGAGGGTGCCGTTATAACGAGTACGCGAGGAGAGGAGGCTTTAAAATCGACTCTCTCTCCCGATTCGACCAATTTGTCGTTCGTGCATGAAACGAAAATTTCGTCGTACACCCCTCGTGTCCGCGTCCGCTAATGACATGTAAACACTTACTCACACACGCACACTCAGTACTGTCCATGAGACTCCGACATATTGCCCAATTTGTTGGCGACTGTGCTCGTCGCTTGGCACATAAAGAGAGATGAAACAAAAAAAAGAATATTCGATCGAAAATGAGTGTCCTTTCGATAAACTCATTGGGACATTATTTATCCCGAGTTTGCCCGAATAATCGAGCGTTTAATCCGCGAACATGCGCTCATACGTTCAATCGAGAATGGCGATATTCATAAATTATAAAGTCTATTTTCCGGACTTTCAAAACGACCTCCGCTGATTGCAATTTATTTCGTAACGCGATCCGTTGATCAGCGTTTTCTCTTCTACGAGCGACACGTGCCCTCAACTGACAGCGCAATATGTTACGAACGTGTAATCCGTCACATCGGCAAATTGTCCCTTTTTTGGATCAATTATTCGGATACTCGAAACTTCGGAGTTCTGATCGTTTTCAACTGCTCTGTCCCACAATTGAGCCAATCGGACGACAAACGCGACTATTCCTCCGAAAGATCTTCCTGGTTGAATGCTCGATTAGGATACCTAATTTCTGGCGGAATAATGCGGTTTCTTGCAGCCCCTCCACCCTTCCGCCATCAAGCGACGACGACAGCTCCACAATATCAAAACGTATAGTGCCTACTTGGGTCAAAGCACAACGTTCTGTACACCACAGATAGAGTTTAAACTTGTCGTCTAAAAGCGCAAGTTTCCAATCGTGGTCCTCATTGCTGTATTCAATAAGTGGAAACATATATGTATAGAGGGTGGCTTGAAAAGGGACGTTCAAAAGGGAAATCTAGATCATATACCTATCCGAATCACACCCATGTATGATCTACTATCTTTGTTACTTTTTGAGAAAAAAGCAGTATTTTTTCGATTTTTCCTGTAAGCAGTTTTTTTTCTCTTTTGTGCCAAAAAGAAACTATTTTTCGAAAATCCTAGAGTGGTATTATCCCTTAAGGTAGTTGGGAGTCATTCAGACTAGTATAAGTATTTTGTTTATCATCTGGACCTATTACGGTTCTCGAGTGAGACTTCTCACTTCTCGCACTTTCATCTCACGTGAGTTTTGTTACACTATTACTGATCAGTCCGGTGAAAATATGAGATCACTAGGAATTTCCGGCCAGTAATCGCACATTTTCACGATCCCGTAGAACGGGTACACGCCAATCGAATCCAGCCCAAAACAAAAAAACATGTGCATCACGAAGACATAATCTCTTTACCCGGATAAACAACAAGTTAAAATAGAATATAAATTCGCAATTTAACGTTACAGAAAAGCAAAAAAAATGTATTTAGGTTTTTGAAAGAACACGAAGACTTGTTAGCACACGAGTTTGTATCATATTAAAATATAAGGGGTTTCTTATAACACAGTGGTAGCATTATTGTTTGTTTCTAAGAAATCGAAATATTATATAATTTATCCAGGACAATATGTGGTTCACAATTTTCGCCTCTTTAAGGTAATCCAGTCAGTCTTCAATCCATAGGATTTTCATATATTTTTTTTCAGCTTCACTGAATATATTAATAATCGTCTCTGTCAAATTTCAGGGTCGGTTATCGACCCAATTATGGAGAGAAAAAAATATTAAAATTGCGTAGTTTTGTGAAGAAATTCCGAGACGACGTGCAAAAACCCAATTTCCGGTCGTTACAAAAGTGTATATAATAGTGGGAATCCGACAGATTATTAAAAATAATCAGATTTACATACTTAAGACTTGTAGTAATCCAAAGCTCTTAAAAAATTACGCTTATTGACCTTATTTTTATGTAATATCAAGTTCAATTTGAACTTCCGATATTGGATTCATTACCACTTGATACGATAAAGAGACGTCACAGCGAGGCAACAGCTGACTGTAGTCCTAACCTCATCTCACTCATTCGAATTTCCACACATATTTCATTTTTAACCTACATATTTCGCCGACACAAATTTTCCGCGCTTTTTACCAGTCGTGGCCCGAATACAATGTTTTATATTTCCCGCACGTGGCATTGTTTTGACAGATCGACGTCGAACAGCATGGAGGTGTTAAACTCGCCTGGTTGAGTAAAAAGAGACGGAGATAGAACCAATGTTGCCAAATATCAAACCTAAAAATACTGCGCGTGTCGTTGGAATAACTATTTTTTTCATTGTTCTTATAAAATGTGAACATTCATTCAACAGTTTATACATGGAAAATTTTAATTATCACAAATTATTTATTTTGAATATGTTAAAAATATGTTTTGTACAAGTCTCAAGTGTGATCAGTGATATGACTAGTGTGAAGCGATAAGATTACCTTAAACTCGGACGGGAGCGAACCACAGAAACAAGCTAAAGAATAGCAAAAGCACAATCATCATCAAATTATTCATTATTATCGAATAATAATACTGCGTGCGGTATAAACGTTCAGTTGTTAATTATTATTAAGTATTTGCGACGAGATGTAGGCACCACTGAATAAACTATTTCGTAATAACCCGTCATATTATACAGCTTTCGATGTGTCGTCGCTGCTTTAGAAAGACGCTCACGCATGCGCGTTACGCTTTTCGACACGAAATATCGTGCCGAGTAAACGCACGTGAATAATCTCCCATTCTCACTAGGTGAAAGGAACCGTAATGGGGTGAGCTGCTTACTTTTGTCATTTCAACCCAAACAGAGAACCGTAATAGCCTCTCTGAACTTTAGTGACTGATCTTGTCAAACCTATTCTTTAACTTATTATCAAAATCTGAGGTGTTTACATTAGTGTTCGGATGGTCATTTATTTATTGCTCAACAGTGCACTTCATGAGGATAACACAAGTAAGAAAAATCGCGAAAAAAGTACACACACAAAAGAAACATGATAAATGCTTTTTACTCGAAAAGTAAAGAAGAACGTGGAACATACATGGGAGTGATTTGGATCGATACGAGGCATCTGGATTTTCCTTTTGGTAGCCACTTTTCGGGCCACTCTCTATATACACAGGGTGCCCCTTTCAAAAAAGCATTAAAATAAACCGAAGAGATAAGGTCGTACAAAAAAGCATTTCTACAAAATTTTTATGGTTTTGAAGGGGACATCCGTTCACAAAATAATATTTTTGTGAACAAATCTACGAGACAACTACGAGGTAACGTCAACTTTTTTAAATGGAAAGGCATGGTTTACTTTTTTTTATGAAAATAGCTGTTCTTGAGACGAATCGAACGGAAAAAGAATTCTCTAGCTAAAAAATCAAGAAAGTTATGCTGGTTGAAAGTTTTTGAATATATGGAAAAGGATATTCCGAATTCGTTATGTCTATGCAAAGTTGCCTATCAGCTGAACCACCTATGTTGAGAAAGATACTCAATTTTGTCCATCGAAACCTTGATCGTCGGGACAGGGTAGTCTTTAAAATGACATCCGTATAAATATGTTAATATTGATCTAAAGTTGATTTTGAAGACCTTGGGTTTTACCTACAAGGAACATCAGTTTGGTGTCCTCCTCCGATTTTGTGGAAACTTTTTATGTGGAACAGTATCAAAAACTAAGAGACACGTATTTTTTTGTCGGCGGAAAAACGGGTTCAAGAGGTGAAACGCACCCTCGAAAATAGGGGTGTTTTTCGTTTTTCGTTGATAAGGTTATCGTTCTCATCTCCAATGTATAGTACACAAAAAAAAATAAACATTGTTGCAATTTGAATTTTTTCATATCTCGTACCGTTAAAACGTTATCGACGAAAAACGAAAAAAATCCCCATTTTTTAGGGTGCGTTTCACCCCTTAAAACAGTTTTTCCGCCGATAAAAAAATACGTGTCTCTTAGTTTTTGATATTCTTCCACATAAAAAAGTTTCAACAAAATCGGAGGAGGACACCAAAGTGGTGTTCCTTGCTAGTATTGAGTGAAGGGACCTAATATTAAGAATACCCATTATTAAAAAAGAGGCCACTATGAGAGCGGTCCCCGAAGAAGTTCAATGCCTCCAAAATCCTCTCTCCCCATATATATATATATATATATATATATATATATATAGGTACACACACATATATGTCTACCGCACAACATTCGGAGCGGTCTCTCGTGCCCGAGAGTTCGTCAAAGTTTTCGAGTCCCGGCTGTATTTGAGAAACGGCACGCTCAAGGGTTGCGCAGTGAAACTGCCGTATGGTACGGTATAAACCCAGTTAAGCCGCAAACCCCGAAACACTATAGGCGCACTCTGCGCTTGGCAATCCTTGGCGAAAAAAAACCTGCGGTATCAATGAGATCAGGGCCACGCGATCAATTGATTCGCGGAACAAACTCCGGCTAGAAATTGGTCAGCTCATTCGCAGGAGCAGTGCGAAAAATAATGTTTGACGATCGTTTCGTTTGACGAAGAAAATAATAAGGTTCAATATTACATCGGTGTTTGAAGGACGTAGCTAAAGGGAGAAAAAAGAGTAGAAGTCGGTGGCTGGAACGGTTCGGATGGAACGCTGTCCCATCAGTGTACTCTTTCATCTCCGGATGTTTGTCACCACGGGAGAGAAAAGCACGGGAAACTATGACGGCGGATGTAAAAGCTCTTCTTGACATCTGCATCGAGAGGTACCTAGAGAGAGTAAGAGAGAGAGGGAGAAAGAGACCGCCACACGGGTTTCCGCCTTCCGGTACACACTGCTCACCGGAAATCGTCTGTGGCCGCGTCATCTTTTCGCTCCGCCACGAACAAGTTGGCTTGAAGAAAATGCTTCCACCACTAGAATTTCGACAAGTTGAAAATACATTCCAAGGAACGGGATGTACATATACAGAGACACACACCGATAGATGGTCGTTCCCTTCCCTACCGCGTGTTCTCGACACTGCTGGGGATCCCCCAGTACGTTATAAGTCAAGAGAAAAAAGCCAAAGAACTGGCACCCTTCGTCTTACGTAATATAGTGCCCATATACACACACAGACAGACGGTCTGGAACTTGTGCAGTTCGAGCAGAAGTGAAGCAACTGTTTTTGCCATATACATACGCAAATACATCACCCACCAGAGGAACGGTAGTTGAATTTCTCTTTTACATGTGCATGTATGCATACGGACAGAACTTCTCGCCAGTCGTCAAATACACAGGCAAGAAGCGTAGCAAACGTCACATTGAAAAAGTTTTTATTTTCACCACCGCATGGAGAAACTTGTGTTTCAGTTCTAGGAAAAGCTCCGAGTACAGGCACAACGCGGTTACCAGAGGAACGGATCAATTGCGAGAAACATGTGTTGGTAAGCCTCTGGCTACCGTTTGATGGTAATGATGAATAAACTCTATTTGTTATGTCAGTAAGTCAGCGGGCTGATCACTGGAGCAACATCTTCTTGCCAATCCTTATCACTTTAGTGATACATGCAACATCTTCTTGGCAATCCTTATCACTGTTGTGATACATCTTTATCACTGTCGTGATACATGCAACATCTTCATGGCAATCTTTATCACTGTAGTGATAAGGATTGCCAAGAAGATACTTTTGAAGTATTGATCCGTAGTGTGATGAAGTATCAAAAGTGGATTTTAGCAGTGACAGAGTAGAAATGTCTTCCAATTGTAGGGGATTCTTGGCACCCTCGTACGTCATTGGTAGATGTAGCCGGATCACTTGTACATATGGAGCGTTTGATCAGGGCAGAGGGTGATAACATGCTAGGATCACGCGTTTTCCGACTGCATGTTTTCCAATTGATTCATTTCCACCACAATACGAAGAAACTTGTGTTACAGTTGTAGGAAAAGCTCCGAGTACAGGCACAACGCGGTTACCAGAGGAACGGATCAATTGCGAGAAACATTTGTTGGTAACTCCCTGCCTGCCATTTGATGCCAATGACGAATAAACTCCATTCGATGTGTCAGGGAGTTGATAGGCTAATCACTATAGTGATGAGGATTGCCAAGAAGATGCTTTTAAAGTCTTGATCAGTGGTGTGGTAAAGTATCGAAAGTAGATTTTAGCGATGGCAGGATAGAAAAGTCTCCCAATTGTGGGGAGCCTCTTTGCACCCTTATATGTCATTGGTGGGTGTTGTAGCCGGATCACTTGCACGTGTGGAGCGTTGGGTCAGGGCAGAGGCGGATGGCATGTTAGGACTGAGATCGCTTGTTTTCCGACTGCACGTTTTCCAAATTGTACGAGGGATTACCGTGGATCCAGCAACAGATAATTCGTTATTCTGCTTCGGAATTTCATAAAAGTTATTAGCTGGCGGGTCGTGCAAGTATCTTCGGGACTTTTCCCGACAGCGGAAGGGTTTCGTTGCACCTGTGAAAATTGGATCTCCAGTTTCATGATGCATCGTTATGGAAAATAAACCCTGGGGGCGAATCCTGGCTAGGTCCTTTCTTCTTGAAGCCCCCCTCCTTTCCTTCTCATTTTGACATATCGCAAAAGTTGCTCTCCCAGAGAATACCGTATAATGTGGACTCAGGATCCGACCTAGCGGTGTGAAACATTGTGTGACGAGTTAGTCGGGAGTCGCACTCCCGAGAGTGCAGGTCCAGGACGAATATAATTCTCTCCTATACGACTTTAGTCATTATGAGTATATTAAATTGAGATTGTTTCATATCCTACTGCTGCTTGTGTTTCACCAACTCGAATAATTGCAAAATTCGATCTGCCTTATAATCCACTTTCCAAACACGTGTTGTGTTGCTTTCCCATCCCTTTGCCTCGTAACCGAAACTTGTGATGTCCGATTTCTGAGAGACCCCCAAATTGTTGTCCATTGTCCAGACGTGTTGTCTTTCCTAATGCAGGTGTTATCCATTGTCCTGGAGTGTTGTCTTCCCTGATGCTGTCCATTGTCCCAATGTGTTGTCTTTCTTGATGTTGTCCATTCTCCCGATGTGTTGTCTTTCCTGATGTTGTCGACTGTCCGAAAGTGTTGTCCTTTCTGATACACGTGGGCGTAAGGAAACTGTAGGCCCATACCAAAACAGGTGGCTACATTTTTACTTTCCAATAGTTTTACCACCGAAAACGCGGCACAGCAGTCATCCATTCAAGTGTCGTTCCTACGTGAACGCCAGGGATGAAGGATAGCCGGAACTTCACATTGGCCACGTCTTCACTGCTGTTGATGTATTGCAGCTATTCGTTATCTGCATTCATCAATGTGTCGGTCACTCTTCTGGGTCACGTATTCCATTGATCAAAATCGACCATACCAGCGTTCATCCCTACCTATGGGTCATGCTACACTCGTGTGCCTTCATGTCCCAGGGAAATCGTCACCTTCGTCCCACTTTATGTACTTGCACTCACGATCCTCACAATTGGCTAAAGTGCGACTAAAATACTGAAAGGGAGATAGATATGGAAAAGGGTGGGTGCGGGGAAGAAAATTGCGGAAAAAGGGAGAGTTCTCTCACTTTGGCTTGCTGCTTTGCATCTTGTTAGCTCATTGTTTCTGAAGAGTAATGCTCGTGTACAGTCCTTATGTATAGTAATGTACTTATGTGTGTTCGTATATATATACACAGATTTGTGCTCATGCAATGTTAGAACGAGCGATACCGAGCATTGTCATATATAGCCATTACTCTCCGCCTACAATAGGCTCAAGTTCCTCTTGCCCCCTGCCCCTCTCTCTCACCCCAACTAGCTTAACGTCGCGAGCAAACGACGATGAATGAAGACTCGTCAACAATAAATGCTTTTACTCCTTGCCGTTCCACCATTTCCGGACGAGCAAGTACAACATCCGGATATCAACTTTTTTCATACTGATAAGAAGTATTCACGGGGAACAAAAAACATAACGGGTTACCAAAAAAAACGAAATTGCATCAACTAGTTTTTCACGTTGAAAAAGTAATAGATAATTCGATAACGAATGAAAGTCATTTTTGAATATTTCAACGGTAAACTTTTTTTTAAAGTGATGTCGATGATGAAGGCTCAATTGCAGCGATGGACGTGAATTCAAGTGGTGGTGAATAACATAAAATACCGTTTTTATGATTGCATAATAAAATGGCAATGATTTTTTCAATGAAGAATGAAAATTCTCTGGTTGAAGAAAAAAATAGCACGAATTTTTTAAGCTCAAAAAAACAGTTCGATTTTCCTTATTTTTTCTGATGGGAGTATCGGGATGACGAGGTCGGGATTTTGGAAGCAATTGATACATAGTCTTGCCAAGATTGAGCTATTTTGTTTATTAAAAAATATTGAATAAAAATGGAGTGATTATTACGTGAACAAAGTGCCTCCGTTGCTGCATGGCCAATCGGTTTAGATGGGTCTCGCAACTAGCGTGATCTGAACGGACAAATACGAAAATGTACTTTCAATATTATAATAAGACTTTCGTATGACCTGATACTTTTCTGAAATTTCGAAAATGACGAAAACGACAAACCGTAGAATAAAAATTCGATTTTCGACCAAAAAACCATTTCAATAATTTGTTATTAACAAACGAATAAACGTATCAAAAAAACATCCGGTTATACGATGGAAAATGTTATAAACTATGCTCTGTCAGAACTTAGAGTGAATCGGACGAATAGATTTTTACATACGACTCACACCGTTTCATAAAACATAGTCTCGAGAAAAACGCAAAAAAACAAACCCTCCAAAAAATACGTCCTAACTCAAACAATTTTGGGAATTTCTACAAAATCGTTCGTGCAAATTCAAGTTAAGACCCTACGCTATAAAAGTATGCAAAATACATATTTTTTCGAAATATCAAGCTTACGCAGACCCTGAAGTAAAAAATTGTGGGAACCGCGGATGTATGAGAAAGTATATCCGTGCATTATTTATTTTTTGTTTTTACGGACATTTATTATGGGGTACGTAAATATTTAAATGTGAAGTTCCCTGGCGTGGCCTTCAATTAGATGCGTACAAAAGCTGCGAATTGAGCTTAACACACACACACACCATACATAAAGGTCTGTATTACGTGGTACAGCTTTAAGCTCGCTCGAGCATCAGTGGCTGAGTTGGCTCTTTTTAGATTTGGCTCTTGCTCTTATTTTCATCCGCCTTCTCCCTACCCTTTTATTTCTTTCGCGCAATGAAAGAGACAAAAGGCGTCTTAATTGCCGCTGCAATGGTAGTGGAGTTCCAGTCGAGCCCTCGTCGTCATCGAGGTCCCCGACGGTATATACT
Organism: Ophion slaviceki; assembly: GCA_944452715.1. Classification (NCBI taxonomy): domain Eukaryota; kingdom Metazoa; phylum Arthropoda; class Insecta; order Hymenoptera; family Ichneumonidae; genus Ophion; species Ophion slaviceki. The sequence continues at coordinate 54,426,064 of OX101784.1, forward strand.
GCATCCATTTTATAAGAAATTAGTTATGACGGAGAGAAGGAAGATCCTCTTAGAGATGAGGAAATGGGTTATAAAGAGGGAACGAGAATGGACGCGGGTGGAAAACGCAGACGGGATATTATATTTATACGTATGGAACTTTCCATGCTGATTGGACCAGACTACGAATCGTGTTGAAGTTTTTCTGTCCTGGTGAAAAATTTATTCGGTTTAATGAATAATTTATTAATCATTAATATCAATGAATAACTAACGAATCATAAATATGAATTAATCATTTATTTATTTAATCATAAATCTTAATTAAGAATTAATATTGAGACTCGTTAGGGTATAGTGTCTTCAGGGTGAGTGACTAGAAAGAAAATTTGGACATTCATCTGATTGGCAGTGACTATCGGAGCGGCTGCGGCGATCCGCCGAGGAGCGTTGGCCGGGACAATACTTGGATGGATGACTCAGCGACTGGGGGGTTGAATGTGAAAGGGATGAAATCGTAAACGACCTTAATTACCTTAATTACGACCTTTTTAGAGCAGAGGAAGACGCCCTAAAAATAAAATAAAAATATAGATATATGCTGGTTAACGGGTCATGCCTAGTTGTAACAGTCGAAAGCAGCTCATTTTTGGGATTTTTTTAGAAGATTCGTTTTAGAAAACGTAGTTTCGAGAAAAAAGCGTTTAAAGTTTCGAACGACGCTCCGAGCATTCCGACGGGGGTCAACATAACAGCCTACAATTGGTCAATTTTTATCTGATCACCTTGAAATTTTCAGTGAACATTTATAAGATAATATACCGTTAAAAAATATTGATTTTGAAAAAAGTTCTTTTTTCACTTATACAGCTAATTTTTTTTAACTTTTACGGCAGTATTACGATATCTGTGGCCCCTAATCCTGACCATGCAGTATTCATATTTGACCCAAAATAAGACTTTTTTCATGAGTGGTGAAATCAAAATTTGACCCTTAATGGGTGAAACGGGGGTTTGAAAGTTTACATGAGACAACATATTTGTTGGTCAGATTTGCTTGAACCTTGGTATAAATACACTTCAATACAAATAATTAAACATGTATTTGTATGGGTTTGTTTGGTGTATTTATGCCAACCCAAACAAACCCAAACAAACAAACACAGTTAAGGGGTTAAAAGTGCTACTTGACTGTCTACACGCGCCGAGCAGCGAGGAAAACATATAGTGTTATACATAAAATAAATATGTTGTCTCATACAAACTTTAAAACCCTCATTTCACCCCCTTAAGGAGGGAATTTCGATTTTTACCACTCTTGAAAAACGTCTCATTTTCGGTCAAATATGAAGGCTGCGTGGTCCAAACTAGGGGCCATACATATCGTAGGATCCCCACGTTTACAATAACCCCTCAATGTAGAAGAAGTTACTCACGAGACCATTTCCGGATTGAGATCGATCGTTGGAGAGAACCGGAAGTGTTCGCCATATGGCGATGCTGCATTGACGAGAATACCCAGCGTCCGGATCTCGATTTTTCCCAACGCGAATCACTCGATCTCGCGCTGTACCACTCGATCTCGTGAACTTATCGAACAATGATCGGCATCGCGGACTCCATGGAATTCCTTATTTTACAACGCGACCTTTCGCGGCTATCCGATAAAAGGGGCGTAAAACTAAAAGACCGAATATTTTAAACGAGCGGTGGAATTGATCCATTGTAATTGCGGGGCCGCGGAATTTGAGAAAGAGAGAGAGAGAGAAAGGAAGAGAGAGAGAGAGAGAGAGAGAGAGAGAGAGAGAGAGAGAGAGAATGAAGGCAATTAAAGACTAATGGTGAAATCGTTGAAAGATTTCTAGCAAATTGAGGCTTCAAAAACAACCGAACCCCGGCGAGCAATGTAGCGTTGCACATTGGAGTGGAAAAAAGGAGAAAAAATGATAGAGAAGCGAGAATACTAGGGAGAGAGAGAGAGAGAGAGAGAGAGAGAGAGAGAGAGAGAGAGAGGGGAGAGAAACCACCCAGTTATTGCATCCATCGGTCGATTTCACCTCACCAACGAATTAAAAGTTTCGTATTAATTGGATGTACCATGGCTGATTAGCAAAAATAGCGGTACGGTACGAACGTAACCCTTCTTCGCGAATTATTTTTCTCTCCCTCCAACTACCACTACGGAATCTAATCAGCTCTAATAATTGAACAAAGCGTCGCTCTCGCGGCGAGCTTTTGCCGTCTAACGCCTCTTTAATCCCCCAAACCTTCTCATTGTCCCTGTTCCATCTGCAGCCTTAATTTGAAATTTTAATATGCGAGAAGTATCGAAGAGTGCTGGAACTCGGCAGCTGTTGCGGATCGGCGTTCCAACTTTTCTCTCTTCCCCTCGTTTTTTCCCGCACCACAGGCCTCGAAATTTTCGGTTGCATATGCAATAAAGAAAAAAGGCCCAGTGAGCGTTCCGACGTTTCGTAAAAATCATCACACCTCGGTCAATTTTTAGAATTTTTACAAAATCCCTGTTGCGAACTAAGGGTTTATAGACGTTAGCAATTTTTGGACATATCGATTTTTTTTTGTTTTCGACGGATTCTAAAAATATAATATTTAAAAAATATTCTCCGAAAATGTGAAATCGATCCGTTAAAAAATTAGGGAATCATGGGCGTTTACAGGTGCCGCGAAACGGCTAACTTTAAACGCGTTTTTATGAAAATGACTCTTTCAAAATCGATAACCAAGATATCTAAAAAATCACTGCATCGATGAACTTCGAATTTTTGCATGCTTCTTTCAGATATCAAAAAGCAGTGCTTGAACGAAGTCATTTTTTTCCGATGCATCGGGTAGGGTACCCAATCATTGGCACTTTAAGACTCCAATTATTGGCACTTTGAGGGCCCAATTATTGGCACCTTAAGGGCCCAATTATTGGCACTCTAAGGGCCCAACAATTAGCACTGTAATGGTCCACTTATCGGCACTGTAATCGCCCAAATATTGGCACTTTAAGGACCACTGTGTAGGTAGGAGAGAAGTGTTAATAATTGATGGGATGCCAAAAAAGTCACTTTACCCTAGTTATTTTTATCAACGAAAATAGAAGGTTTTTTGGGGCGGGGTTGAAATTCCGAACTTTGAATGACCAGAAGGCTCAAAATGCCGAATTTTAATATTCCGAAACTACAAATTTCGTAAAGTTCATGCCAGTGAAAGGTTACACAGTTGACTGTAAATGGTGTAGAACGGTGCAAGTAGCGATAGCAAAAGGATACCAATATTATTTTTATACGACATAATTATCAGAAATAGTATCAAGAAGATCAACGCTTTATTAGAATGACCAGTAATACGATGTACAAAATAACGAATATGTAATATTTGACATGCCACAAAATTGCGATTCTTTATTATAGAAAACGAACTATACCAGAAAGTTTAAATATAATTAAAGCTAATAAGAGATTCGTCAGGTGTACGAAAGAATTAGATTCCAGAAATTATAGCTTCGAACATCCAGTTTGCGAAAACTGAAGTTTAGATAGTGTAAGATTCCGATACAGAACGTTCAGAACGTTCAAAATCCCGAAAATTGACGCATACAGCAGATAGCAAGTGAAGCCGTGCGCGGCTAGATGGCAGCACTATTATCACCGTAACGCATGGTAACGGTGTTCAGATTTTCGGACTTTTGATCCTTCGGGTAACATTCTTTAGGAGTTTTGATCTTTCGGGGTAGTATTCTTTCGGAGTTTTGATCTTTCGTGGTAAAATGTTTTCAGAGTGTTGTCGGCCTTTACATTTTATTGTGAATATATACTGTAAGGATGTTTAGCTATCCATGATTTATATTGATATTCTTATTTTCGGAAATTTTAACAGTACAAACCTTGGCCATTCAGGAACCCGAAGTTTTAATACTACAGTTTTTCGGAACTATGAACTTTCTAAACATGAGAAGTTGATACTTGTTTTATGCGCCGTGTTTTCAGATCGACACTTTATCAGTCGGTCCCATGGTCATTTTCATTTAATTCCTTACTGGACTATTATTTTCGGTTATATGATAATTCGGTATACAAAATTTTGGAATTATAAATCTCTAGAAGTATTGAGTAGTAGCTAATAAATTCGGAATTTTGAGCCTTCTGGTCATTCAAAGTTCGGAATTTCAACCCCGCCCCGTTTTTTAAAAGTAAAAATCGATACTTTCACTATGGACCGTGGCCATTTTATCAAAAATCAATATTTTATTAAATCCTTCGTCAAGCACTGGATAATGCCATGCAAAAACTAAATGTGTTTAATTTTGTTTATTTCGGGTGAATCGTTTCCGAGCAGCAGTAATCACTGCGAAGGACGTTTTTCAAACAGCGGTCTCCCACGAACTATTGTATTTACCACACATCCAAATATTTTTCAATACAAAAATTGTAAAACATTCTTAACCCTCCGTTGTCACACTTACCTGGAGAAACATGCTTGTCACACTGGGTCAAATTGACCCAGTCCATTTTCAAACTGTTGGTACACGAAACCTATCAGCCAACCATGAAAAAATTCACGAACATACTTCAAATATTGCATAATATGTGCCAGAAAATATTATATAAAAAATCAGATGGAAACATGCAAAAAAAATCGTAAAGATAAGAAAAATGAGGACATCTATTTGATGCTAAAGTTGAACGCTGGGTCGTTTAGACCCACAGTGACAACGAACGGTTAAAAACATACTCTTCAATAGAAAAAAAAATTAAAAACGCGTGCAAATTTTCTAAAAAAAAATCACGAAAATTCTTCCTTTTTCCAGCCACGAGGTAGGTGTAAACCGTTGAAGTCACGACCCTAGGCTATCAAACGATGCAAAAAAATCATATTTGTGAAATTTGAAGCTTATGCGAGTTCCTCAAGTGGATTTAGATCGGCAACGGCTCGGAGCGCTGTCTGCCCTGTGATGGAGAACAGCGCAAAGTGAAAGTGCAGCAAGAGTTTTCCTACTCGATAAAGGGCCTACATATAAAGATATACACGAAGCTACTTATGCACAAAAACTTTTCCAACCGAGCCTTTCGTATGCCGAAGGTTTGGGAATTCTCGCGCTCGCGTGCAATCCTCGCTTCCGAAGAGCAGCGAGAAAGATGAAAAGACGAAAGAAAGAGTGAGACAGAAGCAAGGCGCGAGGGAGGCTGCACGGGAACGTAAGGTCTCGAGCTTCGAGGGTAGAAACGTAGAAACTACCCACGAATGGGAAATTCAGTCGAGTGGCCTCAACAGTATATAACGGAGGCTGAAAAGCACAAAGTGCAAGCTTTGCCTCTCCGATTCTCTTCTCCAGCCCTCGCACGCCGCAAGCAGGAAGTTAACTCTTCGCCGGATATGGGCGCGAGCATCAGCTTTCTCCTCTTCTACTCGCCCACCGTCTGTTCTTCAGTCTAACGAACAATCGTACAGAATCGGATTATATATAGCTTTTGGCTATATATAATCTAAGATCGTATTCGACTTATATATTTCGTATAATACTATATATTTCTAACGTATATATATTAGACGTATATATTTCTAAGATCGTATTCGACGTATTGCACTGAGAAAATGATATACACCCTTGGCCAAAAGTTTGGGGCACCCTGCAAATTTTTTTCCGGACCAAAAATTAAATATCACGGCCAAAAAAAATCGGAAACCACTTTACCAAACGGGGTTTCGAAGAGAATAAAGTCAGCTTCAATTTCTTTTTTTAGTTTTATTTTTTCGATTTATTTTGTGCCCGGTACGTCTTTTTGAAAATGGCGGTTTTTCACGATTTTCGCACCTTGCAATGTTGTACACTGGACTTTGGAAAAATAGTAATCTCGCTATTTATTGACGTGATCTTCGGAAAGGGAAGTGTTACCTTTAGTTTCGTATTAAAAAAAAAAATTTGCAATTTTTTTTCGCAGAGTAATTTAGTTTTTCTTGAAAAAACGGCAGATTTCCGTAAAGCCGGCATCGTGCAGCGTATCGGTTGAGAATATTTGTCCTAAGGACTAAAAAGTTTTGTTTTGCTTTTTTGGAGTTGTTAAATTATTTTCAGATTTTTTTGGCAACATTTTTTCTCATCGCTAGTTTTGGTTGATTGTCGACGATTAATCTAATTGATTTATTGCCATTACATTGAAACGAAGACGTTTTAATGAAAATATCTTTGTTTGAAAGTAACTTTTCCAAAAAATGGACGTAATTGAATTTGTACGTCGTATGGATCAAATGACGTTTTGAGCTTATCCAGAGTCAAACGAATGACCACTGACTGTCATTCAAATCAAAGATAATCCGGAAAAATAAAGTAATTACACTTCGGCAGATTAAAAAATTAGTGATAAATGCTCTTAAAAATTAAAAGAAAATGTCGTCTGATCAGTACGATGTACAAATTCAATTACGCCTTGATCAAAACCATAAAGCACCCTGTATTTTCCTTCTTTTTCCAGTTTAGGGTATTATGCCATTGAACTTTTTTTTGTTTTTAAAATGTATTTATTAGACAATTTAAACAATATTATTAATAGATAGTTGATCCACCCACAGCCTTCGTCATCTTCGTTTTAATGTAATGGCAATAAATAAATTAGATTAATCGTCGAAGATCAACCAAAACTAGCGATGAATAAAATGGCGCCAAAAAAATCTGAAAAATTCAACAATTCCGAAATAACAAAACAAAACTTTTTAACCCTTAGGACGAATATTCTCAATCTCATAGTTTTCACGATACGCTGCACGATGCCGGCTTTACGGAAACCTGCCGTTTTTTCAAGAAAAACTATATTTCTCTACGAAAAAAAATTGATTCGAAGCGATTAAAACTTGAAATGTTGAATATATCTTGAAAAATACATTGTCTATGGAAGTACGAAGGATTTTTTTTTATATTGCATAGTTCATTTGTTATTAACAATTATCTGACGAAATGTTTCACTTTCCAAAACTTAGCCTAAAAAATGGTCAGATAATTGTTAATAACAAATGAACTATGCAATATAAAAAAAATCCTACGTACTTCCATAGACAATGTATTTTTCCAGATATATTCAACATTTCAAGTGAATCGGTTGAAAATTGTCTGAGTCATGTTTCCGGCCAACTTAAAAAATGCAGTTTTGAGATAAACGCTGCACAACCGTCATTTTGAAATTAATCGCTTCAAAAAAATTATTGTATACAGTCACTGATATGTATGATAAAGACCCTTTTTGTAATCACGATTTATTTTGTAGTTTTTCTGAAAAAAAAAATCCCCAAAAAGCCTATTTTTTCGGCCTCTAGAGTGGCCTAAGGCCTTAATTGGAGGACAACAAAGATTAGTCAATACGTCGTAGAGCAAGGAACAACTCTCACAGAAAATAGGCGGTCGACCGGTCCCGTGGTCGACCGCCACCCCTGCTCTAATGCTTAATTTAATGTTCTCTATATATACTTTCGAAAGTTTCCTAAAGATTTGGCAGGTCCAATCGTTAATTGATGCCATTGGCGCAGAGAATAAATTCACATTTTCACGGTCATAAACTGATATCCTCCAGGTAAGTGGACATGCGGTTACGCACAGTCTCCAGTGTACCTCGATCGTATCTACGGTCGCGTCTGCGCACGAACGAGCTTCTGCGACAAAGGGCCATGGCAGTGTACAAAGTAAACGGTATTGCCAAATGTGCGATACTTATTTCAAGTACAGATTTATTGACTATCAACAAATCATTATTTCAGACGAGTCGTCGATTTTTCAACAGTTATTTGCTACCTATCAAGAGGGCTATATTTGATTCAACTGAAGATTCATTAATAGTTAATAAATCCTCATTTGCGTTAAATAGAGAAGTTGTCGCGTCAACTGTGTGACTCTTGGCTCAAATGCGACCGAGATAGTCGATTTGAATGACGATCAGTTAATTGTTGTGACATGTTCATTTGCATTGAACACAGGATAGTCGTGGCAACTATACGTTAACGGCCCCAAATCTAAATATGAGGCGTTCCATGTCACTTCTGCCAGTAAAAAATAATCCAGAAATAATGTTGAAAAATCGAGTTACTTTACTGAAAAATATTCAACGAGTGTCGAAATTAAAAAAAAAAATTCCGACGTTTTTTCTCGTTGATTACCATTTTTTAACATTTTTCCATTCAAATGGCTGTATCTTTGGCAAGATTTGACGTATTTACATTCGTAAAAAACGAAAATATGCGTCTTCTTATGGCCTGCCAGGAAAAAATTAATTTAGATTTTATTGAGCAAGTCCAAAGTCCGTTTCAGGGTAAAATGTGCAAAAAAAATGTTCTCAAGAAAAGGCACTCGTTATCTTATTTTTTTTAATTTCCCCGAATTGTAAATAGAACAAATGTATTTTTGGTATTTTGAATATTATGGGATTCCTAAACACCGGGAAGTAACAGCTATTTTTTTTTAAATAATATTCAATTGACGAAATCAACGACGAAGTATGACAAAACGAAGCAAAACAGCTTTTTTCCCTTCAAAGCGTCATAGTTCTGAAACTAAGGTACCAATACCAAACTCTGTTTTTTTTTCGTCCATTTATCATCAGGCAGTGGTGAAATTAAAGGGCTTCGGGTATTGTAGTATCTCTGAATCCACGATAGCGTTTTTCATAAGTCTGGTGTTTTTCAAAAATATGTTCCACATATGTCATATGTATTTCAAAAACCTGGTAAACATACAGCGAGTGCTCCACACTTTTCAATCGAATAGTAATGAAAAAAAATAGCTGTTAGTTCACGGTGATTAGGAATCCTATAATATAGAAAATACCAAAAATCCGTTTTTCGTATTTACAATTCCGGGAAATTAAAAAAAAAGATAACCAGTGCCTTTTCTTGAGAAAAACAATATTTTTGCATATTTTGCCCTGAAACGGACGTTCGACTTGCTCAATAAAATTTAAATTATTTTTTTCTGGAAGGCCATAAAAAGACGCACATTTTCGTTTTTTTTACGAATGTAAATACGTCAAATTCTGCCAAAGATACAGCCATTTGAATGGAAAAATGTTAAAAAATGGTAATCAACGAGAAAAAACGTCAGATTTTTATTTTTTTTATTTCGACACTCGGTGAATATTTTTCAGTAAAGTAACTCGATTTTTCAACATTATTTCTGGATTATTTTTTACTGGCAGAAGTGACATGGAACGCCTCATACATTAATTGTGAACAAATCTCTACTCCTTTGAACTGTATTATCATAGCACCATTTCAACTCGTTATTCGATGAACATAAACATCTACTGAGTTAAGAGAAATAAAAGTGATCAAATAAGTCATTATTTTCGAAGAAATACTATGGCTATAAAATGTTGTCACGAGAATACGAATATTTCTTAACGAGTAACAAATTTTGTAACAGTTAATGAATATTTGAACGAAAGTGCCAACTAAATGTATTTTTTTACTATGAATAAACTGTTTTCTCAGCAATAATAAATGACGCAGCAATAAATAAATGACCAACTGCACACTAACGTAATGCCTTAGATTCTGATCAAACGTTTCAAAAATAAGCTTGAGAGGATTAGTCACTAAAGTTTGGAAAATAAAAAAAAATACCTATACTAGTCTAAATGACCCACAATTTCTGTAAGAAACTTTTACGAGGAAAGTACGTACTCAAAAGAGGATAAAAGTAAAAAATCATGGTACAGAAAAACTCGACAAAAAAATTATAAAATGCTTCTTTCTCAGAAAGTAAAAAGATCGTAAAACATAAATCAGGGTGATTCGAACAGGTATTGATACGATATAGTTTTTCCTTTTCAATGTTACTTTCTGAGCCACGTTGTACAATAAAAATACTTATATACCTTTATAGATATAGTATATACATTTAAAATATATATATATATATATATATATATATGTGTGTGTGTGTGTGTGTGTGTGTGTGTGTCTGTTCGAGTATATATATAAATATATGAATTAATGTTATGATACAGTATATTACGACCGATGGAAAAAACTAGTTACTTGGCCGAGGTTACCTCTCAAAACTCCCACCCCCTTCCTCCGCGTTATTAATTGGAAAAAAAACTCTCGGCCCAACGGCTGCTACTAGCTACTGATGTCGGTTGCATAGCAGCAGGAGTGCGGCAAAGGACCGAAGGGAAAAGAGAGAGAGAGCACGAGAAAAAGAGAGAGCTTGAAGGGAAGCCCTGGTTTGGGTGGTGGTAGTAGTAACGGCAGTAGCTGGCTCGGCCTGTGCTCGGGATTGCAGGAAAAGCGAGCTCATTAAAGCGATAAAATTAATTTAAAGCGGGTCTGCGCCTCCCGTCCCGCCAACTTTTCTACTTCCTATAGCTCGCGCGCTCTACCCTTATACTCCCGAACCGGCGGCCGCCCTACCACGCGCGCGCACAATCTAATTATTTTTACCGGCTCAGCGAGCCGTATTACGTTCGACACGCGTTACACCGAATTCGCGGTCTGGATTAGAAACGGCGATAATTCGCGTAAATAATTGTTCGTGAAGTTTTACAGCTGCGTATAACGAGACCGAGACGGGGGGGATGCCGATCGTTATAATTGAAACCTCGATTTCCCGGGGTATGCTTTTTTTTATCTTTGTTTCTATTCTGCTGTCTTACGGAAGAAGGCGGCATTTACAAAAAAATCGAAAATGCGTTTTACTGTACAGAACGATGGGAAATTTTGTACTGATTCCAACGGTACCAAAAATTCATTGTCGATTTTTACGTATCTCGATCCCAATAAAGTCCGGTTAAAATCGCCCGGTTAAAATTGTGGCATTAAGGGGAAAGATTTAGGCGAGGAGAAAATTGCTGATTTCCATCATTTTTTTAAGGAAAGATTTTTTCACCCTTTTTGAGACTTAGGGTAAGTTTTATTACTACTTTTGGCTGTTACATGGTATTTTTTTTATTCATTTTTTTTACGGCGTTATACGCAGTTGCAAGGCCAAAAAAGTCGTATTTTTACGATTTTTTTCTGGAAAAGGATTTCATTTGGGCAAAACGAAAAGTATTAGGCAGTGTACTGGCATCTTTTAGCTTTAGATTGGCATTTTTTATTTTCAAAAATGTTCATTAATATTGCTCCTGTAGGAAGTCTCCTGGAGGTCCCTGAGAAAAACGTGTCCGGCGGTGAGCAAAGTATCTCCGGTTTGGATTATCTAAAATGAAAAAACCAAAAAGATTCTTTTAGGGGATAGATGAATTCAGGTATTAATCGAAGGAATAGTCGAAATTTTAATTTTTGACAAAATGGTGGCTCTGGAAAGAAACAATTTCGATTTTCGAACAAATTTTTTTGTTAAATCGTTGAAAAAAAATAGAAATAATTATCGGAAATCTTATTCCTTGGATCAATACCTGAAGAATATTTCTGACAAGGTTTTGTTAAAATTGCAGACCGATCGGTTGAGCCGTTTTTGAGAAATTTTGCTCACCGACTTTGAAAACAGCGTTTTGAGAAAAACGCGTTCGAAGTTTCTCGGACGCTTGGAGACGCGCTCCGAGCGTCCTTACAAATATGTGTGTATTTCCAAGAATATTCGCTGGATCGATTTGAAATGTTCAGGGAATATACCCACATATTTGTACGTTCCGAAAATGCAATAAAAAAAATCGATTTTTTGAAATTTCTAGCTGCGTATAACCCGTTAAATGGCGAAGGTATGGCACGGTCTTGTAAACGGGTTGCGGCGGATCTTGTCAGACGGCGTGACGCGTAGCGTCGGCGGGATTAAGCTGAAAAAAAACCAACTTTTCTTTCATTAACACTCAAACGCAGAATATGAACCAAGAAAATATTAAAAAACATGAACCTAAATGTTTTTGAAAATGAAAAAAATAAATTCATTGCAAAATATAGCCATTCTTTTGGGAAAATTCAATCTTTTTGTTCCAGAGGGTACCATTTTTTAAGATTAATGAAAAAAATTTCACATAACATCCAAAAGTAGTAATAAAATATACCTTAAGACTCGAAAATGGTGAAAAATCTAGCCTTTAAAAAAACTCATTAAATTCAGCAGATTGTTTTTCTCGCCTAATGGTATCATCTCCCGTATCATTTGCATCGTTTTATTCCTGTTCTATTTTCATTATCATTCTTCTTTGGCAGATTCGTGTCATCGATCTTTAATTAGGACCTTGATGGGTATGGAGCAGCTGCGGGAGGCCTAAAAAACAGGTCGATTTATGATATTTTTTCTGATGAGAGTATTGGAATGATGCGGTCGAAATTTTACACACGATTAATACATGGTCTTGACAATTTTGTTTTTTTTTTCGATCGAAAAATGTCGATAAACAATGAAGGCGTTGTTATTTTGTTTGGGTTTTGGCAACGAAGGTCAAATGAAATCAAAAATGAAAAAAATTAATCTCAGAATAATAATAAAACTTCCATATGACCGGACACTTTTTTGAAATTTTGAAGATTATAAGCATAGCAAGCTGTAGAAAAAAAGGTTTGATTTTCGACAAAATATAACTTCAATTATTTGTTATTAACAAATGGATAAGCATATGAAAAAAATCTTCCGGTCATACGAGAGAAAATGTTATAAACTACGTTCTGCCCGAGTTTAAGTGAAACGCACCAGAAAAAAGGATAAATCGCAGCTGGGTGATCCGCCGTAGCGCAGTAAACCATCTGACCCTGCACAAAAATCGTCATAGCGCGATCAATTTTTATGACTCTCGAAAAATATTTGCTGCTAATTGGACTAACACCCTAGACTATAAAAATATGCCCCAAAAACCCACAACTCAAAATTTCCAACCAACCCTCCAAAGACCATTTGCGCGATTTCCGTAGCCTAAGTTCATATTCAACGATCCAAGAAAATTAAGGGAGACTTTGTCCTCGAAAGCAGCGGGAGATGTTAGCGGCTCAACATGAGCAGCTAGAAGAAGAGGAGGGATGCCTCTATGGACCAGGCATTGCCGATTAGCGGTAATTATAAACACATTTGTGTAAACACATTACAAAACTTTAAACGCGTTTTTCTCGAAAACACGTTTTTAAAAATGGCTGACATTCTTCTGACCGCTGTAATTAACATATCGACCTGAAATTTGGAGAGCATACTCAGAAAATATGTCTTCACGGAATGACGGATCGTTTTTTTCGATAGATACATTTTTGCATTTATTATTTACCTTTTTATGCGAAAGAAACGCGAAAATTCGATTTTTTTAAATTGCCGCCATTGTCCGAAATTTGTACTAAACGAAAAACCCATCCGTCATTCCATGACCAAAGGGTCACAGATTGATAATATGCTTTGAATTTGTGTTTCAGATCAACAAAGAGGGGGCAGTGATGTCAGCCGTTTACCTCCCGCGATTTGAGGACCTGTTTTCGCGAAGCTGCAACGGCCGCCATTTTGGTTTTTTTTTTTCAAAAAATTTTTTTTTAACGTTCTGTATATCATGAATAAAAGCAAGAAAAAACCGCACTCAAAAAGCTTTACTCGTTTCCTTTAAAAAAAATAAAATGTAAACACCTGAAATATGGCACTCCAAGGACAAAGTCCCCGTTAATGTTCATTACTTTTCAACGATACAACCATCAAAATCATCAACAAAAAAAAACGTTGGCGACCACGTCAGCCACCCCAAAATCCGTCACAATTTTATTTCAACCCTTCACTTCAATTCAACGATCAATGCCAATTGCCATTGCTGATGGAAACGTCCAAGAAGCCCAAACTTCTCCAGACCTGCAATAGGATTGCAGTCCTTCATCCCAGCGTCGCAAAAACCATCCTCACCGCCGCTCCGCGCTATTATTTGTTCATTTTAATCGAACGTGAATTGAATTCCAATCGAATCTTATGGCCCTCCGAATTTGTGTCCTCCATATTTTGCTCCCCCCCCCCCCCCCGCCCGTAGAGGGTTTCGTAAACGCATTACCCGAAGTGTAATACATATATTAGTGTGCGGTGTGCGCGCGTATGTACATATTAACCGAGAAACGTATGGGAAACTTAATATAGAGCCACCATAGAGTCGAGTTAGATGAGACAAGCAAATCCATTTCGAACACATTTCACGTGTGCATGCGCGGCGCGTGGGTGTACTCCGGGAGGGTCGCCGCACTATTCGCTGCTAAAGTTCCAATCTCTTCGTGTTCTATTGTCGCGTGTAGTTCGCGACCGAGAGAGAGAGAGAGAGAGAGAGAGAGAGAGAGAGAGAGAGAGAGAGAGAGAGGGAGGGAGAGAGAGAAGGCAAAGCAAGAGTAGCAAGCGGGGGTGGTTCGCAGACAGTGGCAATTACCGGCCAATTAAGCCACCTCCGAGCGTAGCAGAGAGCTCGCTGCGCCACCACCTTTCCCCTTCTCGCTCTCTCGCCCTTTCTGTCCCTCTTCCCTCGGAACTATATACATGAGAAATACTCTCCTAGATACTCAGTCGGTTTCCAACGTCGTTTCTATGCTTCTGTCGTTCTGTTCTCTCTCTCTCTCTCTCTCTCTCACACACACACACACACACACACACACACACACACACACACACACACACACACACACACACACACACACACACACACACACACACACACACGCACACACACACACACGCACGCACGCATGCACGCACGCACGCACGCACGCACGCACGCACACATACACACACACACACACACACACACACACACACACACACACACACACACACACACACACACACACACACACACACACACACACACACACGTGTATGTGTATGATTCAACTACGAGGAGCGTCCCCATATTAGCCAATTATCCCCACACCGAACTCCAGCTAGCCCCCAATGGCCCTAAAGTCATCGTTGGATGAATGTGAAGGTCATTGCAAGGACAACATTGTCCCCAAAGTGACGGACACGATCGAAAATAATTCAAGGACCGTCCTCAAAACAGACCTGCAAATAATCGAACTTATACTTATATATATATACACACCGGGTGGTTGCGTATATATTGAGACCTGGAAAGCGAAAGGGCTGGAGACAAACGAACTTGAGTGTCGAGTGATTCGGTATTCGCCTTTGTGTGCCTCGGTAGTCGATCAACCGGGACAGTAGTGTTACCAGCGGCAGAACTCTTCTTCGCTATTTCCAGTACCCAGTACCCCAGAAAGTGAGAGAGAGAGAGAGAGAGAGAGAGAGAGAGAGAGAGAGAGAGTTCGGGACACCCGTCGTCACATTGGAGCCCTGTTACGACCTTATAATTTCATTTGGGGCCTCGTTGCACCCCTTCAACCCTATCACCCCTATTGGCAGTGCACCTGCAAGCTTCTCCGTTGGGTCTCATATATATATATATATATATATCTTCGTACAGGGATAATGTGTGCTCCGACCCTCGATACACAGCATGCGAAACTACCACGGTCTACCTCTCTCTCTCTCTCTCTCTCTCTTTGTCCCTCCCCTTCCTTTGGCTTCTCGTGCATTCACGACGAAAATCACAACTTCTTTGATAAGTTTATTACAACAGTTTGTATACAGTTTATGATAGAGAAAATTTTACCGGTAATTGTGTACGAAGCGCACTGGCGTGGTCCGCACGAAGGGTTGGGGTCAGGGAGGGGGTGGGTGGCGTTTGAATTTATGAATATGAATATATACATATATGTGTGTGTGTGTATGTATGAAGCCGCTGTGACGAAGAAAATATATTGTCCACCCTGTGTACCGACGCACTTTGCGAAATTGCATTTATCCACGTGCCTCGTAACAATATACGTACAGGAAAGTTCAGAGGGTGCGAGCAATATAGATACATCTACATAAGCATCCGTTGCTTTGGCGAAGCTCACGTCAATGGTGATTTTCTGCGAAATTACCTCCCCCAAAGTGTTCCGTGGCCTGCGTCAAATTCATTCGTCCGAGCTTTCCACCCTTTAAACTTTTCGTCATATCGGGGTTTCGTTTTTTTTCAACTCTTCATGCAGTTGATCTACCCCGATCACTGTAAAGTCCCCATGTCCACGTCGCAGTTCACGTATGGGCTCGAAGTTTGCATCATTAACCCCTTCGTTGGCATTGACGCAGTAGTGCGTCAACCTTCCACCTGGTGCAATAGTGCGTCAATTTACCTGCCATTTTGGACACTTTTTGTCGAATTCTCTCTGCCAACGCAGGGGTTAAGGAGGTTGGAGCGTTAGCCACAATCCAAGATTGAATGAAAAAAAAAAATGTATATTATTGTCTAGACTATAGTGAATTTTCACAATTTTTGGGAAATATTTTCACCGAGAAGCACCAGAGATAAAAAATAGTGAATGTAATTTTACGTGCGGTTAGATAGGTAAGACATTCACGCTAGGGGTGATGTAATTTTTTTGGTTATTTAGCACCAAGATAAACTATTTCTAACAACGAATTAATGCAAACTAAACCTTGGTAAAGATTTAAAAAAAACCCTATCTTGCCCGTGGTAGACTATACATTTATATTCAATATAGAACGATCAAGGTTTGATGAAAGATTACGAATCTTGGCTGGCGAATGGAGACCATTGCTGCCAATCTCAATGTCCGCGAAGTTGCCATATTTTGGCAATACTTAAGATTAATTAATCGTAATAATAAATCATCTCAGGCATGATTACAAAATGACTCAAAATTTCCTTCTGAGTTGTATAAAACATTCGCTGATGCAGTTTTTTTTCATAATAATCATCAATGATGTACTTTTTTAAGTAGGTAGTAACACAAAACTTTTTCTTATTTACGTAATGAAAATATAAAAATACATAGTTTTGCCCTTAAATTATACATTTTATGAAAAATTAGGATGTACGGAATAAATCTATACCTCGTAAGCATTTTTTTAAAGTTCATTTACAAAAAAAAACAAACACTGACATTTGACCCGACTGGACCGCTCTAACCTCCTTAAGGGCGCTGAGAAATCGATTGAACCTAATTTTTTAAATTTGTCCTCATCAATAGATCTCAAGACCTGAAGTTCAACCATTTTTTATTCTCAGCTCAAAAGAGATGGGCAAACCTTGTCAATATTCTAATTTTCCATTATTTCTTGCACATTTAGGTTTCGGTACGCTAGAAAATACCGTACATTATATTTTAGGGTTTTCGTCCTTCGGAATGTACTCTTATATAGGGGCGGGTGGCGGGGGTGGAAGTTGAGAAAAATCATTTTATAGATTGTTACCAATTTTGTACATTGGGTTCGGTCGATTTATCAGCACACTGCTCGTGACGAATTTCCTAGTCAGAACTTTCTGTTTGGGTTTAGAGAGAAAAATCGGTCTCCCGGGCTAAATAAGGGCTGGGGAAGAATGGGACTGCAAACATTTGTGAGCACAAATCGATTTTGCATCGAACAAGAGTTTACCGAATTCATTCGACCGAGGAATCAAAGATGGGCGAAATTCTTAACTATGCAAACTTCAGCTCTTGACTATGCAACTTCAGCTCCTAACTATGCAACTTCAGCCTTTAACTATGCAACTTCAGCCCTTAACTATGCAAACTTCATCCCTTAACTATGCAACGTCAGCCCTTAACGATGCAAATTTCAGCCCTTAACTATGCAACTCCAGCCCTTAACTATGCAACTGCAGCCCTTCATTATGCAACTTCAGCCCTTAACTATGGAACTTCAGCCCTTAACTATGGATCTTCAGCCCTTAACTATGCACCTTCAGCCCTTAACTATGCAACTCCAGCCCTTAACTATGCAACTGCAGCCCTTCATTATGCAACTTCAGCCCTTAACTATGGCACTTCAGCCCTTAACTATGGAGCTTCAGCCCTTAACTATACACCTTCAGCCCTTAACTATGCAACGTCAGCCCTTAACTATGCAACTCCAGCCCTCAACTATGCAACTCCAGCCCTCAACTATGCAACTGCAGCCCTTCATTATGCAACTTCAGTCCTTCCTTATGCAACTTCAGCTCTTAACTATGGAACTTCAGCCCTTAACTATGGAGCATCAGCCCTTAACTATGCACCTTCAGCCCTTAACTATGCAACTTCAGCCCTTAAGTATGCAACTTCAGTCCTTAACTATGCAAACTTCAGATCCATATCACAAAAATGGTTGACACAACTGCATCCGAGTCGTGCCTTATGATTCTGAGGACTTTTTGTGTCCTCAGAGCCCTGAACAGATGCGCGTGCCGATAATTCGAACCCCGATAAGAGCCTTCCGCGCAATAACCGATTACGATGTCTCGGTAAAGTTTCGTGTTTTTTTCGTTCCCTCCTCTTTTCTTTTTTCTTCTTCCGAAGTCATTTTACGTCTGACTCAGGTTGTGTTTAAAATCCTCTCGTTTCGCTCGCGTGTAGGAGAGCGCCGAAAGCGCGGAGTCGAGTGTCCGCCTCGTTGGATTTTAGGCATAATGGGAAACGTAAAGCACGAAGCTCTGAAGAGGTATAGCAGAGTGGGAGCTTTTTCCTTCGCCTCTCTTTTTTTGTATTCTTTTTACGTCCGACGAATAAGCAACAGAGGGCGAAAAAAGAGGGAATTGTTAAAAGTCTTCTCGAGAGTCGAGCGGAAAAAAGATGGTGCTCGTAACGATTCCCCCATAAAAGTGATATATACCCAAATATATTAATATATATGTACACAGGCACACACATATTGTCCATATTTCGTCTACATAGCTAAAAGATACCTGAAGCCTTACGTCAGACCATCCGGCTGTTTCGAGGACGGTCTTTAAATTTTTAAACGAATAGTTTTTTTTTCGTCGAGAACGGGACGGTCCTTGAAACTGTCCCCAATGCGGGTGTAACAGTAGTGATATATAAATATAACTAATACCAAGCCTTGCTCTCGTCCTACGTCTTCTTTACGTAAAATGAGGGTTAATGAGCCACCAGCGACCGACCCCTTCGCGGATTTTATACCACCCTTCTTTCTGCCGGGATGGCTAGGAGACACGTACACAGTCGAACACGCACAGACACACTGGCACTAACCGCGCAATATTTTATCGTTTACTTTGCACTCGCCCGCGCTCGCGGGTTTCCTCTCTCGTGCCGCGACGAACCGAGACCAAAACCCACCCTGTCTTTCCGTCAGAGAGCCAACAGTGCTCAACGCGCTTCAGGCTACAACCGAGAAACTACCGTCTGTCCTTTCCCTGTTAAACGACTAAAGGGTCTAGCGCTGTCTTATATATATATATATATATATGGGTGTGTGTGACTGGAACGAAACTGCACAGAGTTGAAGCAGAGAAGCACGTAACCGCCGATTATTATCTCCCTCTGGGAACTCTACAACATTGCACACACACAATCCCTCTCAGCAGCTACTCGAGCAGAGTTTTCAACCTGCATATATCCGTATGAGGTTTGAGATCATTTGCATGATGACCAAAAGATATCCGAATCAATGAAGAGAATGTGCGAGAAGCTGAAGAGAGATAGAGACAGAGAGAGGGACATTACAGGGAACGGTGACCGACCACTTTGTATTTGATGTAACAGTTCGACTGGTTTAAGGGGTTACCCCCACTTGCGATTTTGAAAAAATCGATTTTTTTTATTGCATTTTTTTGAAGTATAAGTATCCGGGCCCATACTTCTGTATGGGCCCGGAATAGATGACTCTATGTAAGTTTACAAAAAAAAATATTCTCTTCGTGTAAACTGAAATTGAAACTTTAAACGCGTTTTTCTCAAAATGGCATTTCTGAAGTCGGTGACCAAGATTACTCGAACACTAATGAACCGATCTTCTTGAAATTTTGCAGGCTTATTTAATACATAAAAATGTAGTCTTTAATCGTTCGATTTTTTTTGAAAAAAAAAATGGCCGTTTTATAGCCAAAAAACGGCCGTTTTTTCGTTAAAATCGAACCATTAATTTTGACTGTCCGCCATTTTGTGAAAAATGAATATTTTTTAAAATCCTTCGATTAAAGACTAGTTTATACTTATATTTGACTAAATCCATCCGCATTTTTATTTCTGATGATCCACTTCGCCGCAATGTTGGTCACCGCAAACCGTGTATATAAAAACATTATTTCATTGACGGCCATTTGCCACTAAACAATGTAATATGTTTCAATAAGAAAATTACTGAAAGTTCTTCAAGATGTGTTCTTTAAGATGGTATATTGATCGATTAAAAAAGTTTTGTAGTTTTCTTTAAAAAAATTCATGAAAAAGGCCTTTTTTTTGCGCTGCAAGTGGGTGTAACGCCTTAATTATTATGGTTCGTATACATGATATTGAAGTTCGAATGCGGCAAGAGTACGATATCCAGGGCGCCAAGATTTGACGGTGAATTTCGGGTTACCGAGTGAAAATAAACACAACATGAAGAGTGGTAAAAGTTGATAGTTCGCTTATTTTGCGTTCAAATTAGAATTTTTCGGTAGTTATCGAAAATGACGATTTTTTCGAATTTGAAAATTTCAAGGAACATCAGGCAGGGTAATTTGGAAATTTATAGTTTCGATAGTGTCTCAGAAGCGAAAAATGTATTTTAAATACCACTTACATGTTTTCCTCGCTTATAAGTGCGACTAGGCAGAGAGTAAAGTAGTACTTTTAATCGCTAGGAGTCCGAAGAGGGATTGAAAGTGTACGGTTCACCCCTTCTCGGGCTTGTAAGGCTTTAAGTTTATGTAAAATATAGCGTTCAGTAATTTGGTGTAGTAATTATATGGAACGATTCTTATTGTTATAAATAAACAGAGAATATAAATAAATAAAGCATTATAATCTCGGGATTTATGTTGAAAATCATATAAATACTACGTTTAGTGGTCTTTATATGATACCACTAAACAGACCCAAATAAACCCAACCAAAGAAATACTTTTTGAAGCTCGTCCGGTCAATTTCCATTATTTGCGATAAAATAAAGATATTGTACCCATGAACCAACAAGAATCGTTGAATTTTTGCGTATTCCCAATTACCGCTAAAAGCGCTCATAATTCCTTAAGGGGCTATGCCACTCTAGAGGCCGAAAAAATAGGCTTTTTAGGGATTTTTTTTTAGAAATCTACAAGATAAATCGAGATTACAAAAAAGGGTGTTTATCATACATATCAGTGACTGTATACAATCATTTTTTTAAGCGATTAATTTCAAAATGGCGGCTGTGTAGCGTTTATCTCAAAAGTGCATTTTTTAAGTTGGCCGGAAACATTACTCAGACAATTTTAAACCGATTCACTTGAAATGTTGAATATATCTTGAAAAATACATTGTCTATGGAAATACGTCGGATTTCGTTTTATATTGCATAGTTCATTTATTATTAACAATTATCTGATGATTTTTTAGGCAAATTTTTCACTTTCCAAAAATTTGTCTACAAAATCGTCAGATTTTTAATCTCGATTTATTTCGTAGTTTTTCTGAAAAAAAAAAAAAATCCCCAAAAAGTCTATTTTTTCGGCCTTTAGAGTGGCGTAAGGCCTTAAGGAATCCAAAACGGCAAATTTTTTATTCTTGAAATTCTCATTATTTTGGTTCAAATATCAAGAATCAACGGTCCAACCGTGGCGCCCCGGATATCGTACTATCCCCTTGTATACATGGTATTGAAGTTTGTATAGTTTGAATGCAACGAAGTCGTGTTTCTTTCGTGCAGCCCAATTTTGTTGTCACATTTAGGCTACAAGTATCATTGACATATTTTTGAAGATCTTTAGGGGAGTTGTGCTTAGCTCTACGTTGACATACTGGGTCATTTTGATCCGGACGACTTTCAAAGAAAAGTCTCATTTTTCCAAAATTAAAAATTTCAATTATTTTTTTCCAACCAATTAATTTTATATTCTCCGAATTTTAATTATGCAGACATATTAATAAACGTTGAAAGTTTAACCGTTTTTTTTTCAATGAAAACCGATCGAAGAGTTGTTAATGGCAGGTGGATAAAGTATCCGGGTCTAATTGACCCAGTGTGTAAAAACCGTGGCCAAATATAAGTGTGTCAACGAAGGATTAAGGTGACATAGTTAGATAAGACGACACGCCCTCAATATCTTTTCAAATATTCGCGCTATACGAGTAACGATGATGTTCCATGGTCCGTCAATAAGTGTTGCTAGTAGCGAAATTTAGGACGCCGTAAGTGAATGCGAGTTTTTGCGTAGTAAAGATTTTCGTGATTTTCAAATAAAATAAAAACTGATCACGTTATTAACTGGTACTAAAAATACCCGCCGGGTAAAATTTTTTTTGTTGAACTAATTTATTCATAGTCTACGGTCATTGTACTTGACAAATACTGCATCACTTCATCGTCACTATAATAATGTTCCAGTAAATATTGGTTGCTATAAACCAGTGTTTGTCAACCTTTTTTATAAAGCGGCACACTTGAACCTCTATAAAATTCTCACGGCACACCTTCGTATTGGACTACAAATAACCATAAATAAAATGAAACATAAGTAGGTACATATTTATTATAGCAAAACAACGACATAAAAGAAACACACAGTACCGAATTACATAGATTCAATGTGAAGTTTGCGCTTGATGCAGGCTACATAGATATTTAATTCTCGGTCGAATTGTTGACAAAGATACCCTCATTTCCTCTTCTACAGAAAGCAGTCTTTCCCTTTTATTGTTTTTTATATTCACGAGTGCTGAAAATCCTAGTTCACACAGATATGACGTGAAAAATGGTAGAAGAGTGGTAAGTGCTTTTTCTGACAATTCGGGATATTCTTTGGCAATGGATATCCAGAATTTATTGAGGCTGGTCTCCTTATGTTTTATCTGCAGTGTTCGGTCATTTTTTAGCAAGCACAGTTGTTCTTCTGAAGCCAGATCAAGGCCAACTAGGTTGCTGATAGAAATACTAAAAGGATCTCTAACCCAGTCGTAGTCTTTGACAGCAATATTAGGAAAGTATCTGACCACTTTTTCTTGCAACAGCTCGACTGTATCGCGTATTAGAGATACAGTTTCTGAATTAATATTTCGCAGAACAGTAAGCGGGAACATTGACAGATTGCCTTGGTTAATCCGTTCTTTCCACAGGATTAATTTTTCAGAAAATCCTTGCATTTTGTCAGATGATGTGAGAACATTCTCATTGCGACCCTGCATACTTGTATTCAATTTGTTGAGATGTTCGAACAAATCAGTCAAAAAAGCCATTTTCGTGCACCAAGTTTCGTCGCTCAGTAAGTTGACAAATTCGGACTCTTCCATTGTTAGAAATATAAGTAATTCTTCTCTCAATTCGTAAACACGCGACAGAGTACGGCCTCTTGAAAGCCATCTTACTTCGCTGTGTAAAAGTAGAGTGCAATGATCTGCATTCAATTCTTCGCATATCTTCTTAAATAGTCTTGACTTAAGTGGGCGGCTTTTGACGAAATTTATAATTTTTACTACTTGATCCAACACAATTTTCAAGTCGCCGACAAGAGATTTTGATACGAGCGCTTCTCGATGAATAAAGCAGTGGGTCAAGATAACATTCGGATTTATCCTCTTGACCAAGGAAGCGAATCCCTTTATTCTACCTGTCATTGAAGGTGGTCCGTCGGTACATATCCCAATGCAGTTGACCCATGATAAATCAAAGGATTTTAGATAGCTGTCCAAAACGTTAAACATGTCTTCACCTTTTGTCGTGTCAAGCAGCTCTTTGCAGCAAAAAAAGTTTTCAATGATGTCGTCATCGTCAACCATCCGTATGAAAACCAAAAGTTGCGCTTTTCCACTTATATCAGTTGATTCGTCCACTTGCAAAGCGAATGCTTGAACAGTGCTTAGTTTTTGAGATACTTGGAACTCAATATCTTCAGACATATGCCGTATCCGCCTGCTGATGGTATTGTCAGACAATGGAATTTTTAATACCTCTTTTTCGGCTTCAACACCAAATAGTGTTTTACAACCTCGCGACAAGCAGGTAGTATCAAGTTTTCAGCGATTGTGTGTGGTTTCATTTTTTTAGCCACAAGCTCGGCGACAAGAAAACTTGCTTCTTGGCACTTTTCGGGAATCGTCATCGTCTTGGTAATACTTGCAGCCTGTTGACTTTGTGATTTTAACAAGCGCTGAAAAAAGGCAATATCTTTGTCGATCAAATGACTGTGTTTCGTGAACATGTGACGTTTAAGTTTACTGGGAGCCATCGCTTCATTTGTCAACTTCTGACCACACACGAGACACCACGGGCGTGGTTCGGATGCATCGCCTGTCCAAGAAAATCCGAATTTTAAATAGTCTTCATTGTATTGACAGTTAAAGTTTCGTTTCGTTTTTTTTCCCGGTGGTTCACTAGTTGAACTAGTACTGGGTTCACTTGTCGAACTAGGGCTGCTGCTGGCAGCACCGCGAGTTACAAATCTGTCCATACTAGCAGTATCAATGGAAGTTACAAACAGAACACGATGCGAAGTGACTTAGTACTGACCGTTCTGACGAGTGAAAACGGAATGACACCCAAAGCAAAACTCCGACTCGTGCCGGTAGGACAGCACTCGCTCGAGTCACTGCTTACTACCGGTAGAGGTTCGAGTCAATGTAACAATGTTCGATCAATTTTCGAGCGTTGATACAATGTATCAATGCTCGAAAAACTGTTCGGCGTTTTTCGTGCATTGATACGATGATTCAAAGACCCTTTTTATACAGCGGCATACTTGAACCACGGTAAAATTCTTACGGCACACCTTCGTATTGAACTTCACCCCGCGCGGCCCGCGTCGCGATTCGAGACTCATCGCGATTGGTGCCGACTTTATCACACGATACATACATCCGCCTATTTTTGGCGGCACACAAGAAATACACTCACGGCACACCAGTGTGCCACGGCACACCGGTTGAAACCCACTGCTATAAACTAACCTTCAACCCAGAAATTAATATATCTGAGCATAATTTGGTCGACTTGTGTAAGATGACACACATATGTCATCTTAGATTGAAGTATGTCGTCTTACACATAACGATCTACATGTGGTTTATTTTTTCTTTCTATTTTTCACTTAATTAATTAATGTCCTGAAACTGATTCTATTCCATTATAATAATGAACCTTTATGGATATTCGCTTGGCTTTGAATGAATACATCGTCGTTTATTTTAATATCCATCGTAAAAGAGAAAGTATGTCATTTTGAGCACAACTCCCCTATCGGGTGTCTACTACTTACAACTGCAAAAGAAGAGTTCAGGTAGCGATGGAAATAAAGAAAAAGGGAATTAAAAAGGATTTCCGTTGCATTCCGACGATAAATGTTCGCCCCGAAACGTTTTACGACGGGCTTACTAGATGGACGAGAGGCTTGAGTCGGTGCTTCCTGATGGAGGTGCGTATGTGGATGGACGGACAACTGGGAGCATCCTTGCTCAGGGTTGAAGAGGTGGCGTTAATGAAAACAGAAGGCAGCAGTGGTTTTTTTTTTGATAGTTGGAAATTTTTCTGTGGGAGTCTGGTTGCAAGTTTTTTGGGTCATAGTTGGTGATGCTGGTTAGGACTGGCCAATTCGTAGCCGTGACGGAATCGCATAATGATGACACGATGTACAGGACCGTTGATGGATGGAAGTTAAGCTACTAGACTACGTGTTGGGTATCGAGAGTTACAAAGATTGCTGCTATTGCTTTGTAAAATATTCAAAAAGGAATTATTTTATCATATTTTACTGCGATCTTGAGTGACAGGTACAAAAACGTGGTTGCGCATTTTGAGGGAGAACACCATTGTGATTCGTTTAAAAAAGGTCGTTTTATTCGATTTTTTTTGTCTACCAGATTATTTATCTGGGAAGAGGGAAAGAAGGTATGTTATTAAGCATACATTCAACTTATTTCGTGTAATTTTTCGTATAAAGAAATAAAAAATTAACAATGTTATTGAGGTATAATAGAACCTCTGTATAAAAAATGTGTTCCAACAGCCGGATCGATAACTTGACTGGTCTGTTATCGATTATCGTTGGTCTGAAATATCAAAATGAAAAGTTTTATAATTTATGCAAACGTAGTTCTTGTTGTACATAGCCGTTTGAAAAAAATCACAAATGGCGGGTCTTCAATAAAAGTATATATATCATTTTGGCGAAATTTTCACTTATATTCGGGGGCTTAAAATTCCTAAATTAAAAAAGGCTACTTAAAACGATAGCTTCTGCAAGTACGGCAATCTCGGTTTTTTAAATTGAAAATCGGACAATTATAGCTAGTGTTATAGTTCCAGCCAGGACGAGAAAAGTCGTTTCGAGAAAAAAACGATTGAAAGTTTTAGTTATACATAAATCGTTGCGCTTCTTGCTCTCACTAAATCGTCTGTGATTTGGCCGATTTTCAATATTTTAACTTGAAATTCTTTTCACAAATTCTTGAATATGTATACTTTGAGAAAATGCAAAACATCAATTTTTTGTACCCGTCACAGCGGTGTCCCGCGTTAAAGTATGGCATACATTTTGATAACCACTGGGTATGCTAGGGTTGTCCGCAATCCTACCGGCATGATTCGAGGATAATAGTACGGTTATTTTAGGTAGGCCGAAATTTGCGTACGTGAATTAACAGTGTATAAAAATATTAGAATATTGATGTGTGAAACAAGGTTAAAATGAACTAGTTTAGCAGTTTTGAAGAAGGGATGCTCTGGAAAAACTATGCACCAATAGGATTCCTCAATCTTACCGATATAATTCAAGAATAATACTTTAGTTACGCGAAGTAGACTTACTTGTATTTTTGATTCACGATCTTCGTGCCGGAGTCAACGAGCAGCCAAGGAATTACGTAGGGGAAGGGGGCCGAAAGCGGGCACTCTAAGGGAAATAAAACAAAAAGCCATTATAAAATGTCATATTTAAACAATTTTTTGTACTATCAGGTGCTAAATTTATCGTACTTTAATAGTACATTCACACATTTCCAGTAAATCTTCAAAATACAAAGAATGAAACCAATTTAAAAACTTTAACGAATGCCCGCTTTACCCAGGGGGGTGGCCTAAAGCGGGTACGGCTTCTGGGCAAAGCGGGCACGCAGAGGGTAAAGCTAGTACCCTGTTTTCCCCTGAGATTGCACACAAATCATTATTATTATCGTAAACGAACAAAAACTATAACTTTTTTCTTAACAGTCAGTAAACTTTATTTTTTGGCATTGGATTTTGGTCGTTTTTTCTTAACATTCAGTAAACATATTTTAATATTTTTAACACGTTTTAACATTTTTTACATATTTAAAAATTTGTAACATTTTAAACAAACCCAAATAATGAAGATCAATAAATAGGAACATTATTTAAATAAAGTATCAACTTCATTTTACACTGAGTATTGCGGGCACGTGTCCGCTTTGCCCTTTTGCGCCACTTGACGTTTTCATCAAACCTAACCAAAACATTATTGGAATACATTTAAGCAAATATAGCTAACAAGGAACATCCCTCAGGTGACACCCTTCGATTTTGTTGAAATTTGGGTATGTTAAAAAGCACCGAAAAGTAAGTGATACGTATTTCTTTTTATCGGCGGAAAAACGGTTTTAAGGGGCGAAACGAACCCTCGAAAATAGGGGTGTTTTTCGTTTTTCGTCGATAACGTTATCGTTCTCACCTCCAATGTATAGTGCACAAAAAAATAAACATTGTTGCAATTTGAAATTTTTTAATATCTCGTACCGTTAAAACGTTATCGACGAAAAACGAAAAACATCCCCATTTTTGAGGGGACGTTTCAACCCTTGAAACCGTTTTTCCGCCGACAAAAAAATTTGTATCGCTTACTTTTCGGTGCTTTCTAACATATCCAAATTTCAACAAAATCGAAGGGTGTCATCTGAGGGATGTTCCTTGTAAGAAAAAGTAAAATAGGCATAAAACAATATGCACAAAACAGTAGTCACATTTTAGTATTGATCTATTTTAGTTACGAATACACAAAACACGATGTACATACCTTGATTTTTTTTCAAAACCTTTGAAATATTGTTTTTTTTTGCCTCACGAGCCGCCCGGTCGGTCGCAGTTGAGCTTCACGACTGCGGCAGGTCGGGGCGGGGGAAAAAGTTTAACCCTTCGCGTGCACACTGGGTCGTTTTGACCCAGTGATTTCTTCCGTGTAAGTACGTATTGTTCAACGTATGCCCCACGTTGAACGAATGTTTTGGCATTTAATTTTCGTTTTCGTCAAAAAATAATTTTAGAGCCACAAAATATGGATATTTTACTACAAAAAACGTCTCTACAAAAAAAAGCAAAAATGCATATTTACCGGAATACAACGATTTGAAAAATGCCGTTCGTCAGATTGACCCAAGGTGCACTTGTAGGTTGGCGGCGGAGGTGTGCACTCGAAGGGTTAAAAACGTTAGTAGTATGGAAAATGCCCGCTTTGACACCCAGTTTCCCCAATGTTACAATTGTACACCATCGTCAGTCTGTCAACTTAAAAAAAATAAAAATCACGATTCAGCATGAGCCTGGTACGATCAATGACCAATATTCCTAAATCGTACCTTACGCATATATGTTTTTTTTTCAATTGCGTACAATGTGCATGTGTCAACAATTCGATGATTTTGAGTTCCTGTTAAACAAGAAAAATGAATACATCAACCAACAACCCTAATAACGAAAGTTCCGCGGCATTACGATTTAGGCAAGTCCACCACGCAAACTTCCCCCTAAACCTCCATTCTCATTATCATCGACGATGGTGCAATCAAGGTTCGATCTTCACGCGATTCATACATTATTTATACGAGGGCAAAATCGATGGCGAACCTCCTTTGTCATACCGCAGATCACACGCCAATACGAGTCGTACACGTTCCGCCCGACCTCATAACACATACCTATAATGGCATCGTGTATGCGTCAAACCTCGATTGTATATGTGCGATATTTCCGGCCAGTCGGTCGTTCCCAAATTTGCATAACCATACCTTCGCGCTCACCGAGATGGGGGTGGAGGAGAAAGAGGAGGAGAGGAAATTTCGCGGTTGGATTGCGGCTCACCTGATTTCTATGGGACACGACCGCGAGCTTTCCTTTCGCCAGGTATGCGCATGTATAGCAGCGAGTGCATAACTTTTCGAAAAGCGTCACGTCTCGCATTTGTCTCCGATGGAGGCAATAACAACGGCGAGCAGGGTGGAGAATCCGGGAGGGCGAGACGAGCTAAATAGGCTAGGGAGAATGTTGGCAGGAAGTGAATGAGGGAGAGGCTCTTCGGAGTTTGGATGAAAGCTCCAGCGGACTTCGTCATCCTTGGGTCTTCCCACTAAACTTTGGACTAGACGTCTCAGTCTTGATGGAGGGTGCCATCAACCTTGCTACTGTTTGACACTGCCAAACACCGATGGACGCCTAACTAACGGTGATAAAATTGATAAACATCGAGTTTGATCCAGAAGCAACAAAATGGAGGACCGGTTGAAAACTCCAACAAGCCAAAACGCATCAAAGAGTCCACTCTTTTTCTTGACGGCATCAAGTTTTGACGGCTCCGAGTTTACACGAATTCTTGGACTTCCATCGGTACTTTTTCATCTCCTGGACTCCCATCAATCCTGCGTCCCGCGAGACTTCCGATATTCCCGGAAAATTAATAGCACTCGGAGAAAAGTTGGATCTAATTGCCGTTCTTTCTCCCTTCGCAGTCCCAAAGCAGCTCTCTAGCCCGGAGCTCTCGGAGCAAGCTCTTCATTTTACAGAGGCCATCACAGAACGTAATTAACAAGCCCTGGCATTAAGCTCCATTGTGTATGACGAGTCACGTAATTCAAAGCTCGGCGTTAGTAACTCCCCGAATTATGCGCATATATGCATGATGACGGTGAGTTAGAGAGCGGTAGATCGGTATACATGCAGATAGATAGGGAACACGGAAGTAAAGCCTGGCGGCAATCTATGATGTGTATATCGGTTTCATCTTGTGTGTATCGGGTTCAAGGATCGCAGCCAGGGCTATCCGCATCCGACGTCACACTCCTCCCACAGCTTCGGAAGTCCGGAGTGTCGTAATCGCATATTCGCCATTTCTGTATGTCCCGACCGAGCAATTCCTGATTTTCCCTGTCCTCTGGATGCGTGCAGTTCAAGATTGACGTTTGGTATGTTCCTGTGTACGCGTGTCAATATATTCGTGGCTTAGCGAAGCGAACGGATGGAACGATATTTACCGTTCATAGTGGAGGACTTCGATGATCTCCCTGGTCAAGCAGCGTGGACCTGGGTCAATAAGCGGTTGGGTGACTGCGCACTGGCTTGCGTGCCGACCACTGAGCGGGGTGACAGTTTTGCTGAGGTTCCAACGGCGAACGCAACTGAACGTGAAAATAAAACCATATGGCACAGGTTTTCGACAGTTTCCCTGTGCCCTCCCGCAAGTTCGATACGGTGGTGCGTCAGGAAAAAGTGGCCGGCGGAAACACTCTGGGGGGGGGGGGGAGATTTCTTTCCTCAGGAACTGAAAATAGTCAAACGACAATAGTGAGGGCGAAAAGATGGGATGTCGATTCTGCCATGTGCTTTTTCGGTTACCCCTGATGGTACTACCTTCGTAAAAAGACAGGTCCTAGCCCCGATAAAAAATAACACAAAATATATCACGAAAAAAGCCAATCGATAAGTAGGCCTTGGCTGACATTGTAATACCCGATGGTCGGATTAGATCGCCCTTTCTTGGGCCCCAATCAAATTAAGAAGAAGAACAAGAGCAAACGAAGGGTATCAATACCAGGCAGACGTCACGGCCTGAGAGCGTCTCGCTGCAATCGTTCAATCGGCATTCCGGGTTCCATGTCCAGCAGCACTTCTGCCACCGCGATAAAAATTGCAGCTGTATACTGATCGACGTGAGAGAAATAAAAGAGAAGAGAGAGAGGGAGGATCTGAGGGAAAGAGGAACTGGAAGCGGGAGAGAGAGAGAGAGAGAGAGAGAGAGAGAGAGAGAGAGAGAGAGAGAGAGAGCATGATTGATTGATTGATTGTATATTATATGCCTTGGTATAACCTTTGAGGGGTCACCCCCACTTGCGATTTTGAAAAAATCGATTTTTTTATTGCATTTTTTTGAAGTATAAGTATCCGGGCCCATACTTCTGTATGAGCCCGGAATAGATGACTCTATGTAAGTTTACAAAAAAATATTTTCTTCGTGTAAACTGAAATTGAAACTTCAAACGCGTTTTTCTCAAAATGGCATTTCTGAAGTCGGTGACCAAGATTACTCGAACACTAATTAACCGATCTTCTTGAAATTTTGCAGGCTTATTTAATACATAAAAATGTAGTCTAATCGTTCGATTTTTTTTTCGAAAAATAATGGCCGTTTTATAGCCAAAAAACGGCCGTTTTTTTCGTTAAAATCGAACCATTAACTTTGACTGTCCGCCATTTTGTGAAAAATAAATATTTTTTAAAATCCTTCGATTAAAGACTAGTTTACACTTATATTTGACTAAATCCATCCGCATTTTTTTTTCAGATGATCCACTTCGCCGCAATGTTGGTCACCGCAAACCGTGTATATAAAAACATTATTTCATTGACGGCCATTTGCCACTAAACAATGTAATATTTTTCAATAAAAAAATTACTGAAAGTTCTTCAAGATGTGTTCTTTAAGATGGTATATTGATCGATTAAAAAAGTTTTGTAGTTTTCTTTAAAAAAAAAATCATGAAAAAGGCCTTTTTTTGCGCTACAAGTGGGGGTAACGCCTTAAGCAACTAGGTACAAGTGAAATAAAAATAAATAGATAAAGTATTTAAGACTATAGAAAACACCACTTAAAGTGGTTAAATTAACAAAAATAACTAATAAAGTATATAAAGATGACTCGCATCTAAAAAAACCAATAACATCCCAATCATAAATGGCTTAGTTTGCCATTTACATTATAATATAATAAAAATAAAAAAAGAAATAAAATACATAAGCAGAGAAGCGATACAATGCAAATAAAAATATACAGAAGCAAAGAGAGAGAGAGAGAGAGAGAGAGAGAGAGAGAGAGAGAGAGAGAGAGAGAGAGAGCCGGACAGAGAGACGAACTGAGAGAGGTAGAGAGATAGAGATACAGAAAAATGCAGAGAAAGAGCGTGAGAGATGGAAAGAGAGGAAAGGATTCAGAGAGAGGAAAAAAGAGAGAGAAACAAACAAAAAGAGAAATAGCAAAATGATTTTAACGGGAGGATGAGAGGCATGGAAGAAATAAAGAAGGGGGAGAAAAAATCCGTTGAAAGAAAAGTCGACTCTTCACGCACCAAGGGAGGTCGAAAGATGAGGAGGTTTGGGAATCGTGGTGTGTGCGCCACGAGAGGTAAAAATGTGAGGAAAAAACATCAAATATATGCTGTCGTGTATTCTCACATTTGTATCTCCGCCCCCACATATGCAGATCTATACATATACACACATATATATAAATATGTAACAATACATAACGGAAACAGTGATTTTGAGGACATCAATTGTCAGGACCGTTCCCACAGTAGCCAATTTTATATATGAAGGTTATTTTAAGCATTTTTATGATATATATACAAAAACACACATAGTCTTCGCCACGTCCTGGAGGCTCCACAGCAGCCCCCGCACCACCGTCAGGACAATACCAAGCCGGTGGCGAATTTTCGTTGAAATAACAGTTGAAAGCACACGGCTCTGTGAAAAATGTCGTCGTCGTCTCCACCGACGTCGTCGTGCTTACCCGCGAGACCGGCAAAGCAAATAAAGTAGAAAAGCGCGGGGGCAGAAGCCCGCCTGGGCGCGTCCGCGACTACGGTGTGTGTCCCGTGCACCCGGGCGTGTGGTCTCCCCACGACCCCCATACGTACGTGTAGGGACGGAACAGGACCGTGCGAGCGTTAGAAGGACCCATACGAGCGCACTTCCGGTCCCACGTGTGCGCCCATTCAGGTGCGAGCATCGGTATCAACGCGAAGAAACGCGTGTCCGCATCTACGTATCTTATCCTGCACTATCGAACCAGTCGGAGATGTGCGAATAAGTTTGTCGCGAAAAGTAGGACCTCCGAAAATTTGCTGGGACCGGAAAGTCGTGTTTCACGTCTCGTCTGGAATATCTCGTACACCCTTGGCCAAAAGTTTGGGGCACCCTGCAATTTTTCCTTCCGGACAAAAACTTGAATATCACCGCCAAAAAAAATTGGAAACCAATTTATGAAACGGGGGCTTTGAAGAGAATAAAGTCAGCTTCAATTTCTTTTTAAAATTTTATTTTTTCGATTTTTTTGCGCCCGGTACGTCTTTTTGAAAATGGCGGTTTTTCACGATTTTCGCACCTTGCAAAGTCGTTCGCTGGACTTCGGAAAAATAGTGTCGTTTGAAAAAAAATGTTGCCATGTTTTTTCGCAGTGAAATTTAGTTTTATCTTGAAAAAAACGGCAGGTTTTCGTAAAGCCGGAATCGTGCAGCGTATCGTGAAAACTATGCGGTTGAGAATATTTGGCCTAAGGACTAAAAAGTTTCGTTTTGTTATTTCGGAGTTAATTTTTTTCCGATTTTTTGGCAACATTTTTTTTCATCGCTAGTTTTGGTTGGTGCTCGACGATTAATCTAATACATGTATTGCCATTACATTGAAACAAAGATGTTTTAATGAAAATGTCTTTGTTTCAAAGTAGCGTTTCAAGAAAACGGACATAATTGAATGTTTACGTCGTCCGAATCAAATAACGTTTTGAGCTTATACAGAGTCAAACGAATGAGTACTGACTGTCATTCAAATCAAGGATAATCTGGACAAATAAAGTAATACCACTTCGGCAGATTAAAAAATTAGTGATAAGTGCTCTTTAAAATTAAAAGAAAATGTCGTCTGATCAGTACGATGTACACATTCAATTACGCCTTGATCAAAACCATTAAGCACCCTGTGTTTTCCTTCTTTTTCCAGTTTAGGGTATTATGCCATTGAATTTTTTTTGTTTTTAAAATGTATTTATTAGACAATTTAAACAATATTATTAATAGTTAGTTGATCCACCCACAGCCTTCATCATCTTCGTTTCAATGTAATGGCAATAAATTAATTAGATTAATCGTCGACGATCAACCAAAACTAGAGATGAAAAAAAATGTCGCCAAAAAAAATCTGAAAAATTCAACAACTCCGAAATAACAAAACAAAACTTTTTAAACCTTAGGACGAATATTCTCAACCTCATAGTTTTCACGATACGCTGCACGATGCCGGCTTTACGGAAACCTGCCGGTTTTTCAAGAAAAACTAAATTTCTCTGCGAAAAAAATTGCAAATTTTTACTGAATAGCGAGATTTCTATTTTTCCGAAGTCCAGCGAACGACTTTACAAGGTGCAAAAAACCGTGAAAAACCGCCATTTTCAAAATGACGTACAAGGCACAAATAAAACGAAAAAATAAAATCAAAAAAGCAAATCGAAGCTGACTTTATTCTTTTCGAAACCCCGTTTGGTAAATTGGTTTCCCATTTATTTTTGGCCGAGATATTCAATTTTATGTGCGAAAAAAAATTGCAGGGTGCCCCAAACTTTTGGCCAAGGGTGTATGTACACACAGTACATACGTGCGGCTGTATATTATTTTATGTACGCGGGACATATAGGTAACCTCGAAAAAATGTACGGCACGAACGTGCGCGCATACGAAAATTTTTCACGCCCGACGTTTTATGCCTTGGCGCAATCCACCCTCCAGCACACTCCTGTGTACACATTTACATGAATTTTCACGTCGACTGTACGTGCAGTCGAGTATAGGTGATCGTACGTTTGTCACGAACTCGGGGACACGTGTACATGCATGTATGGGTGGACACGAGTAATAGCCAAAAAGGTGGTGTTTTTTCAAGTCACCATCAGGAGTGGTGCACACCAACCCATTAAGCTCTCCCGAGTGCCCCGAAAATGCATTCGTCGTTGTTTTCACAATTGCAACGTTACAGTTCGTTATTCGCGCGAGTCGACGGGAAAAAATAAGAGCAAGGGAAATGTGGCGTTGGACGAACAGAGCGATTTAGGGTTGATTTTTTTAGTGAGTCTATTTCTTGGGGGAGTCTTTTTCTTGGGGGACTGTTGGGATGACGAAGTCGGGATTCTACACACAATTTATACACGGTCTAGCCTGGTTTCAGCTTTTTTTCGTTGACAAATATTGATAAACGATGGAGTTATCATTATTATTATTATTAACAGATGGAGAAACATCAAAAAGTTGTTCGGTCATATGATGGAAAATGTTACAAACTATGCTCTGTCTGAATTTAAGAGGTCTTCTCATTTTAGACGCTAAAGAAGGCTATTTTCATTAATTTTTTGATAGGGTCATATTATAGATATTCATATAAAAGTTGTTACACTTAATACGTACACTTTCGAAATACTTTAAAAAATGGTTTTTTATGCATTTATGTAACCCAAACAAACCCAAACAAACTACTGAACTGATCCTTGTGAAATTTTAACCACATATTCTTTACAACATATTCACTTTTTTTGTTGCCAAAAACGGTGAAAAAACACATTTTTTTGTTTTTTTTTTCGAAAAATGTCCGCCATTTTGTTATTTTTGCACATATAAAAAATCCTATGGTATGCGGTATCCTAAGCCATTAATATGCTGAATCGAAAACCGTTTGATTTTTTTATTTCGAATTATTCATCTCCGAGATTTCATCAACAGCGCTGACGTTCATTTTTTTAGGACATTTTGTTAACTATGATTTTCGTATATAAATAATAACTTAAATAAATTCAAAAATATATTCTTATGTATTTCGGAAGTGTGTTTATTGTGACAACTTCTATATCAATATCTATAATATAAACGCATCAATAAAAATCATGAAAATAGCCTTTTTAGCGTCTAAAGTAAGAAGACCCCTTAAAGTGAATCGGACGGATAGATCCTGAGAGACGATACACACCGTTTGATAAAATGGTTTCGTGAAAAAAAACGCTTTTTTTCTTGGGCGCAAATTGCGGGTAAATCGCAGCGCCGTGGTGTGCCGTGGCGCAGTGGGTGATCTGACCGTTCACGAAAGTCGTCATAACTCGGTCAACTTTTGGAATGATTACAGAATCTTTATAGCAAATTGACGTTGAGACCCTAAGCGATAAAACTATGCATCAAAAAGCAGATTTTTCGAAATCTCAAGCTTTGCACCCCTCTCATAGTGGGCAATCTGACCCTCCACAAAACCCAAACAAACTCAGTCACTTTTTGGAATTTTTGCAAAACATTTTTTGGGAATTAAAATTGAGACCCTAAGTTATAGTACGATGTACTAAAAACTAGTATTTTAAAAATATGAAGCTTTTGACCCCCCCCCCCCCTGAACAGTGGGCTATCTGACCCATCACAAAAATTGTCATAAATCGGTCAATGTTAATTTTTCTTACAAAATCTTTGTTGAAAATTAAAGTTAAGACCCTAGGCTATGTAACTATGCATTGGAAAATGTTATTTTCAAAATTTAAAGCATTTGCACCCCCCTCCCCCATTTGCACAGTGAGCGATCTGAACCTTCACAAAAATCGTCATAATTCGACCAATTGTTTTATTTTTTGCAGAATTTTTGTTGCAAATTGAATATAGGACGTTAAGCTATAAAACTAAAAATTAAAAAATGATATTTTCAATCTTTGCTGTCAATTGAAATAAAAACCCTAAGCTATGAAATCGTGCATCAGAAATCCGCATTTTCAATATTTCAAGGTAATGCGCCTCCTCTAAAGAAATCGATAACTTTCGGTGCTGAATGGTCTTAAAACCGACCCTCAAATGAGGAGCTGGCGAACAGAAACGGACTTGTTCACGCTACGTCAAATTTGTATTATTTTGATTTTTCGTGTTTTTCAAGCACACCTTGATTAGCTCCCGAAATATTTTGAATCAAATCCGGCTCTAAACACCTCGAAATTTATTAAAAACTGCTTTTAAGGCCTTAGGCCACAGTAACGAGTATAAAATCATGTGCGAATTTAACATTTTTTTGTTCGTATGAAAAAGTGATTCACGCATAAAATGAATTACACTTCTATTTAGTATGAATATCAAACTGTTAGAATTTTTTTTTCGATGTATAAAATGGCCGACTCTTCGCAACTTCTCGAAACAGCTTTTTTCCAATTGGCGTGACAAATAACTTCAACAATTTTCACTCGATTCATTTCAAATTTAAAAGTTATGTTCCCAATTGCATTTCGCAGAGGAGTACGTACGGAATTTCTGATTAATCGAAAACTTTTCATTTTATGAGCGGTTTAGGAGCGGATATAACGAAATTTTTCACTGAAAATTCATTTTTTAAGTTCAAATACCTACAACTTTTGAATAAAACAATATTTTTTAACTTCCGTACGTACTTCTCTAGGCATTCTAATGTACAATGATGAGAATTTTTGTTTTTTGTTCTAGGTAAAAAATTGTGGATGCTAAATGTCACGCTGCGGAGCGCCTAACAAAAAGATAAAAGAAAATATTAGTAGTCGGCCATTTTGTACATCGAAAAAATATATATTTTCTAACAGCTTGATATTCATACTAAATAGATGTGTAATTAATGTTATGAGCGAATCACTTTTTCACATAAAAAAATGTTAAATTCGCACATGATTTTATGCCCGTTACTGTGGCCTAAGGCCTTAACTCATAAGAGCGAAATGACAGTTTTTTTGCACAAAAATAATAAAAAATGTAATTCGACGTAGTGTGTTCCGGTTTTGTTCGCCAGCTCCTCAATCGTGCTCACATTTATCTAAAGATGTCATTCGCAACATTGGAGCTGACCCATTGTTGTCCTATATCCACATGGGGATAGGCATTGCAGCCAACGCTAATATCTTTTACTTCCTCTATTTTTTGTTTTCTCCCTTATCTCTTTTCCTCTCCCCGCCCCCCCCCCCCCCCCCCACTTTCCGTTTTTTCCGAGCAAGATTCGAGGTCCCGTTTTGTGGACACCAAGTGCGAAAAATAAGTGGAAGGAAAGAGCTGAAGGGGATGGCGAAAATAATATGAAAAGCCTACCACGGGGGGTGCGACAACGCGCCTGACGGGGTGGGTGGGCCCGTGGGGGTGTGGGAGCCAACGTCAACGCGCAGTCGAGAGGAACTGCGTTGCGTTAATGTCGTATTTTTATTTCATACCGCGTACAGGAGACTCGCGTACACAGGCGCACATTGGGGCAAGCGTAAAAACCGTACGTTATTATACATACGAAAAAAAGTGTGTGCACGTATCCATTTGTACATCCAGAACACATGTGTATCCCGCATCTATGTGTACACGTAAAGCCCGAGGACGTGCGACATCCGGATGAGGAAATCCTCCCGACTCCCTCTTCCTCTCGTTGGCTTCCCGCACAGTTCCCAAAGGCAGACGCCGAGGTACGCGGTTAGAATAAATATCCGGATGCCGGAGGTTTGCTATACGACGGTGACGTCTACGTGGCGCGACTCGAGCGTTAACGCGAGCATATATGTCCTCACGATTTTCTCACGTCAGGATATAACTTGTATTCGTCTATAGCTGCGGCAAAAAAATAAAGGGTGAAGGAAAGAATGACGCGTAACGCTTTGTCCTCCGTTTTAACGTGAAACAATATATTGCAGGCTCATATGTACGGGGCGACTCAAAAAGTGACGTCCGAAAGGAAAATCTAGATACCTCGAACCATCCCCAGTTGCTGCGATATTTTTTTACTTCCCGTTAACAAAGTATTTTTTTTTTCAATTTTCTCTTTTGTATGTGCATTGTCCGCGCGATTTTCTTTGCTGTTAAGCGATAAATAAATTGCTAATCGAACACTAACGGGAATGCGTTGGATTTTAACGGGTTCCCCCCACTTGTAGCGCAAAAAAGGCCTTTTTCATGAATTTTTGTAAAGAAAACTACAACACTTTTTTAATCGATCAATATAACATCTTAAAGAACACATCTTGAAGAACTTTTATTAATTTTTTTATTGAAAAATATTACATTGTTTAGTGGCAAATGGCCGTCAATGAAATAATGTTTTTATATACACGGTTTGCGGTGACCAACATTGCGGCGAAGTGGATCATCTGAAAAAAAATGCGGATGGATTTAGTCAAATATAAGTATAAACTAGTCTTTAATCGAAGGATTTTAAAAAATATTCATTTTTCACAAAATGGCGGACAGTCCAAGTTAATGGTTCGATTTTAACGAAAAAAAACGGCCGTTTTTTGGCTATAAAACGACCATTTTTTTCGAAAAAAAAAATTGAACGATTAAAGACTACATTTTTATGTATTAAATAAGCCTGCAAAATTTCAAGAAGATCGGTTCATTAGTGTTCGAGTAATCTTGGTCACCGACTTCAGAAATGCCATTTTGAGAAAAACGCGTTTAAAGTTTCAATTTCAGTTTACACGAAGAAAATATTTTTTTTTTGTAAACTTACATAGAGTCATCTATTCCGGGCCCATACAGAAGTATGGGCCCGGATACTTATACTTCAAAAAAATGCAAAAAAAAAAATCGATTTTTTCAAAATCGCAAGTGGGGGTAACCCCTTAAGCGACAGTTGATAAGTGGGTTCGAGACGATCAGGCCCTAAAGTTCAGATGATAGAAAAAAATACTTTTGCTGGTAAAAAAACTCTCAATTGCTTTAAAAAAAACTCCGAAGAGTAAACGTATAAAAAGTCGATGCCTGGGCTAGAGGAAAACTTGAACAAAATTAGACACTATGTTCTCGAAAACTAAAAAATATCGTAAAACATCGAGGGGGTGATGCAGGTAGGCTTCTTTAAGCTTTCAAAAAGTCAAAACAGTACGCCAAGTAATAAAAAAATTCCCTCGAAAACGTTTGTATTTGTTTAACCTTGTAAACAATTATGGAATGCCTTAAAAATAAGTATTATTTGTTTGATCTCAAACAATGGTTTTGATACATTTTTTACATTAATATACATTATT
Organism: Ophion slaviceki; assembly: GCA_944452715.1. Lineage (NCBI taxonomy): Eukaryota > Metazoa > Arthropoda > Insecta > Hymenoptera > Ichneumonidae > Ophion > Ophion slaviceki. The sequence continues at coordinate 54,465,957 of OX101784.1, forward strand.
AATATAACTTTTAATATATAATATTGTTGCAAAATATAAATTAATATAATTGATTAATGTAAAAAATTTAATAAAACCATCGTTTGAGTTCAAATGAATAATACTTATTTTTGAGGCATTCCATAGTTTTTTATAAGGTTAAACAAATAACAATGAACGAAAAAAATATACAAAAAAGTGTACAATGAACCAAAAAAATTGTATAAAAAAATTAAATAATTTATAGAATGGCCAAGCACAATGTACGTATTATGGAGTGTACGAGAAATACTGTACACGAAATTGTTAAACCTTAGAAATAATCTTATCGAAAATGGTTTATTTTTATTTAAAAAAATGGACTTATTGTAACGAAAATTCGGGTAGATATTCATTTTGTGATATTTTTTTCATTAATCAATTGTACAACCAAAAAATTAAACAGTATTAAGCAAGTATACGAGAAATGTACATTAACATGTTAAACCTTAGAAATAATATTATCAAAAATGCTTTATTTTTATTTCAACAATGACATTATAACAAAAATTTCGGTGGGTATTGATATAAGGCATCTAGATTTTCCTTTTAGACGTCACTTTTCTGGCCACCCTGTAGATATTACCAGTCCATAGGATAGCCTCTTTTACAATTCGACGATTGATTTTAAAACGAGACACGTGCTGTGAGTACCTTTCTCTTTTTTTCTTCGTCTTTTCATTCGGCTTTATGAAAAAATATTTTTCGCTGCTGCGGCACTAGTACCAATTACCGTGCTGTTCATCTGTCGATTTTTACAATGAAGACATCATACCAATACCTCGTACAATTTGTATCCGTACGAAAGGCTGTGGAACGTCGACGAACCGCAATTGTCTCATGACCGCGTGCTCCATTTGCCACAATTTTTTTCCCCATCACTGTGCCGAGTAAGGAATTTCCTCTTCGATATGTAGAACACCAACATGGCTAAATTCGCACGTGCAATATATACATATCTCCATGCACAAATAAATTACGTACACAGATTGTTCGGAAGTTTCGTCTTCCTCGGTTTGGTCGTGGTCGAGTTTCTTCCCGGTGAACGACAAACCGGTCTCGAAACGGCGGAACTATAGCAGTGAGATCGTAATGGAGTGGACAGAGAGGGAGAAAGAGAGGGATTGCGTTATGATGTACTATATCCTGAAACGTACGGTATATAGAATGTTCCCGAAACAGTCGTACGGTACAGAGACGTCGCTTAGACTGTGAGTTCGGAAAACTAATCAGAGTTGGTGACTACGTCGTCATGAAGACGGATTTACCAGTGCTCGGGGAGAAGTACAAGTTGCCTAAGGGGAACGAGTCAGTGCGTGGTCAGACTCGACCATCGGACGTACGGTATTGTCATGGCCCAGATGGATATGCATCCTATTAATTTTCTCCAGCCAAACAGTTGTATAAGTAATCGATGAAAAATAACATTATTGCAGAAGAATATTTTCGGTAATTTTTCAAAAAAAAAACAATTGGTAATTTTGGCACAAAAGTAATTGGTCATTTTTACAAATAGAAAAGTAATTGGTCATTTTTGCAGAAAATAATTGACAATTTTTGCGAAAAGTAATTCGTACTTTTGGCAGAAAAGTAATTGGTTATTTTCACAAAAAAAGTAATCGGTAGGTGTTGAAAAAAGAATCTGATATTGTCAGCAGAAAGCAATTGTTAATCTTTCAAGGAAGTAATTGGTAATTGTTGCCAAATGTAATTGATAATTTTGACAAAACGCAATTGGTAAATTTTGCAAAGAGCAACCTTGCAAAAAGTAATTAGTTATTGTTGCAAAAACCAATTAGTAGTTGTTGTAAATTGGTAATTTTGGCAAAAAAGTAATTGGTCTTTCTTACAAAAAGAAAAGTAATTGGTTATTTCAGCAAAAAGTAATTATCCTTTTCACACAAAAAGTAATTGGTAATTGTTGCAAAAAGTAATTAGTAATTTTTGCAAAAAAGTAATTGGTCATTTTCACAAATAAAAGGAATCGTTAATTGTTGAAAAAAAGTACTTGATATTTCAAATAAGTGATTGCTAATTGTTGCAAAACGTAATTGGTCATTTTTGACCTAAAGCAATTGGTACTTTTTGCAAAAAGCGATTAGTAACCCTGCAAAAAAGTAACTAGTTATTGTTATAGTAAAAGCAATCAGTAATTGTTGTAAAACGGTATTTGGTATTATTTGCGTAGGAATAATTTGGTAACCAAAGGTGATCTTCATTTCACAGTTTCATTGGAAACCCCAGCTTTTCCCACGAATTCAGTGGACCAATTTCGATGAAACGATATTTTAATTGGAACACAATGTTGTTTTTTTTCTTTTTTTTTCCACGTTACTGAACGCGTGTAACTTGATACAAACATTTTGAGAGCCGAACCACTCAATTGTTCAGCTCTTACTAACGAGCACAGTTACCCTTCATGGCAGTGCCGATTTACTTGAAAAAAAATAGTACACTGACACCTCTCAAACTGTTTCGAATGAAACGAGGCCACTTGTGAGCAACGTCAAGCCGCAACGTCAAGTCGCAACGTCAATGCCTCGTGACAAGCGACGGGTCGCTACGTCAGTCAACTCGTCATGCCTCGCAAGCGTTTGATAAATGATACTAGGTCACCATGTTCTCTATGTTGCCCAGCTCCCCGATGTATGGGGGTGATTAACTTCTGCACTCCTTTTTGGGACTCTGAGCTTTTGGATCAACTGTGAAAACCCGGTAGAGATCCGTTTAGTACCCCTACGTGATGATCTACCAGACATCGCCAAATTGTGCTTTCATATGTCTATATGAACAGACGTAGATTGGAGTTCCGTGTGCTTGCAAAGATACAAACCTGCCGATTCCTGCTGTCTGAATGGAACCGAAAATCCCTACATACGTCTACATAGTATACTCCAATTTACGCCTGTATGTACCCCGACGCATTCACCGTATGCATACACGACTGCGTCTTCGCTAATATCCACGTTGTATCGCAACTCTATGACGTATAAATACGTCTCGCAAGGCGTATATAACTTCGTTAGAGAGGAAGCGAGTCGGCCAGACCACCATCTGGTGGAGTCCCAGTGGAGCGCCATGAGTTTGTATCGGTGGTTGCCTCTTAGCAACCGACTTTGATACTCAATATTAATTATGACCGAGATTCTCGATACACGATACGCTCTTGTGCTTTCCCGGGGGTGCTTGCGTTGTGAACCTGGATCGCCCTCTTCCGTATATAGATGTACACGCATACGGGCCGTTCCCACATAGAGACACTTGAGCTTCGAAGGCCAGAAAAGATCCTCACCTGAAGAGCCCTTGTCCGTTTTCTACGGCAGACCGTTAATGGTTAATCGTTAATTGATGCTAACCAATTCGGAATGAAGAAAATAGAAAAAAGGCTGGCAGAAAGCGAAGATCGTAAAAACTTGGGGTTTGATGCTTTCCAAGACACCCTACGGTGGTCTACACCTTATCCATCATATCACCGTTCATCGCACACTTTGATGCACTATGTTGGATACTTGCTTGTATGTATGCATGCTGGAAGCACCGTAAGTCATAATTCAGCGATGTTACGCGATACCTCAGGACAGTGTGCTCGCCAATCACACTTCGGAGGGTGGCATCGCACTAAAAAGGATCTGCACTATACGTATACACTGAGGGAAGAAGGAAGCGAAAAGCGAGCAGCATGAAGCCGACCGCTCAATTTAAAATGACGATGTATAATACTTCATCCTGACGTGTTCCACATCGGAACGATACGTTCGTCGTGTTCTAACGAGCTGTGCGCGCAATTTATATCTTCGTATATTCCACTACCAGCTCACATAGAGATGCTCGGAAAATGGCTTCGTCTCCGCTTCGTTATAGGCTGCGCGCGTTTGGGCGAAGTCGATATTGATGCGTCCAGGAGATCTATTCAAAGCTACTATTTCAGCCCAATTTGCACGTTGAAGGATCGCACTCTCTGGAATATTGTCAAATCAGCTGGTAGCGTTTTTTTAATCACCTAGTAGGATTCGGGGTAAGGGGGGGGGGGAGGGACAGAGTTGAACAAATGGAAAAATCTCGGTCGTACTTTGGACGCGTTGACCGAGTTACGGAGATAGTCGCAGGTTAGTGGTCGTGTGACGTGTCGTTGGTTCGGATGAACTTCACGGCCAGTTGCACCGTGGTACCACCAAGCAGAGGCGCTGCTCGTTCGTTCCCGTCCGATGGTGCTATATGGCCAGGGTGTACAGATGGGACAAAGAAAAGGAGAGACAGAGGCAGGAAATGATTGTCACAAACCGTGTCTAGGAACGGAGGCCGAATTGAAAATGGATAACAAGCGAGAATAGAGGACTCTCCATTTCACTGAGAGCCGGAGAGAGAGAGAAACAGCGAGAGCACGAGGCATGTGAGGGTGAGAGGGTGGAGTGTTGAATGCTGACGTCAAAAAAACTTGACGGAGAATTTAATTATCCGGTTGTTTGTGAAAACGTAAAAGCAGGCAGGGAGAAATGAGAGACAGCGCTGAGTATCTTGTCTATGGGATGTCGTGTTGCATTTATCCCGGTGAATTCACTCTTCAACGACCTGTGCAGGCAATCAAGGGTTTAACCGAATATCACTTGCGGTATTATACGCATGCGAGGGATGGAGTGGAAGGACCAGCTTACTCTGGAAGTTTAGACCTAGATTTCTTAAGACCTAGGAGCAGGCCAGGCCAAGATAATCATTTCACTAAAAATGGGAAAAAGCAAGATTGAAGCATACGAAAATGACGTTGTAGACTTCATCTTGATGAGAACTGTCTCTAGACAGTGCTCTTCTAGATTGAGGCTTGATATGATGTTGACAAATGTCGTCAAGGCACTTCCACCGGATTGTGTATGATTCCGAAAGATATTGGCCTGATGAATTCCAAAAGATGATGAATACCGAAGGACCGCGTGGATGAATTCCAAAAGATGATTCTCCAAAGATTATCCATACCGAAAGATCGCGTGGTGATGAATTCCAAAAGACGATCCTCCAAAGATGATGCATACCGAAAGACCGCGTGGTGATGAATTCCAAAAGCGGATAGGCAAAAGATGACCCCTCAAGGATCATCAAGAGATTCAGAACATCCCGTAATGACGATTTCCAAATCATCGCGTCGTGATAATCAGATGATGATGTCAAAACTGCGCGACGATGTCATCGAAAAGTTTGCGTGATGATAATTCCCAACATATCCCGTGACGATGATTTCCAAAACATTGAGCGATCATTTTCCGAAGCTCATATGACGATGATTACAAAAAGTTCGCGTGATGATGATTTTCAAATAATCGCGCTATGATGATCGCCAAAGGATTGCCCGACGTTGATGTCCAATGATGATGATGATGATGATTCCCAAAACATTTCCAAAAGATCGCACCTTTTTGCCCATTTTCAGACAAGAGTTTGAGCTGGTCTCATCGCACCGAGCATTCGAGCATATCCATCCCCGAATGAGACAGAATCATTTAACGAAACGGCTGCGAATTATCCGGCTGCTTGGGAGAATCTTGTAGCCCTCCAGACTCAATCTCATCGCTCCGTCTCTCTCCCTCTTCGCCGCCATGAGCGCAGATTGTTTCCACGCTCTCGTAATCTAATTTCTTCGTGCCTGCTGCCTCCCTTGGCCTCTTCCTATCCACTCGCTAGGATACAAACCTGTTTAGCAGGTTCTCCCCGCAGTCTCTCGGCGAAGATTGTATTCCCGCGACGATCCAGGCTGTATTATCGCACACCCTGGTTGCGGAGTTCACCCAATCTCGTTTTTTTTTTCGCCGCTCCGATGTGTCCTCACGCAACCATCTGTGTTCTCTTCATAGCCGATGCCCGTGTGAGGACATCCGCAGCAACCGGGAGGTCGGAAAGGAAAATTTATTATCTCTCAGGTATGAAAAATCTGGGATCTTTTTTCGCTGCCAACTGTGCTCTTTTTTGCCCTCTTCATCATGTGCCTGTTCTTTTGCATCGCTGTACGTTACTACACGAAATCGCCATAATCTTTCAATGCGTTGTGGTGAATGGCGTGGGTGTGTGTGGGTGTCTGTATAGGAACACCGTCAAGCGACGTTGATGGCACTGCTCCCGGTTACAAAGGACCTGCAATCCTCACTAACGAGGGGATCTAACTTTTTACGGGAACTCGCGCCCCCTTATTCTCCTCCCTCCCCCACTGCTCTGCCCCCTGCCGGCCCCTCCTGCGCCACTCTCCTGCTCGTTCGCTGCGGTATGACAAAAAAAGCGGGGAAGACAGAGAAAAACCGCTCCGCTCTCTTCTCTCTCTCGCTTCTCCCTCATCGCTAGGCAGTCCGTTTGATCCGAGTAAAAATGTTTCACTCGCGTTTCCACTGACATCTGCACACTCACCGGTTCCGCGGCAATACGTTTTTTTCTACTCTTTCCCTCTTCCCTTCACCACCACCGCCTTTCTGCGGCACTTTTCGCAAAATGGCAGCTCGGTGTGAACGAGCCTTGCGGGGAAAAAATGTGTTACCGCCAAACTCTGCGCCAACTCCGGCGAACCTCGCGAGAAATTGTGGACTTTTGATGGACGATGAAAAGAATGTGAAGAGGGGCCAGCAATTGAACATTTTTTACCTTACCCTTGCGGAACTTGATACACTTGGAATTAGTTCTATTCCCATTTTCCCCGTACATACGGGTGGAAATTTTGCTGGAAAATTGGAAATTCGCGCCTCGTTTTTTTGACGCTCAAGATGATGGAAAAATGAAGTGGTCGGGGAATTTAATTGCGCATGGGTGAATGAAGCCCCCGTTGAGGGTGGGTAACGGCAAAGGGAAATAATACCTGGCATTTCATGTTTACGGAAAGTATTGATACGTGAATTTTAATTAAATATTTTCGCTGTCGGAGATGTTATACGTCGTATGAATTGGCTGCTCCGGGGGATCGCGGAATATCTCGTCGATTGATATTTCGTAAACAAGCTCGTATGTATTCCCATATGCAAATACGAATTCTCGTTCTCTCTCTCTCTCTCTCTCTCTCTCTCTCTCTCTCTCTCTCTCTCTCTCTCAGAGAGAGACAGAGAGAGTAGCAGGTGAACGCTCCCCCTCCGTCTTTCTTTCCCTGGCATTGCGCTGTTCACTTCATACGAGTGTCACGTTTAAATTTTGTTGCTCTCCCGCTTATTGCTGCAGTGCGATTCGATTATCGCGAGATAAACGAACAATGGCGATATTGAAACGTAGGGCTCTCGCGTAAAAGCGTCCAGCGTCGCACGCGCGACCGCAGTTTTTGCACTTTACGAACTGAGATCACGCCAGGTCATCACAAAGTTGCTTCAACCGTAAGAATTCATTGAGAATCAGATTGAAATAAAAAATTGAATTATAGAAAAATGAAAACTTCATAAAAAGCGTTAAGTCAGTCAACATCCAAAAAGAAGTTTTATAATTGTAGAAAATTAAATTCAACAAAAATCAAAAAGTAAATTTGATAAACATAATAAATTTTATTTAAAACAAATAGAACATTGCATTAAATGATGATTGAAAATTGAATTAAATAAAAACCGAAAATTGAATGAAATAAAAATTGAAAATTTAATGAAATAAAAATTGAAAATTTAATGAAATAAAAATTGAAAATTTAATTCAATAAAAAATGAAAATGGAATTTAAACGAAAATCAGTGACCTGCTTGAAAGCAGCGATAGCAAAAATCACCAAATGTTTCCTCATTTTGCAAAGTATCAATTTTCTTAAAGTCTATTTCGGAAAATTCGCACTTTAGAAAACCTTAAAAAGAGTACACTGAGAAAAAAAATCATTGATCCAATATTATTGGTGTTACTGAATGAAATTTCGTTGATTCAATTGTAAAATTGTTGATGTAAATAATCGGATTTATTAGTCCAAACAAAACGCTATTGACTTTAATAACATGATAAAATGAAAAGTTTTTTTTTCATCCAAAAGACATTGTTATCCGAGAACAATATATTATTGAAACTATTTAAATAATTATCGTGAACAAATTATATAGTTTTGAATGCATTTTCTGCAACGAACAAAAAAAGCGTTTTAATTCATATATTGTTGATGCGAGTACACAAGAAAAATTGAATTTCGCTCGTTTGATTCAGATAAAATTACTATTGAGTAAATATGTTATTCTATTTTTTTCACCATATCCGATATTGATTTCCAAGTATATTATTCGTTAAAATATTAATATTTTTTTTTGATTGAGAAATATTAAGCAAATGTCTGAATTGGTTGAAAAATCATGCAATAATAAAATTTGTTTCTTGCGAATTTGGTTAAAAAATTCAACCAAATCATAGCCGAGCGCCACCGAAATTATAGGTGTCAGGAAACCCGTAGTTCTCGGAGTAACCGCTAGAAGCCGCACACGCGCTCGTTTCTCGTAAGCGTAGCACGAACCGAAAATTTACTTCAACGCCGGAGAAACTCTAAAGAGTATCGCTTCTTGGCCTGTGGCTAAGATCAAAGTGTAGTGTCCGTTCTTATCAGTTGAATATCTGATATTCTCTTTATGGATATTCCATTGGATATTTGATGTTCTCTCCACTATTATCGTGGATGATCATTCCAACGCTCAATTTTTATTAAGATTTAAATCATATTGAAAAACTTACGTCCCATGGCATATTCGTTACGATGCAGTAAAGAAATAATTAATTCTATTGATTATATTTTTGTACGAAATAAAAAATGGCGTAGCAACCGCTTAATTATTTCATCCATACATCTACGGATTGTATATAGAATGATTTCAATAGAATATAATTTTATTTGAAGGATAATGTGGATATTCAGATTACAGAAGAGCTTTTTCAAATAAAATAATATGTTATTTAAATCAATCACATGTTCCAATATTTTGTTGTATTGTAATAATCTCATATATCGGTGGCACTCCGCAACAGCACAATTATTTGGATCAACCAATATATTTTTTTTATTCAATTGGTTTTTTTCTCAGTGTAAAATAAAATCTCTCAAACATTCTACGTTTGCCAAAATAATATTATTCTTAGGTTTTTTTAAATTATGAAAAGATTAATTTTGTCAGGTTGGGGACTAAAAAATGGCTCAATAAATATTTCTGTACACAGTCGCGTCAACAAAAGTTCGTGTTATCCGGCCTAGAAAAATCCCGTTATCCGGTGAAATACCACGAACGTCCTGTCGTTATAATTACACACGTGTATACGTATATCTACAAAAAAAAATATATATATATATATATTTCCGGTTGCGCGGGAAAAGCACAACATTGCCGCGTATGCGCTACACCGGCATATGTGTCATTCGCACGCTTTGCAAAATTTGTAATTCCAAGTGGCTTCCCCTCGCTCAGCTTTATCCGGCTGACCGAATTTTTTTCAGCCTTCCAAGTTTCACACCATTAATCCATGCAAATTTCGTCAAGCCGCCCCCGTGTTCCCAATTTGTAACTCGGTTATATGGAAATAAAGATCTTTTTTTATTTCGCTTTTGGTGCGCAGGAATTTCGAGGCGAAGAAGATCGATTTTAATTTTAACGTGCGAATGCGCGCGATACACGTAGAGTAATATTTCAACGTGGGCGTTGGTTCTCGGGCCACTGGAGAATTTGGCTTCGGTGCATTCGCGTATGTGCCAGGCTTTTGCTGGCCGAAACGCAGCGACAACGAATATACCGCGGCTCTATACGTTATTTGAAATTAAAGGTGGCAAATATACGGTCCTCCATCCCCGTCTACCCTCCTCTATTTTTCTTCCTTTTTGTGCGGCAAGAGGAGAGAAGAAAAACGGCTCGAGATGTCCACCCTACTCTGGTGTACATTCCCTTAGAAGCCGAGGAGAAGTCGACCGGGTTTTATTATTTGTTTTTATTATCGTCATAATTTAAATTCCAAATAACCGAGCGAAACCCTTGGAGTTGGCTGACAGGACACTTATTGGGGAATAAAAAACATTGCGAACCTGCAGAGAGGATAAGAGTGAAAGAAAGTTGCGCGGTCTTCTAAGCTCTTTGCGACGAGTACCCGTGCGGAAATTGAGTTGGGGCTGTGATCGGGCCCCAATAATATTCCCCTAACTTTATTCGGGCCCTAATCTGGAAGCCACACGAGGGCCGTTAGCGGCCGGCCACACGTCAACAAGGGCCCTTAATGGCGCAACGACCGGGGCCTTATAAGTTGCCTCAATGGCGCCTCATCAAAACCATTTTAGCGACCTGAAAATGCCTCAACGGCGCCTCATCATAACCATTTCAGCGCCATAAAATATCCGTATCAGTGGATATACGTGTATGTTAAATGCGTCAGGGTATATCTGTATTTGTTTTTATGTAATTGTTCATGTGCATAGGCATGGGCGTCAGTACATGTGTATGTATGTGTGCGCGCGTAGAAATGTGATTGCGTATTTGCATGTGAGTCTTTATGACAAACTGCCATGACAAAATTAATACAAAAAACAATCCATTCTAAGGAATTGATGTGTAGTAGAAATAAAAAAAATATATGGGTCTACTGAATCACTAGAATCTATTTCCATTGAGGGAAAGATCTGGAAAACAAAGACCAATTTATTTACTTATCCTACACAGTCAGATAAAGTTTATGAATGGGAAATATCAGTGAAGTCTTCAGAAGAAATAATTTCCCCTATGATGAGTATTGAGCGGAAATTAGTTGCTATAAAAATGTCGAGAAAACCGGTTGGGACTGTTCACACGTATGTGCTAGCATTACTCCCTGTATGAGTGAAACCATGAGTAATTGTTTGTATCTATGTAAAAGGTTTCTTTAATTTGATAAATAAATACTGTCTGATGTTTGTCTGCATATTTGTGTTCATAGTTGATTTTTTTTGCTAATGCCCTCACGCTTTTTCCCAATTTGCGTTCGATAATATTATTCGATCGATGTATATAATCGATTTGAATAATTGAAATACCATCAACCATGTAGCCTAAGCTATTTATACTGGTTTATCGCTATAATAGTCAGATCTGGGCCTATTGTGGAGATCCCTACTTGTTTATCCCTATACTGGCCAAGTTTGGGCCTATTGTGGAAATCCCTACAGGTTTAGCCCTGTAATGGCCAAGTCGGGTCCTTTTGTGGAAATCCCTACAGGTTTATCCCCATAATGGCCAAGTCGGGGCCTATTGTGGAAATCCCTACAAGTTTATCGCGATAATGGCCAAGTCTGGGCCCATTGTGGAAATCCCTACTAGGGAAAGCACTAGGAAAGCCCTGAAAGGCCCTTATTTTTATTAGGGATGCCCTATCAGTTTTCCGCACGGGTACGGATAAAAAGAATTGTTGGGAAAATCGTCATCGAGCAGTATTGGCGCAAGAAAGCGATACACGACTGTAAAATTTCCGAAAAATTGTTTTTTTTTTCAAAGACTTTTAACCCTTCGTTGACACACTGGGTCAATTTGACCCAGATCGTATTTCATCCACCGTTCGGTCGAGTTTAGTTGAAAAAAATCCGGGATATACTTCAAACATTTCTCAATATGTCTGGATAATTAAAATTCGCAAAGTATGAAATTGAATTGTCGTAAAAAATTATAGCAAACTCTCAGTTTTGGGAAAGTGGGCATTTTATTTTAAATTCGTCCGGGTCAAAATGACCCAGTGTGACAAGGAAGGGATAAAAAATCCTTTGAACCTCCGAAAATATTATGCATATACGTTCATAGTTGAAAAAAAAACAGTTTTCAAGTGGTTTTCGAGCTATTTTTTCGGGGCGTCTCCGAACGCTGAAAAGCACCTTAGGCAATGCCACACCGGTAGGTGCAGTACCAGCTCCACAAAATACCGTCCAAAAATTTGATCCTTAAGTGAAAACCGTTCCCAACGAGGATCACGTAACCCATCGACTCAAGAAGGGACTCCCACGCTTCTGCAAATTCACTCGTGAATTTGTTTCCTAGCGTGTACCGAAAACTTCAAACACGTTTTTCTCAAAACTATGTTTTTTGAAATCGGCACGCAGCAGAAATCGAAGAATTTTCGTCCAATCGACTTGAAATGTTTACTGAAGCTTCTTAGATTACTTTCACAGTCGAGTACGAGCGCTTTTTTCGATTAATTGAAAATTGTAAAAAATATATCATTTTATATGAATATAACATTTTATTTATATGAATATATCGTTTTATATGAAAATTATGGTCGAAAAAACGAACTTTTTAAAAACTTGTCTCTATTTGTTTCCATTGTTTTTTTATTTCCCCCCGTACTTGACTTCTAAAACTAATATAATTAATGAAAATATGTTACTCTTACTTAGTTGCAGGATGAAATTTATGACAGTTGGCTGAAAACCGGTAGTGCTAGAGCAAAAATAATTTTTTATTTACATACTTCAATATATACTTAATGAAGCCTAGAAAGTTCTTTTGACCATGTATGTTAATCTTTTTTTTCAATTCCAAAGAAAACGGTTGAAAATGGGCAGTTACAGTGGTGTCCTCAGGTAATTTATACAGGTAATTTATTGCGACAATTATTTCTACGGTGAAATTTCCTATCCACCAGTTTCGACGGAAATACCCGGATGTTACGAGCAATAGTTTTATTAGAATTCAACAGAGACGAGATCTCGAGCACTTCCAAAAATCACTCTCCGATCATTTCGAATGTGCCGAGGGCATCAAGTTGCATAAAAAATAATCGTCATTGGACTCACTTCGTTGTACCTGAAACTAGTCCTTCATTACGATGTTGAAGTTTTCATCGTTGGGATGCAAGGGCAATTAATTTGTTTTGATTCCTCAATTCTTTTTCCATTGATTTAGCCTACGAAAATCGCTCGAATGTTTGTGTCGTAGTATTATTACAGTTCTACGACGTCGATCTAGAAAAAAAAAGATTTTAGATATCGAAAAGAAATTAAAAAGAATTTTCGTTGCGTTCCAATGATGTAAACTTCAACGCCAGCCTTTATTTCCCGTTTGTAATGAATTTCAAGGAATCCAAATTGTCGCAAAAAATGTATCATTGCGCACCTAAGAACGGTCCCTGTGCGAGGAAGTAAAAAGAAAAATAAACCAATAGGACTGACAACTGGGTTAATTATGATGTTGAATTTTGCCTCGTTGGCAATCACTTTTGGTTTTTGTTTTGAATTTAATTGTCAATGCTTTAATGTAATTTTCCATTTTTTAAATTTAATTAGAATTTTTTAATTTAATATTTAATTTTTCAAATTTAATAATTATATTTTTTTGTTATTTAAATTTCCTTTTAATTTTTTTCTTTGGTCCATTTAGGCTACGAAAATCGCATATTTTTTTCGGTCCCTTAACAGAGATCCACAAACCAAGAGTGCAAAAAAGATTTTTTATAACAATAATGAAATTTACAAAATTAAACACGATTTTTCATTACCCTTCAACGATGTGAATTTCCACACCATGGTCAATTAGATATGGAACGCCGCGTACTCGCGTACACCAGTGGGTTAAGTAAGCGAGCTCTCGACTAAGCTTATGTATAAGCATCCCAGGAGAAGGCTATTCAAGAACGAGGAGGCACGAGCAGACGCAAGCGACAATCCGAGAAATAAGTGTCCGAAGAGTTGAATGCTGCTAAATGCGCAGCCCGAGTTGACGCACGACGAGAGCAAGGAGAAGAGTTTAAAGTGCTGTCGTCTCTCTGTTCTATCATAGACGTACTAAATGAGCACTCGCTCCCTATTATTTACTTAGGTATCAGTACCACTAATATTCCGACATGGGGCATTTCATCTTAAGTGAAACATCGCTCCGGAAAATTTAAACTTTACCGGACTAATCATTGTAATTGAATCATTTAAATAATAATTAAGTGATTAATTGATTATTATTTAATTAATTAGTTGATTATTTATGCATTTGTTTAATTGATAAATTTATTAAGCACTTCAGTGTATCAATTAATTAATTATACATTTGAATAATAAACTAACTATTTATTTAATTTTCGATTTATTTCTAATGAATTTAAATAGTAAGTAAAAGTTAATTTAAAGTAACCATTTAAATAGTAAGTAATCACTATGATATAAATATGATAACCGTGAAAATATGGCCGGTTTTACACAGTTTCCCTGTGCCCTCGGGCAAATGAAATACTGTAGTCGATATTATGATTACGATAACGATATACCGTTGTCGTAATTATAATATTTATAATGAATTTATATCAAAGTGAATACGAAAATGGAGTCAAAAAGGCTTAAGGGATGACACTACTCTGAGATTTTGGAAAAATAAATTTATCTATCTATCTATTTACGTAAGGCGAGACAGAACTGTCTCGGGTATAAAAAATCGATCTTTTTTGTGGAATTTTCTGATAGTATTCAAAAATAAGTGAAAATAATGTGGAGTTAAAATACTGAAAATTGACCTACAGACGATTTAGTGAGAGCAGGTAGTGCAACGATTTACGTATACGAAAGTTTACAATCGCGTTTTTCTCGCAACGAATCATCACTCTAGCTATAATTGTCCGATTTACTATAAAAAAAAAACAAAATTTCCGTAGTTACCGTAACTATCGTTGTACGTGGCAATTTTTGTATTCTGTATTTTTAAGCCCTCAAATATAAGTAAACATTTCGCCAAAAGCACACTTTTTGTACACTGACCATTTCCTGATATTTTTTCGAAAAAAGGCTACGTCCAACGAGAACTACATTTATATAGGTTATAAGACTTTTTAATTTTTGTGTTACAGACCAACCATTTTCAAATGATCAGTCTGGCCCTTGGGCCACATTTTTTACAGACGCTCTGACATATCTCAATAAAGGTGTTAATTTTTAATTTTTTTAAATAAAACTTTCCTCGAAATAAGTTCAATGTATGCTTAATAACATACCGTTTTTCCAAATCTGAAATAAATAATCTAGTAGACAAAAAAAATAGGTAAAAACGACCTTTTTCAGCCCGTCACAGTACTGTCTTCCCTTAAGGGGTTACCCCTACTTGCGATTTTGAAAAAATCGATTTTTTTTATTGCATTTTTTTGAAGTGCAATTTGAAGTGCAGTTTTTTTTGATGCCCGGAATAGATGACTATGTAAGTTTACAATAAAAAAAAAAAAAATTTCTTCGTGTAAACTGAAATTGAAACTTTAAACGCGTTTTTCTCAAAATGGCATTTCTGAAGTCGGTGACCAAGATTACTCGAACACTAATGAACCGATCTTCTTGAAATTTTGCAGGCTTATTTAATACATAAAAATGTAGTCTTTAATCGTTCGATTTTTTTTCGAAAAAAATGGCCGTTTTTTTTCGTTAAAATCGAACCATTAACTTTGACTGTCCGCTATTTTGTGAAAAATGAATATTTTTTAAAATCCTTCGATTAAAGACTAGTTTATACTTATATTTGGCTAAATCCATCCGCATTTTTTTTCAGATGATCTACTTCGCCGCAATGTTGGTCACCGCAAATCGTGTATATAAAAACATTATTTCATTGACGGCCATTTGCCACTAAACAATGTAATATTTTTCAATAACAAAATTACTGAAAGTTCTTCAAGATGTGTTCTTTAAGATGGTATATTGATCGATTAAAAAAGTTTTGTAGTTTTCTTTTAAAAAATTCATGAAAAAGGCCTTTTTTTGCGCTACAAGTGGGGGTAACGCCTTAACGAGCAGACGCACGAGCACCACAAAAAAGCGAAAGATATCCAACAGTACGTTCTCGAGGAGAATCGAAAGAACAACGAATTTAATTATCGCTCTTGCCGCCACTTTCGAATTTCTTTTTTTTCACCATGATCAACAATCAAATGTGTACGTTTCAAACGCAGCGTTTAATAAATGTGGCTGTGACTGTCGTCACAGCTGATCCGTTTTTCAATCTAGTCGTTCGTGACTTCACCGTCACATTCACGAAAATAGTATTAATTTTCCCCTCCATTTCTCATCCTTCACTACGTTATTCGTTTCCATATTTTGGCGTACGAATTTTTTTTCCTTTTGCAACCTCAAAAATTCAAGCCCTCACTGAGAGTAGAAAATTCGGCCATTTTGTCGACTCGTTGGCGAAACCTCACGCGGCCACGCTCATTGTTGTGCGGTGCATTTCATATGCAGCGAGCAACATAACAAATGCACACGATACAGCGAGCCCGCAAACCGTTGCACTTCCGCTTCATGCATATAGACGCAATGTTAAAAAATTGCATTTTTAATGTGACTGTTCGTATAGCGCGGCTCTTGTCAGAGTTACCTTCGCACAAATATGGCCGGAACGGGTCACTACCAGCCTCCTGAATTTTAGGATATACAAGGTGTCCTGTTTTGAATGGATAATCCTGCAACTGTCGATAGGTCAGATCATGTCCTACTACACTGCAGAAACAAATGTGTTGTTTTTACACACTCTAGGGGTGTAAATGGCTGTATACACGTTTTACACGTTTTAACGTGTGTGAAATATAACGGTGTGAAAATAACACGGATAGATGCATTCAAAAAACACACTTACGTGTGTTATTTTCTTACACACGTTAAAACGTGTAAAAAGTGTCTACAGCCATTTAACAGTCAAAGTGTGTGAAAACAACACATTTATTTTTGCACAAGTGTCGTTTGCATACGTAAATGTGTTATTTTACAAATAACACACGTAAGTGTATTATTTTCTTACAGACGTCAAAACGTGTAAATGTGTAAATTTTGGGATATACAAGGTGTCCCGTTTTGAATGGATAATCCTGCAACTGTCGATAGGTCAGATCATGTCCTACTGCACTGCCGAAACAAATGTGTTGTTTTTACACACTTTAGGGGTGTAAATGGCTGTATACACGTTTCAACGTGTGTGAAACGTAACGGTGTAAAAATAACACAGATAGATGCATTCAAACAACACCCTTATGTGTGTTATTTTCTTACACACGTTCAAATGTGTAAAAAGTGTCTACAGCCACTTACCACTCAAAGTGTGTAAAAACAACACACTTATTTTTGCATAAGGCCTTAGGCCACAGTAACGGGTATAAAAGCATGTGCGTATTTAACAATTTTTTTTCGTGTGAAAAAGTGATTCACTCATAAAATTAATTACACATCTATTTAGTATAAATATCAAGCTTTTAGAAAATATATATTTTTTTTTTGATGTACAAAATATGGCCGACTACTCGAAACTTCTCGAAACAGCTTTTTTCAAATTGGGGTGACAAATAACTTCAACAATTTTCACTCGATTTACTTCAAATTTAAAAGTTATGTTCCTAATTGCATTTCGCAGAGAAGTACGCACGGAATTTCGGATTGATCGAAAACTTTTCATTCTATGAGCAGTTTATGAGCAGTTATAACGACATTTTTTACTGAAAATTCATGTCTTAAGTTCAAATACCTACAACTTTTGAATAAAACAATATTTTTTAAATTCCGTACGTACTTCTCTAGGTATTCTAATGTAGATTGACGAAAATTTTTGTTTTTTGTTCTAGGTAAAAAATTGTGGATGCTAAATGTCACGCCGCGGAGCGCTTAAAAAAAAGATGAAAGAAAATATTAGTAGTCGGCCATTTTGTACGTCGAAAAAACAATATATAAATATTTTCTAACAGCTCGATATTCATACTAAATAGATGTGTTATTAATTTTATGAGTGAATTACTTTTACATACGAAAAAAGTGTTAAATTCGCACATGATTTTACACCCGTTACTGTGGCCTGAGGCCATAAGTGTCCTTTGCACACTTACGTGTGTTATTTTCTTACACACGTTAAAACGTGTAAATGTGTGCAGCCATTTAACACTCAAAGTGTGTAAAAACAACACACTTATTTTTGCAGTACTATATATACATGGGATGTGTCGAAATCATAAATTGAATAACAAAAGCTTTTTATCGTCAAAAGATATGCATTCATTGAATCGAACTCAACAGTACTTATATTTTCCTCAGTAGTACGTATGAGAGGTGTCACTGTTTTTCTTGTCTTCGCATAGGCTAGGTTCTCCTACAACTTCACGATGACGGCAGCTTTTTGCCTGTCAGTGATGGCCTCGAAACAAAAATACGTCGCTAAAGATTCAATGGAGCTATAGAGGTTTTGGAAAATAGATTCCATTTTCAGGTTCTTCCACGTGACAAACTCAAAAATGATCCATAAATGGAACAAAAAGTTGGAACCAAATATGGTCTTCAATTGTCTGGTGCCTTCAGGTGCCTCCACCTGGATGAACCTCGTAGCCACCACTCGATAACCGCCTTCGAACTTTTATTCGATCAGTTTTCTCCTAAGTCTGATGGGTAAGAAAATATTTCTCCTGCTGAGAGTTGTTGCCTCATCCGGTAGATACTAACCGCTACTGGTGGATGGGCGGTGAGGGTTGGCCTCCGGCGGTGTCTTGAGTTAAGCAGCGTAGCCAATGCACGTGGCCAATACTCGGAGTGGTAACCGCTTAGCGTGCACCAGCTGGCGCTTCAACCAGTGAGCGGAAGGCCAATACTTCTGAGACCTTGGTGCAGATACTCGAGTAAAACTGTCCACCAGAAAATCAGAAGAATATGGGGTCACCTATACCGGTATGGGTTTTCCACAGTTTCTCCGCAGTTAAGGGGTTAAGCCTAGTTGTAAAAGTTGAAAATTCACTTTTTTCGAAACTAATATTTAATGACAGTATATCATCTTATAATTTTTTCCTAAAAACTTGTCAATTTTTCTATCTGTCAAAATTGATAGATTTATAGGTTGTCACGTTGATTTAAGGGGTGAGATGCAGTCAGACGCGTGAAAAAGCGAGCATTTTCAATAAATTTTTTTTATAGTAATTAAGTTTGTTTTCCAAAATTGGTTACACATACTTTTTATGTTATATTTCAACTGGACTTGTACAAATTTTCGAAGAAAAATATTGATTATTTATAAAAACATCGCCATCTTTGTCGGCCCCCCTTCGGCATGTAGTGCTTTGCGATGACCATCACAAAATTTTACTGGAACACCTGAAATCAAAAAACCAAAAAAAATCATTAGTTTAATAATAAATCTAGTCCTTAATCAAAGCTTTTTTTTCAAAAATTAACAAAATGACGGCTTCCGACAGATAACTTTCGATTCTCGACCACAAAATCGCTCGTTTATTGTTAAAAAATCGAAATTTTCAACGAAAACGAAAATCCTTCGATTAAGGACTAGTTTTGAATGCTATCAATAAGCACATAAAATTTAATCGAAATCCATCGAGTGGTTTTTTTAATTACAGTGGTCACCGACTTGAAAAACATAATTTCGGGAAAAATGGGTTTAAAGTTTTTCGATGTGGATACGGTATTATATGGCGGTGAAATTTTGAGCTCGATGGATGATGCTAAACTTTTTTATGTGTTTTTATCCGCTGAATCCGAATATCACCATTTTTGCCGAAAAGTCGAGCATTCAATTGTTTATAGCCAATTGTTAAAACAATTTTTCAAAAAATTAAAGTTCTTCGGGATGAATTATTTTTTAAAAACATTTTGGGCCATTTTAAAACGAAAGTATTCTTTATGAAATTTTGCTAAAGTTCATAGTTTTTGAGTAATAAATTTATGAAAAATTCTGAAAGAGTTTTCTAATTTGACACTTGATTTATGTATAGAAATACTAATTGAACAATTACTTACATCGAATAATCAATTCCTGGCCCATACAGTAGGGCTTCTGTAGAGGTGGAAGCTATCAAAATATCAATTTGTTATTGTTTTCGAAGACTATTTATAGAATATCGCCCCTTCACTAATTGTGGGATATCCCGGAAACTATTCATCGGATTGACTTGACATTTTCCGGGAATATTTTCGAAACATCATACTTCAAGAAAATGTAAAAAAATCGATTTTTTGAAAATTCTCACTGCATCTCACCCCTTAAATGCTTTTTCCTCGAATGTATTTTTCTAAAGTCGGTGAGCAGAATATCTCAAGACCTACTGCATCGATGTTTCGGAAATTTTCAGGACTTTTTCCAGATGTAAAAATATAGTATGTGATCGACGGATTTTTTTTCCGATGTATAATTTCCATTTGATGGACGAAAAAGCCCATTTTTTCGCAAACATCAAGCCTCTCACTTTGAACACGCGCCAGTTTTTTTTTGTTTGATTTGACGTTTCGGAAATTCCTTCGATTGATCATAGGATAAACTAATGTACTGACGAAATCTGTTTGATTTTTTTTTTTGATACCGGATACCCTGGTTCAGAAAGGCATTGCTCACTGCAAAATGAGTCTTCGAAAGTGCTTCCTGGACATGGGCTGTCTGGATTTCGATCGTCGTCAGGATTCAATTGTGATCGATCTACAGGGGGTTTTTCAGATGATACTTTTTCAAATACCTAATTTTTGTAGATATTTATCAACACGATTGTCTAAAAGAAAATCCAAAAAATGAGCTGCTTTCGGCTGTCACAACTGACATAACAAACAGATTAGCGAAAGGTCCAGGAAGCACTTTCGACTGGCCGATGGATCGATCACAATTGAATATTTTTGCACAAAAAAATTACAGGGGGTTTTTCAGATGATACTTTTTCAAATACCTAATTTTTGTAGATATTTATCAACACGATTGTCTAAAAGAAAATCCAAAAAATGAGCTGCTTTCGGCTGTCACAACTGACATAACAAACAGATTAGCGAAAGGTTAGATTAGCGAAGTGTGGGTAGGGAGTGATAGAATAGGGTTCAATGGGAAAGGATAATACGTGAAAACCCGCAAGAGTATATTTCGGAACTCAGGAAATGTAATATGAATGCTGTATATTCATATCGGTATTCATACATCCATAATGAGGGAGTAAATGCTATCTGGGACACAGCGAATCTTCCGTTGGTACGAGTTGGTGGGCTCGGCTTGTGAACTGAATGGCCCGTGACCTGGGGTATGCCTCGAGCTAACGAAACCCACCGGTGGTAAGCTTCAATTCACTAACGCATTGCGAATTCATGACATTCTCCGTCATATACTTACATACACTGTAAAAACAAACGCGTTCTTTCAAGACGTTTCACGTATGTAATCCTGTCGCCGTTTTCAACACGGCAACTCATGTGTTGATGTCGTAACGACACATTTTACGCGTGTTCTGTCAATACACTTCAAGCGTGTTTTAGCAAGTTCAAAATGTGTTGTTTCGATACACTTTAGGCGTGTAAACGCTTGTCGCCAATTTCAACATGTTTAAAATGTGTTGATGGCTAAATCAACACACTTTTTGATGTGTACTTGTGGACGCTTGGGAATAACGTACAAGACATCATGCAGGCATACGTTTAAAAATAAATAAAAAAAGGTTTCTCCGTTACTGGTGTTTTATTCCGATGGTTTACTACCATACTTGATGAGTTCCAGTCGTCCTGAAATCAATTCCTGCGAATAAATTTTATTGTCCATACCCGGTTTCGAACCTACCTAACCTAGTTACTTCTATACCTAATATACGTACGCTAACCATTGTGCTATCGGCTATACTTGCAGTTTTTCATCAAGAAACGGAATACATGGTACATTGAACGAGAAGAGTAATGAAGACATTTCACATTTTATGTATATATATATGTGTGTGTATGTCTTCACCAAACGCACATAAAATGTGAAATGTGAACAGAAATTTCCTTCACTCCGAACAGGCAATTTTCTTTGCACTGGACAGAAAAATTCGTCCGCAAAGAATAAAGAATTTTCTTTGCCCCGAACAAGAAATTTCTCTCACTTTGTACAGACAATTTTCTTTGCCCTCGACAGAAAAATTTGTCCGCACAGAAAACAAAAATTCCTTTGCCCCGTACAAGCACTTTTCTTCACTCCGAACAGAAAACTTTCTTAGCACTGGATAGAAAACTTGGTCCGCACAGAATGAAGAATTTGCTTTGCCCCGAACAAGAAATTTCTCTCACTCTATACAGGCAATTTTCTTTGCCCTCGACAGAAAAATTTGTCCGCACAGAAAAAAAAATTCCTTTGCCCCATACAAGCACTTCTCTTCACTCCGAACAGAAAACTTTCTTCGCACTGGACAGAAAACTTGGTCCACACAAAATAAAGAATTTACTTTGCCCCGAAAAAGAAATTTCTCTCACTCCGAACAGACAATTTTCTTTGCCCTCGACAGAAAAATTTGTCTGCACAGAAAATAAAAATTTTGTTTGCCCCGTACAAGCAATTTCCTCCACTACGGACAAAAAACTTTCTTTGCACTAGATAGAAAAATTGGCCCGCAAAGAATTAAAAAGTTCATTTGCTCAGAACAAGGAATTTCTTTTACTCTGGACAGACAATTTTCTTTGCCCTGGACAGAAAAATTAGTCTGCACAAAATAAAGAATTTCCTTAGCCCCGAACAAGAAATTTACTCCTCCGGACAGAAAAGTTGGTCCGCCCAGAATAAAAAATTTCCTTTGCCCGGAACAACGAATTTCCTCCACTCCGCACAGAAAATTTTCTTCCCACTGAACAGAAAACTTGGTACGCATAGAATTAAATTTGCCCTTAAGAAGCATCTTTCTTCACTCTGGATAGAAACTTTTCTTAACAATGAACAAAATATTGATACGCACAAAATAAAAAATTTTCTTTGCAGCCACACTCTATCAAAAAATTATATCTACGTCAATAAACTGAGTGTTGCACCTCAGCAATGGTTTCACCGAGCACATTATTTCTTCATTCATGTCGGTGTGCACGACGAGCAAAAACTTATGTGTTTCGCTTTTAAAATAATACAATTCGCAATTGAAAAACTCTTTCGCAAGTCCGTGCATAACGTAGCGAGGTTATAAAGCCGCCATATTGTCATATCAACTCACTGGACGCATGTTGTTTGTGGTACACGTGTGCAAGTGAGTTGTTTCACGACGTTTTGTGTCGTTCGAGTCGCGTGTACCTACACTAAGTGTGTTGTTTGAAAGAAAATGGCTTGATTCGACACCCTTCATATGTGTTACATTAAGCGTGTTCTACAGCAACATATTTAAAACGTGTTGTTCCCAAGAATGGTATAGAGCGTATTATTTCAACACGGTAAAATAAGTAAAACACGTTGTTTCAACGCGTTAACCAGGTCATACACACGTTGTAGGCGTGTTGTGTGTTGCTTCAACACACCGACAACACGCTTATTTTTTACAGTGTACCAATGCGTATACCTGCGTCATGCTTTCGTAACTAAATCTCCGCGTCCGCTATTTGCAAAATATAACGTTTTGAGCTTGGCTGACATTTTGAAAAAGAAATCTCAAACTCTGTCCTACGAATGCAAATTTCTTATAAAGAGCATCACTTTAGTGTCCACTTTTGATTTTTTTGAAACTCATATATGAGGCATTCTTTATCGACTGGGCCACTTTTTTTTCAACCTCTCCAATTTTTTTGAAAATCTGCCAGTTCGATATTCCATTATGATGCCAGAAAAAATATTCATCAAACAAAAAAAACATAAGAATAAAAACTTTTTATTTTTTCCGCTTTATCGAAAAAAATCAAAATCATAATTTTTCTGCATTGAGAAAATGGAAATTTGGCAAAAAAATGATAATAACATTTTTTTAACCTAATAACACACCTTCGATTTCGGTACAAGTTTTACAGGATGTCTGTCATTGGGTAGACTCCGCGAAAAAAAATCAGAATGGTACCTGCAATGGTTAGGATGAAAAAAATAAAAACCCTGCGAAATCTCATAACCGTATATATGCGGTCATGAGATTTCGCAGGGCTTTAATTTTTTTTAATGAGTATGAGTGGTGTGCGGCCGTGTTGATAATACGAGATGTTGAGGAATCGGCTTCTCTAATTTTTTCTAATCGGCTTCTTCTAATTTTCTCTAATCGGCTTCTTCTAATTTTTTTATATGATATTTCGCAGGGTTTTTATAACCGAATGTGTGCGGTTATGAGATTTCATAGGGTTTTTATGAGATTTCGCAGAGTTTTCATTTTTTTTCATCCTAACCATTGCAGGTACCATTCTGAATTTTTTTCGCAGACCCTTTACCCAATGACAGACATCCTGTAAAATTTTTACCGAAATCGAAAGTGTGTTCTTAGGTTTAAAAAAATGTTATTCTCATTTTTTTGCCAAAATTCAATTTTCTCAATGCAGAAAAATTATGATTTTGATTTTTTCGATAAAGCGGAAAAAATAAAAAGTAATTCTTATGTTTTTTTTGTTTGATGAATATTATGTCGGATACAGTGTTCGTAATGAAAAATTGAAAATCCTGAACGAACGCCTAAAAAAATCTAAAAAAAATCACAGACGTTCCTTTTGACCAATATTTCAAACTGGCAGATTTTTAAAAAAATTGGAGAGGTTGAAGAAAAAGTGGCGTAGTTGATGAAGAATGCCTCATATGTGATGAAGCATTGAAAGCTATTAGACACGTATTTTTTTTTACTGGCGGGAAACCGTTTTTAAGGGGGGGAAACGACCCCTCAAAGAAAGGCGTGTCACCCCTTAATTTAATGTATTCAATACTTCCATAGTGGATTTTTCATCGCTTTACATTAGAAGAATTTTGATTTTTGTTTCACTCAGATCCGTCTGGGACTGCTTGTAGATGAAACCGCAAAACTAACCTTCGACATGTCTTTCTTTGAGGGCTGGTTTCTTCCCTTAAAACCGGTTTTCCGCAGATAAAAAAAAATACGGGTCTAATAATTTCCAATACTTTATCACATACATGAGTTTCAACAACATCGAAGGCGGACACTTAAGTGATATTCTTAGTTAGTATATAATTTTCCAGTAGAGGAGCTTTTTTACAAATATTTATTGATATTAAACAATTTATAACAACTTGAGGTATTTATTTTTCTTTCGATTTATGTGACGCCCTCATGGGAGTGGATAAAGTGCGCGAGTTTTTTGGACAGCGAACGAGATACATTTATTTATGAAAAAGCCGGAGGTGTTGTTTATTTTGCTTCGTGGTCGAAGAGATTTTCATTTTTAACACGAACATTGTTTCGTAAAATTGGCGAGGCTCATGAATTTGTAAATTTGGCGCGGAATGTAAAGTTGACCTCACGTAACGGCATAAATAAACACCACTCCCGCAAGGGTCCATCATCATGCGTATACATGCATACGTGATTTTCCTTGCCATTCCGCGGACGGTCCATGAGTATTCTCGTCCAATGCAGGACCATCCGCACCAGCGGACTGCACCGTACAATCAAATTCGGGCGAAACTTCATTCCCAATTTGGACGTTGACGTTTCGCCATACTGGAACGATGAACGTCGACGATGCTCCACCTGCCGAATATAAGAACAAATTTCGTAATTCGCCGACTATTCAAATATATCCTCATCATTTTTTGGAAACATTTAAATTACAAAAATCACAGGTTTATTTCAATGAGAATGATTGAAAGAACCGTAAAATTGTACGTGAAAGGCTTTCTTACCTAGTCATAGATTTCATTTTTTGCAACCTACCGTTGGTGATGTAAATTTGATGATGATTTCTTTCAGTTTGCCTGGGCATTCAGAACTTTGACGAGACGCCACAATACACCGAGGTTAATCCGGGCCAGGATGCGAAGCTCGTGTGTCGTGTCACTGCCAAACAAGGACAATGTATCTGGCAAAAGGATCAGAAGGTAGGGGGCTTCCACTAAGTTCAGAATTTTCTTTCCAGATTTCTCGTGTTTTGTACCTGCTCATATATATAGGGTCAGAGTGGGATCAGTGGCTCATTTTTTTCAGCGGTCTATAGCTGCCTAACCGTTCACACAATCTCAACGAAACCTTGAGTAAACGCGAGGTGTGTTCAATGGCTCCATTTTTTTAAGACACTGAACGGCCCAACCCAATAGATATTGAGATAATAACCATTTTTTAAAAATGGGATTTGATCCACTGTGTACTTGGGGGTGTACACAGTGAAATATGCTTAATTTCACAGTCAAACAAAATTTTAAAATCAAGCTAAATTTGAAAATAATAACCCTGATCCACTGTAAACTTGTAGGTAATGAAGTGCTTTTCTCTATACAATGGGGAATATTGTACAGTAAACTATTGAAAAATTAATTGAAAAAAAGACAGCATATTATGAGATCAATCAGAATCATTTATTGAATATTGATCAACAATGAGTACCTACTTAATGAGGTAGTTCCAGTACCTATCTAAATTACAACGCGAAAATATTCATATTATGACTTACCTCTGTGTACCTCGGAAAATTGAGACACTGTGTACCGACCCTCTCTTTTTTTCTAAAGCGGGTACAGACATTTCTATTTTTGTTAGGTTAACAAACACAATGCTCAAATACCGCAATATAGCTGTATATTGCGGGAGAACAATGACTTCGAACATAACTGCGATAGGTAAAGATGCAAAAAACACAAACTCAGCTGGTTTTTTTACTTTTGACACAAAAAATAATATAAAATCACCTCTCACAACCGAATTGCGCGGGAGCGACTCATAGACAGGTTCAGGCCTATTGGCATCCGAGGGCGGTTCTAATGTGAAAAAGACGCACATATATACATGTCCACTTCTGAGAAACAGAAAAAGTTCAGTGTACCCACTGTTCCCACTTTGACCCTACATGTCCTGTTATGAATGGATAATCCTGCAACCGTCGATAGGTTAGATCCTGTCCTACTATATGCTGAAATTTCAGTTTAGTAAACGTCCCACGATTTTCGAGATAAAAGGCCTTTGGTTTTTCGCATGCCATTTCTACAAATGATAACTTTTTTACCTGGACTTTTTCAAAATACTCTTAGTTATTTGTTTTATGTAGAAACTTTTTCTTTTAAACCTTAAATGTTAAGGAAACTTTCTGAAAAAAGATCTTAATGAGAATTTTCATACAAACCAATTCGAACATATGAGTTTGATAGCCTGCGGTGTAAGGAAAATGGAACTACGCATATCGTACCAATTACTTAAAAAAAGTTGCTTAGTTATTGTCGATTTATACACTGAGAAAAATAAATCGTTGAATGTGCAAAACGCATTTTGTTGTCTCGAAATTTTGTTGTTTTAACAGTTGCTCAGACATGCTAAATAAGCTACAGTTCACATCACTAAAACTATCAGTTAGATTAACAAAACGTTTGTTATGCCAATCAAAAATCAAGTTGAACGTTTTTAAAGGTACATTTAGTTAAACCAACTGAATATTGGTTGGATGAACGAATTTTTTTTCAGTGTATCATTTGTAGAAATGGCACGCGAAAAACCAAAAGCAGATGATTTTTTTTAAATAACATAAACAAAGCCAAATTCTCAAAAACCGTGGGATTATCCATCAATGTCGACCTGCTCCTTGAAAAGTGTTATGCTAGAGGTGATTTGCGACAAATTAACCTCTGCCAACTAGAGGTCGGAGATGGGGGGCTTTCGAGTTGTGGTCTTTTTAAGATTTTTGAGAAATTTACAGGCTTGCTACCAAACACAAAAAATTGTTTAAAAAAACTACTGTACTGTGGGCACTCAATTGATACTTTTTTTTTAACTAGAAAATGAATGAATACTTTTAAATACATGCATGCCCAAAATTCCCATAGTTTCAGAAATAAAAGATATTAAGTGACAAGAATTATTATCTTTTTGTAATTTAAAAAAAAAATTGACGAGTATTACTTTCTCGAAAAAAATCTATGACACTTGGCTACAAATCACGGCTTTTCAGAACACACAGCTTTTCGAAAAGTATCAATTGACTGTGCAGAGTGGAATAGTTTTTTTCCAATGATTTGTGCTTGGTATCAAGTCTGAAAACTTCTAAAGGGAGGACATCACTGTAACGCGCCGAAAAAAGTCGTTTTATCCCAATTTTTTTTGTCTACTCGATTATTTATTTGGAATTGAGAAAAAAGGTACGTTATTGAGCATACATTGAACTTATTGTGGGTAAATTTTTATTTAAACAAATTAATCATCAACAACGTTATTGAGGTATAAAGTAGAGCTTCTGTACGAAAAATGTGATCCAAGGGCCGGATCGATAACATAACAATGGTTAATCTAAAAAATAAAAATAAAACAGTTTTATAATTTATATCAATGTAGTTCTCGTTGTACTCAGCATTTCTTCGAAAAAAAATCACCAAACGACGGATGTTAAAATAAGTGTAATTTTGGCGAAATTTTTACTTATAGTGGGGGAATTAAAAAAATACTACTTTTAAAAAAGACGGCTATGTACAACGATAGCCACTGTAATTAAGGAAATTTTTATTTTTCAGAATTGAAAATCAGACAATTATAGTTATTTCCGTCCCGGTCGAGAAAAGTTGTTACGAGAAAAACGCGATCGAAAATTTTAGTATACGTAAGTCGTTGCGCTTTCCGCTCTCACTAACGTGGTTAGTGAGACTCTCACTACCGCTACATGATTAATTTTTAATATTTTAAGGGGGGAGATTTAGGCGAGGAAAAAATGGCTGTTTTTCGTAGTTTTTTTTAAGGAAAGTTTTTTTCACCGTTTTTGAGACTTAGGATATGTTTTATTGCTACTTTTGGCTGTTTCATGGTATTTTTTTTCTGCACCATTTTTAATGGCGGAGGTATGTCACGGTCTTCCAAACGAGTTGCGGCTGATGTTGTCAGACGGCGTAACACGTAGCGTCGTCGGGATTAATCTGAAAAAAAAACCAACGAAGATCTTTCTTTCATTAACACTCATTCGCAGAACATGAACCAAGAAAAAGTGAGAAATGTTGAAAATCGATTAATTGGTACGTTTTGCAACAAAAAGAAGAAAAAACCTCTCGCCTGTATCCCCCCCTTTAACTTAATTTTTTTCCGCATATTCTTGAAAATCAATACTTTAAAAAAATACAAACAAAATCGATTTTTGTTACCCATCACAGTCTTCTCCTGCCGTAAAAATCCTAAAACGACCTAACTCGGAAACCGCTCATTTTCAACCCCTAGTTGACAGAAGTTAATTTGTCACAAGCGACTTCTAGGATAACCCCTTTAAAAAAATCGGTTAAATTTCTAATGCCTCTATATATCATATAATTATAAATAATCTATACCGGCACGGGTTTTCCACAGTTTCCCTGTATCCTCGGCAAATGCAGCATCGTGTAGTTTGAGACCGCTCTGGACGTCACGGAAGTTAGGTTAGATTAGCGAAGTTCGGGTAGAGACTGGTGGGTAAGGCTTCAATTGGGAAGGGTAATATGTAAAAAGGTGCAAAAGTATACGTTCAAACTCAAGAAATTAATTCATAATGATAAATTTAATTCATCAATTATTATAATTGTTATTATATACACAATTTTTTACGTTGATTGAGCTCTCAACATGGCGTTTCCGGTGTTGTTGCAAGTTCTCATTTTGTTGGTACAATAGACGAGATCGCGTCGACCGTTTCTAACAATCATCTCACCTCGAGGTGAAAAGAAAAGAAAACAGTTGTTATCCGAGAAGAAGAGTTTACCCCTCGTTACGGGGGTGTAATTCTCTCTCTCTCTCTCTCTCTCTCTCTCTCTCTCTCTCTCTCCCGCTTTCTCTTCCATGTGCATGGCCTGATTCACGCCACGTACAGCCTCACGATGCCTCGGGATATCCATCGCTCTCACGCTGATACATTTCTTATGTACCCAATGTACACTACGCGGTATTATTTGTTACATATATATATATATATATGTATGTATGTATGTATGTATATAGGTGTTTGTGCATATATGTGCGTGTATATATATATATATATATATATATATATATATATATATATATATATATATATATATATATATATATATATAGAAGTGTGGGTGCTAAAAGATTGATTGGGGATAAAACGAGAAACCGAGACGAGAGCTGTTTGCCTGAGCTCTAGAACGAGTCCCTTTTCTTTTATTTTCTTTTTAATCCCATTTCACGTTCTTTTTCCGGGTATTCCGTTGATCGAACGAAGGATGAAAGGAACGAAACTGATTCTGACCGAAGCACTGGCGTGGGAGAGAAGAAAAATGCCTTAAGATGTCCATCGGGCTCTGGTGTACCTCCCCTTAGAAGCCAAGTAGAAATCGATCGGTTTAATTTTTTTCTTGTTTTTTTTTTATTATCTTTATCATTTAAATCACAAATAAGCGAGCGAACCCTTTGGCGATTGGAGCTGGCTGACAATATAGGACACTTATTGGGGGAAAAAAAAGTTCCAATACCTACAGAGAGGATAAGAGGGGTGAAAGAAAATTGCGAGGTCTTCTAAGCTCTTTGCTACAAGTACGGATAAAGAGAATCGTTGGGAAAATCGTCGTCGAACAGTATTGAGACAGGAAAGCGATACTTAATACAGGTCATTTCTTGCGACAATTATTTCGACGGTGAAATTTCCTATCCACTAGTTTTGGCGGAACAACCCGAGTGTTACGAGCCATATTCTTTATAAAATTCAATAGAGACGAGATCTCGAACATTCCCTCAAGGGGCTTAATCTACCTGAAGCCCGAAAAAATGATCAAATTCCGATTTTTTTCTGGGGAAACGGTTGGTCAAAAAGAAATGCTTTTTTTAAAACAAAGGTACATACATTTAGAGCGTTTAAAAATAAAATCACCGAAAAACACATAAAAACAATGAAAATATGGCTGCCGGCAGATGAAGACATTTTCTTCGCGTCATTTGGCGGTGGACACTCTCCAGCTTAAACAGTCCGTCGGAAATCTAAAAACCAAACGGGTTATTCAAGTTAACAATAAATATCAGTCGTTGACGATCTTCGATTTGTAAAATAATTTTTTTTAACAACGTGGCGCCGAATTGAAGCTTGAGCATACAAAATCTATGAAAAAGTCGTCATTTTTACGTAACATTGAAAAATAAAGATGGTTTAAAAAAAAAGTGAGATCGTCAGCGACCTTTAAATGTTTCTCACCGTATCTCCTGTAAATTTGAAAACAATCCATCCAGTGGTTCTCGAGATATCATGTCCACCGTGTGAAAATAGTGTTTCGAGAGAAACGTGTTTAAGACGGGATATACATTTAGACAGGAAAAAAATGGGCAATATTGAGGGATTTTTTAAACTAAGAAATAATTATTATACAATTATCAAACTTTAGGTTTACTTTAATAGTATATCTAAGTATACAAAACAATTTTTTTAATTAATTCATTATCAAAATGGTGGAGCTGTGGCAGAGTGTTACAGCAAAGTCGCTGCAGGAGTTGCGAATCGGCAGGCGAATGCAGTCTAGCTTCCCGTAGACTTTGATTTGCAAAAAAGTTTAAACCTTTTTTGCAAATCAATTTTTTCCACTCATTTAGCCTACGAAAATCCCTAAAACGTTTATTTTATAGCATTTTTACAGATCTGCAACCTTGATCTACAAACAAAAATATTTTGGATAATGAAATGAAATGAAAAAGGGTTTTTCATTATTATGTGGCACACATAAGTAATCGCCATTCAACTCACTTCAGTATATCTAAACTTCGTCAGTCTGGAACAGCTGTATGCAAATTAATTCTTGGCGTATCCCTAATAGCCTGAAAACTTACGGTGCTATTTCATCCCGCACCCTTTACAGAGAGTAGACCGTTTCCAAGTCGCTTCTTCCTTCTTACCCTCCCGAATTTGTCGAGGAGCCACATTTGAATAATATTTATTCAATTAAAGATAAAAATCCAAAGATCCGAGAGTTAAGAGCACCCCAGTGATATTCTCTGTGATCCCTTATAAACCGTAAAATGAAATGTATATATATATATATACATTTCATTTTACGGTCCTAGCCTGTCGTGGAAAGCGAAACATTCGGGATCTCATTATTGCCGATTGGTAGTCCCGACTTCCTCCGCGACGTCTGGTTTCTTTTCGTTTATTGTCTCCTTTTATTTCTCCTACCTACTTCCTCATTCCTCACTCCCTCTATCCGGCTTTCCTCCAACCCTCACGATATTTACGATCTGCCATTTTTTTTCTTGTTTTCTCAAATTTCTTTTACCTCAATCGACCCTTAGCGACTGCTCATCGGCCTAATAGGGTTCCCTCGATCAGAAGGAATAGTGCTTTCCGGCATTCTGTCTCTCTCTTTCTGCTGTTTACTGGCTGTACACACATTTATTGCATTTTTTTGTTGACTGTAATTGAGGTATTGCTGATAATGGCGGTTACCTGGCCTACCATGTTACTATGACCTTTTATCCGGCAATATTGAATACAAGATGAGCGTGTGTACGTGGAAAGATTATGTTGAAGACATTCGATGTCGAGGGCCACCTCCATAGTACCTATTGCCTACACACTCGAAATTATGTACACCGGAATGTCTTAGATGTTGAGGTTCACCTTCGTAGTATGTGTTGCCTCCATCCCTTATGTACACCGTATGTGCTCAGCATCGTCAACATTCCATATGGCTTGGAAGTTAAAGTTCATTTTCGTAGTACCTATTGTCTCCATACTCGAAATTATGTACAGTATTATCTTGGATGTTGATGGTTACCTTTGTAGTGCCTATTGCATCCATACGCGAAGTTATGTACACCGTACAGCCTCAGAATCCTCAACATCCTACATGCCTTTGATGCTGAAGATCACCGTTGTAGTAACTATTGCCTGCATACTTGGAATTATATACACCCTACATCCTCAGAATCCTCCATATCCCACATGTCTTGGATGTTGAGGATCAACTCCGTAGTACCCATTGTCTCCATACTCGAAATTATGTACAGCCCAATGTCTTGGATGTTGAGGATCACTTTCGGGGTACCTATTGCCTTCATACTCGAAATTATGTACACCCTCATCTCTTGAATGTTGAGGCTCACCTTCGTAGTATATATTGCCTCCATCCCTTATGTACACCCTACATGCTCAGAATCCTCAACATACCATATGGTTTGGAAGTTAAAGATCACTTTCACAGTACCTATTGTCTCCCTACTCGAATTATGTACGACCTATTGTCTTGGATGTTGATGGTCAACTTTGTGGTACCTATTGCGTCTATGCTCGGAGTTATGGACACTCTACAGCCTCAGAATCCTCAACATCCCACATGCCTTAGATGTTGAGGATCACCTTCGAGGTGCCTATTGCCTCCATACTCGGAATTATATACATCCTACATCCTCAGAGTCCTCAATATCCCATATGTCCTGGATGTTGAGAATCACCTTTGTGTACCTATTGCCTCCATCCCTTATGTACAGCCTACATCCTCAGAATCCTCACCATCCCACATGTCTTGGATATTGAGGATCACCTCCGTAGTACCTACTTCCTCCATACTCGGAATTATGTACACTCTAATGTCTTGGATGTTAAATATCACTTTCTCAGTACCTATTGTCTCGCTACTCGAATTATGTACAGCCTATTGTCTTGGATGTTGATGGTTGTAGTACCTATTGCGTCCATGCTCGGAGTTCTGTACACTCTACAGCCTCAGAATCCTTTACATCACACATGCCTCAGATGCTGTAGAACACCTTCGTGGTACCTATTGCCTCCATACTCGGAATTATATTCACCCTACATCCTCAGAATCCTCAATATCCCACATGTCTTGGATGTTGAGAATCACCTTTGTGCACCTATTGCCTCCATCCCTTATGTACACCCTACATCCTCAGAATTCTCAACATCCCACATGTCTTGGATATTGAGGATCACCTCTGTCGTACCTACTTCCTCCATACTCGGAATTATGTACACCCTAATGGTTTGGATTTTGAGGATCACCTTCGTAGTACCTATTGTCACTATACTCGAAATTATGTACACCCAATGTCTTTGATGTTGAGGATCACCTTTGGAGTACCTATTGCGATTATACTCGAAATTATGTACACCCTACATACTCAACATCCCACATGTTTTAGATGTTGAGGATCACCTTCAGGGCACCTATTGCCATCATACTCTCTGGAAATTATGTACACCCTAATGCCTTTAAAGTCACCTTTTGGCATGACGGGTTCGGTATGACTTGTCTCCATATGTATGTATATGTCTTCATTGTCATCATCGTCGTTATCATCAATGATCATGCCGATCGGTAACATGCT
The DNA here is from genome assembly GCA_944452715.1 of Ophion slaviceki. Taxonomy (NCBI): domain Eukaryota; kingdom Metazoa; phylum Arthropoda; class Insecta; order Hymenoptera; family Ichneumonidae; genus Ophion; species Ophion slaviceki. Next base: position 54,500,000 of record OX101784.1, read on the forward strand.
GCAACATCTTTCGACTAGTGTTCCAGAGTTCTCTTCCCTAGCCTCCCCCGCTGACGATAGTCAAAGTTCGACCCCCTTGATTCACGATCAGCTTGTAATTCAATAGAAGCGGAACAACTTGCATCCCCATTGTACTCTGCCTTTCTACTTCCATACTTCAGCGACCCAAATTACTTATGGGACATTTTGGGATCGGATTTACTGGAACGAGAAACCATCGTCTTTGGAGGCATCCACCTTCGATCATCTCTAGCCCCACTCCCTATACGTCTTAAGTGTTACAATCTCAAGTGTACGCCTCCCGAAAATAACCGAAAAGCTGGCGCTTTCGCCACTCTGGATTATCGAAGCAACGACGCAAATTGCAAAATCCGCCAACGCAGTAGCGGAATAATAATTGAATTTGCTCATTCCGTGCGATCCGGTTGGCCGTCATGTACGTGCGATTCTTTCCTCGTCGATGAATCCTTCTCGGTTCGTTATCGTAGTTAGCATGCATAAATTCATCGACAAGTTGTATTTTTTTTCCCGCGCTAATTCGCTGGGAAAACTTTATTCCCCGCGAGTTCGACTGTCAGCGATTACGCGTGATTTTGATGGCCCCGTTTGCAAGAATGCGCAAGTACACACACACATGTATACGTACACCCGCATGTACATATGTATATATATTTTCAGTTTTTATTCCGCTCCGCGTAATGCTTATTATTCATCCATCAATATCTGGTGCTCTCGTTAGTCACGTACGGGCCGGAAGGGCGGGGAAGTGTACCGATCGCTTTTTGTTTTATTCATCAATCATCGAGTTGCCGGGCAGTACCTTACGCACACACCCACCCACTTATACATATATATATATATATATATATATACATAGTGGAAAATAACTGCGTTATTGTTCGGGTAGACGGGCTTTGTAAACTGGATTTTGCTGACCCACAATAGAGGGCGGTTGGGGCGCGGCTTCAGCGATTCAGCGGGTCGAGCCAATACTCGGATGGGTGACCGGTTAGTCGTGCACTAGCTTGCGCGTTATATTTTTACCGACTGTCCATGGTGAACGCAATTCAAAGTGAAGATCTAGTCGCTTTTATTGGCACAGGTCCATAGCAGTTTCCCTGTGCCCTCCTGCGATCCGACGCAAGCCCGGAGGGTGGGGGGTCCGCTCAAAAACTGGAAATAGTGGAGTGTGGCTTGAACCGTGAAACGGATAGAATCATGAATGTTCTCAAGGCCATACGAAGGGACGTTGAAAACAAAACGGAAGTAGGCCAAAGACCACCAATTTGGACGCCTTTTTCGCTTGTAGCTCCGGAAGGTATTCAGAGATCGCAATTCCAGTGGGTGGCGTCATTCGCCATTCTTCGCCATTAAGGGGTTAGGCCACAGTAACGAGTATGAAATCATGTGCGAATTTAACAATTTTTTTCGTATGAAAAAGTGATTCACTCATAACATTAATTGCACATCTATTTAGTATGAATATCAAGCTGTTAGAAAACATATATATATATATATTTTTTTTTGATGTACAACATGGCCGACTACTATTTTCTTTTGTCATCTTTTTTTAGGTGCTCCGCGGCGTGACATTTATCATCCACAATATTTGACCTAGAACAAAAAACAAAAATTCTCGTCATTCTACATTAGAATACCTAGAGAAGTACGTCCAGAATTTAAAAAATACTGTTTTATTCAAAAGTTGTAGATATTTGAACTTAAGAAATGAATTTTCAGTGAAAAATTTCGTTATAACTGCTCATAAACTGCTCATAAAATGAAAAGTTTTTGGTTAATCAGAAATTCCGTACGTACTTCTCTGCGAAATGCAATTAGGAACATAACTTTTAAATTTGAAGTAAATCGAGTGAAAATTGTTGAAGTTATTTGTCACGCCAATTGGAAAAAAGGTGTTTCGAGAAGTTTCGAGTAGTCGGCCATTTTGTACATCGAAATATATATATTTAACAGCTTAATATTCATACTAAATAGATGTGTAATTAATTTGATGATTGAATCACTTTTTTATACAAAAAAAAATTGTTAAATTCGCACATGAGTTTATACCCGTTAAGGCGTACCCCCACTTGAAGCACAAAAAAAGGCCTTTTTCATGAATTTTTTAAAAGAAAACTACAAAACTTTTTTAATCGATCAATATATCATCTTAAAGAACACATCTTGAAGAACGTTCAGTAATTTTTTTATTGAAAAATATTACATTGTTTAGTGGCAAATGGCCGTCAATGAAATAATGTTTTTATATACACGGGTTGCGGTGACCAACATTGCGGCGAAGTGGATCATCTGAAAAAAAAAATGCGGATGGATTTAGTCAAATATAAGTATAAACTAGTCTTTAATCGAAGGATTTTGAAAAATATTCATTTTTCACAAAATGGCGAACAGTCAAAGTTAATGGTTCGATTTTAACGAAAAAAACGGCTGTTTTTTGGCTATAAAACGGCCATTTTTTTCGAACAAAAATCGAACGATTAAAGACTACATTTTTATGTATTAAATAAGCCTGCAAAATTTCAAGAAGATCGGTTCATTCGTGTTCGAGTAATCTTGGTCACCGACTTCAGAAATGTCATTTTGAGAAAAACGCGTTTAAAGTTTCAATTTCAGTTTACACGAAGAAAATATTTTTTTTTGTAAACTTACATAGAGTTATCTATTCCGGGCCCATACTTCTGTATGGGCCCGGATACTTATACTTCAAAAAAATTCAATTAAAAAAAATCAATTTTTTCAAAATCGCAAGTGGGGTTAACCCCTTAATGTGGCCTAAGCCCTTAATTGTGAAGCGGTCATTCAATGAGGCATGCGCTCGGCACGTAACTCATCGTTCGTCTCATTGCGATTGTTCCGTCGCACGCGATATAGCTGACTATCTCATCAGGGTCTCGCGGAGTGAATTCGAAAGCGCGGCAATAGGGTAACCAAAGTTAACCACGAAAATCATAGAAGCCCCTTTCTTTCCATCTGAAAGTTTTTCGCGTTCCGGTCACGTCTCGTTTTTCTTTTTCATCTAGCCCTTGCCCTCGCGCTCTTCTGTCCTGCTTCGTGTACGAGATTCATCCCTCCTCCTCCCACATAATCGTCTTTTCGCTACCGCCGTGATTAAGTTCTCTCTCTCTCCCTCTCTCTCTCTTTCTCTCTCTCTCTCTCTCTCTCTCTCTCTCTCTCTCTCTCTCTCTCTCTCTCTCTCTCTCCCTTGCTGAGAGGTATATCTCGCCCTCGAGGACCCCGCAGCAGCCTGCACACAAAGAAAACGTGCAGGTCGACGAAGCGGGAAGCTGGTGAGGCGGAGGAAGCGGCGAGGAAAGAAAAGAGCCTGAAGGGCGAGCTTCGTGACGAGTAGAACGCGCAAGAGGGGTTGCCGAGATCGAAGAGAGGTGGTTAGAGAGGACACAAACGAGGTTGAAAGCTCGGCGGCCTCCAGGGCGACGGAGGAGGACGGGGGAGGCTTGCATGGGACGAGAGCAATGAAGACCTCCTCCGTGGCGCCGTGATCACGCGCTAGTGCCGAGTGCAAGCGAGAATGAGAGAGCGGTACCAAGTGAGGTCATCGTCATCGTTACCTTCATACCGTAACCAGAGAGAACGATAGATAGAGAGAGGGGGGGGGGGAGGGAGAGAGGGAAAGGGATATCGACAATCGGCCGCAGTAATATGCGTCAAACTAAAAGATCGACGATCCGTCGGCCTGGAATCGAGGGGTCGTTAATCAACGTTTTCCCACCGAACACGTAAATATAACCCCAGGATGCGCGTCGATGGAAAGTGCCACAGGGTCTGGCTAGAGTGAAGGATCCTTATATATTTATATAAATATATGTGTATATACGTATACATATATACCGGTGGACACAAATGTACGAGGTCGTGGAAAATAGATGAAAATTTGCAAATATATGGCAAAGATGATTTTTTAAGGGGTCTTCTCACTTTAGACGCTAAAAAATTTTAAGTTGTTACACTTAATAAATGAAGTTTCGAAATACATTTAAATTTATTTAAGTCACTATTTATAGACGAAAATGGTAGTTAAAAAAATGTCCTAAAAAAATTGTAGTTCTGCGCCGTTGAGAAAAACTCGATGGATCATCCGAAACAAAAAAATCAAACGGTTTTAGATTCAGTATGTTAATGGATATAGCGCATATCATATCATTTTCGATATATGCAAAGATAACAAAATGGCGGACATTTTCCGAAAAAACAAAAAAACGTGTTTTTTCACCGTTTTTGGCAAAAAAAGTGAATAACAAAATTTAAAAAAATCCTTAATTTGCGCTACAGCTATAGTTGTAAAGAATATGTGGTTAAAATTTCACAAGGATTGGTTCAGTAGTTTCGAAGATTTTATCAATAAGCCGTTGAAAAACGTTGTTTCGAGAAAAACCCTATAAAAGTTTGTTTGGGTTACATAAGTACAAAAAAAGTGTATTTATTAACGGGGTCCTCTAGTTTCTCGCCTGTTTTTTTACGGCTTTTTCAATAATTTTTTACAGGCAAAGCATCGAAATAATCAATCTCATTGTTTTTGCATAATCTTTATTAACATTTAAATAAGCTTTACAAATTTTTTGAAGTCAAAATATATAATAGAATAAACGTTATAGTGGCCGACAGGAAGACATCAAGTAAAAGAGGTGCTTGACGGTGACCAAGATTGCGGCTGTTCTGCTTATCTGAAATCAAAAAACCAAACGGCATTTTAATCTTCATATTTAAGACTAGCGATTGAACTAGAGTGAATTCTAAATTACAAAAATTGACTTTTTTATACACTTTTGAAAATTACATTCTATTTTTTACTCATTTTTTCTTAAGTTTTTCGCTCGTACAAAAAAAACTATCGAAACAATCATGATAATCCTAGTTCAATCGCTGGCTTATAACATATTAAAGATACTGTATAAATTTGAACAAGATCGGTGCAGTAGTTTCTGAAATATCGTGGTCACCGTTTCGAAAAATGGTGTTTCGAGAAAAACGCGTTTGAAAGTTCGTGCATGTGATTTATACTTGTGAACCACTTCGAATATCGAAAAATCCTTTGGCACACATTTTCTACACATGTTGTAGATGTGATTTATGAAAAAAAAATCGATTTTTTTCGACCCGAGAAACTAGAGGACCCCGTTAAGTGTATCAACGTTTTTTTTAATCAATATCTATAATACAAACCTATCAAAAAAATTCATGAAAATGGCCTTTTGTTTTACCGTTGTCTGTAGTGAGAAGACCCCTTAAGACATCCGACTTCGAGGACCCATTGTCCCCATTCTCAAACTCATGTAAACCCTGATTTCGACCCTGATATGATTTTATATCTCTCGAAAATCAGCCGAAAATATATTTTGAGCTGATAGGCGTTGAATAAATTTGATTACATATATGTAATCAAATTTATTCAAGGCCTATTTTAAACACCGTCCACCCAATCAACGATTTTTTTAAAAAGGACTTAAGAAGTGTCCTCAAAACACCAGATGTATTGATATCCGAATATCCTTCCCTCGTACATGCAGTAGGAACCAAGTTTTGGTCAATTTTTTCCGTGACCTGTATACCAACGCATATGCCCATTTATTTGTAGGTATTGATCAAAAGCTTCATGACCTGTCTTGTCGCGGACACCTGACTTATGGGTCTGACAGGGCACTCTCACATTTTTGAAAGCGCGGCAAATCCGCGCGGTGACGCACCAGTGTGGACGCAAAAAAAAAACAAGTATTCACAATTCGCAAGGAATGCGCAGAAAATCGTGATATTTGGGTTTGTTTGGGTTGAGGGGCTATACGCTGAAAATTTGGGTGATTTTCGGGAATTTTTTGGAAGAAAAGTACTCAATTAAATGTATCAGAAAATTAAAAATACATTTGGCTATATTTGACCTATAATACATAATTTTTTAATAGAAAAATAGTAAGATCCAAGCGACTTATGCGCTGCCTTCGGAGCCGCAAAAAAAAGTTCCTCCACAGCTGACATGATTCCCGCCGATTGAGTAGCTGAAACCGAAAAAGTAAAAAATGTCGTTAAACTAGAAGGTATTTCTTGTACAATGACGTAGGATTTTCGAAAAATATCAAAATCTAACAAAATAGCGTAGGTATGAAAAAAAAGTTTGTTTTCTCGCCTATGAAATGGTCGTTTTTTAAAACGCCAAATCGTCAATTTTCATCCAATCAAAAATATCCTACGTCATTGTAGAGTAAATATATTCACGAGTACTCAGTTCAAATTTCAAGTCAATCGGCTGTTTGAGTTACAATGTTAGCAAATTTGAAAAATCTCATTTCATATTTCTGAAAGTACAAAAACTCTTATAGAATCCTGAAAGTACAAAAACTCTTATAGAATCCTGAAAGTACAAAAACTCTTATAGAATCCTGAAAGTATAAAAATCTCATCTCATATTCTTGAAAGTTCAAACTGTCGAAAAAGACAAAGAATCGATTTCTTGACAGTGTCACATTGGTTAAGCTTAGAAAGCTTAACCCAAATAAACCTCAGCGCAGAAACTCGTGATATTCATCGGGAATTCGAAATATTTGGGTTTGCTTGAGTTAAGCCCTGAAATTCGTGATATTTCAGTTTGTTTGGATTGAGCGCAACAATTGCTGATATTCAGGCTTTTTTAGGTTAAGCGCTAGAATTCGTGATATTAGGGTTTGTTTGGGTTAAGCGCAGACACTCGTGGCATTCCGGTATGTTTGAATTTTGCTCAGAAATTCGTGATATTTCGGTTTGTTTCGGTCAAGCGTCGATACGCTTGATATTTGGGTTAGTTTGAGTTAAGTGCAAAAATTCGTTATATTTGGGTTTGTTTGGCTTGATCGCAGAAGTTCGTTATATTTGGTTTGTGTGGGTTAAGTGCAGCCGTTCGTTAAATTTGGGTTAACCGCAGCAATTGGTGATATTTGGTTTTTGTTTGGAGTAAGCGCAGAAATTCGTGATATTTGGGTTTTTTCACTCTTTTTTTTTAGTTTCTGCTCTCGTGCTGTCTTTTCGCGCCTACGCGAGAGGCAAGAGCGTGACGATAATTTCTCCGTTAACGGAGAAAGATTTTACGCCACTTGAACACTTGGCACGCGGCCCTTGGTATTAACCCTCTCCGCTCGTTCGCGGTTGGGCATACATACATATATATATATATATATATATATATATATATATATATATATATATATATATGTGCCCAACTAATATATGTATATGCCTATACACAGACATGGATATATTTCAACATCCCTTGGCTGGGTTCCTTGGAAGCTGTCTGGTTCGTAGTGGCCTACTCACGTCTTCCCATTCTACGGACTGTTCGTATTACACACACCCACGCGCATTTGTACATCTATGTTTTTTTTTAATATCTATACATTGATATTGAATATATATATGTAATAAAAGTGTCTGTAATAGCTTATGGTGTATACAAAATTGGGAATCGAAGTTGGCTCGGTCCAACTAGCCAATTTTGGCGAGAGTCTGCAATGTTCCGGGCCCGAAAATATCATCGATCCTTTTACTCTCCTTTCTCGTAAAACCTTCATCTTTTTTTCGTACAAAGAATTCCCTCAATCCCCCGTGACTTGTCTTATTTTTTTTTCATTCTTTTTTTGCGGGTGTCTCTAGCTGACACTTGTTATTCAGGCTAGTTGTCAGATGCGAAAGGCGGAAACGAAACGTGAAATATCGTGGAGGGCGAGGATCAGCTAAAAGTGGATGTCAAAACGTAGCGGAAAGAAAAATTGCACGACGTCGTATGGTTGGATCAGGAAGGCAGAATCTAGCTATTATTGTCCTCAGACTTTGATACTAAGCCAAGCTAATCAGGCTTAAGGGGGGCGCAAGATCGTGCTCGTGGACGGCGTTGAAGTTTGCCTCGTTGGAATGCAACGAAAATTCTCTTTCATAGCCTTCCGTTATCCAAAATCTTTTTTCTTTCGTAGATTGAGGTCGTAGATATCTACTAATGATACGAAGCAAACGTTCGGGCAATGTTCGTAGGTGGTACAGTCGTGCTGTCGCTGAAAAACGGCGGAATCGGAAGAATCAGAAGGCCAGTTTTTTTGACGGGTGATTGTGTAGGTGCGGCGGGTGGTAAATCCAAGTTTGCCTAAAAATCGGGGTGGAGGGTTTTTTTAGGGGATGAAGGCGGATGGGGGTCGATTGATGCCTAACTACAACCCCTACGAGGTCGGCGCCATGAGACAAAATGTTCAGAAAAATCCGGGCTTTAGTTTTGTCCACAGCGCCGAAATCGTGGAAGTACATTTTGGGGGTGTAAAAGTTGTGTGAAATTAAAAAAAAAACAGTTTTCATTCAACAACTCTTTAGGAAAAATTTGTACACTTTTCGTTCAAATGAAAAAGTTGTAGCCCTTGAAAAGACGCATCAATCGAGTATTTGATTTGAATATTTTTTGAATACTAAAAAAAATTTGTTTATTGAATAATTAAAAAACAATCGATTCTTCGGGCATGGTTTAAATGTACGAAATGTAAAGACTAGTTTTCTATAAATGTTCGTTTCTATGGACCACCCTTGAATTTTGATTTTCCAACCCTTCTCCGAGGTTGGAAATTCGAAATGAAATTCTGGGCAAATTATTGACCGCACGAATTCGCCGCCGTGGAACAATTTGTAGCTTGAACCCTCAGATACATTTTTGTCCACAGCGCCAAACTCTTATCTCTTTATTTTCGGTCAATAGTTTTCCCAGAATTTCATTTTGAATTTTCAACCCCCGAGACTGGTTGGAAACAGTAAAATTGAAGGGTGATCCATAGAAAGGAAAATATAGAGTGAATTATTCTCTACATTTCGTACATTTAAACCATCCCCGAAAAATCTATTGTTTTTGAGTTATTCAATAAACAATTTTTTTTTATACCTCAACAATTTTTTTTTGGGTGAAAACATTATCGGAGAGGAAGGACTCCATCAACGGGTCTTTTCAAGAGCTACAACGTTCCTATGTGAACAAAAATTGTATGATTTTTTCCTAAAGAGTTATCGAATTAAAACTGATTTTTCTAAATTTCTCCCCACTTTTTCAACCCCAAAATGAGCTTCCACGACTTCGGCGCTATGGACCAAAATAAAGCCCGGATTTTTCTGAACATTTTGTCTCCCAAAAATTGTATGAATTTTTCCTAAAGAGTTATCGAATTAAAACTGATTTTTCTAAATTTCTCCCCACTTTTTCAACCCCAAAATGAGCTTCCACGACTTCGGCGCTATGGACCAAAATAAAGCCCGGATTTTTCTGAACATTTTGTCTCCCGGCGTCGACCTCGTGGGGTTTGTAGTTTGGCATTAATCAACCCCCATCCCCCTTCATCCCCTGAAAAAAACCCTACACGCCGATTTTTAGGCAAACTTGGATTTAGCACCCGCGGCACCTACAAAATAACCTGTCGAGAAACTAGCCTTCTCCTAATTTTTTCCGCTTCCAATATACAGCACGATTGTACTAAGGCTGAAACGACTTGAAAAAATTGAGGAATGAAAATAAATTAATATCCGTTGCATTTCTATGATGCAAACTTCATCGTGCTCGTGGAGAACGGGAATAGAAAGATTTTTTTCTTGCCAACCGCACGTCACTGTCGCCGTACCGATACCGCAGGATCGCGTGCAGTTCCTCGTTCGCGTCGACATTTAATGTCCTGCAAAAAACCCGTCTTGTGGAAGCATCACCAGCGAAGGGGAGAAAAAGGCTCGATTGAAAAAAAGTCATGCACGAACCCTTCCAAATGGAGACTGTACTCTGTGGCTGGTAAATTTCAATCAGCAAAGCTTTCCGGAAGAACCCACAGTGCGCGAGCCTAAGCCCAACGATGGTGCACCATGGAAGATTCTGTTGGGGTTGATGGTGAACATATCTATTGGTGTCTCGAACAAATAGCACGTAGAATGAGCAAGTTAACTCGCCCAGCATGTGCGGCCTTACCGGATTAGAGCGGGCGATAAACGAGTTTTGGAATCTCAAAATAAAAAAAAGAAAATGAAAATCATAAAAAGAATAGGTGATGGGAGAAAGGCTACTGCGTTGATGCATCTCGTGTATACGGCGGCGTGGCTGTATAACGCGGTTAATGGCGGAAACTGTACGAGCAGGCACGGGGGTAGTTCGCCGTCTGCTCAACTCTTTTCATAACGCGACGAATATTCATGGGGAAAGACTAAGAGAGAAACCCCTTTCGGATGAAATATTCAAATAACATGACTTTCTCTTCCTCTCTCGCTCTCTCTTTCTCTTTTTCTTTCTCATTATCTCTGCTACAGGGAAAACATCAATTTTTTAGTATTCCATTCTTTTGACACCCCCCCCCCCCTACTCGCTTTTATTTGAGTTCTCCATGAACGCGGAGAAATGGAAATAATTTTTTCCTTTTCTTGCATGTCAACGATTGTCCGGTGAATTAAGTGACTCGAGTCACAAACCCTGTACGAATTCTGCACGATCGTGCGAAAAAAAACACACTTATGGGTTTTTTGAAAACCCAGTATTTAGAAAAATGTCTTGGACTGACTACATCCGTCATTGGGGTGGGGGGGGGGACTAATTATTTATTGAACAAAGGGAATTGTTTATATATGGTTATCAGGTTATTAGGTTTATATATGGTTTATTAGGTTATTAGGTTTATATATTATATGTTAGGTTATTAGGTTTATATATGGTTATTAGAATATTAGGTTATTTTGAGAATGTTGGCTGAACTAAATGGAATGTTAAGTTAATTTTAGGAATTCATGTTTAGATGTGAATTTTGAGAATTTAAGTTCAGAAGTTAATTTAGAAAATTTAAGCTGGGAGATTAATTTTAAGAATTTGCGTTCATAAGTTGATTTTATGAATTTTAGTTTAGAAGTTAATATTGACATATTAAGGTTAGAAGCGAATTTTAAGAATTTCAGTTTACACGTAGAATTCAAGAATTTAAGTTTATAAGTTGATTTTAAGGATTCAGGGGTTAGAAGTTAGCGCTAACAACGTAAGTTAAGGAGTTAATTTGAAGAATTTATGTTTAAAAGTTGAATTTAAGAACTTGGATTTAGAAGTTAATTCAAAAAATGTAAGTTTAGAAGTTAATTTTGCGAATATTAGTTTAGAAATGAATGTCAAGAATTTGAGTTTCGGCGTTGATTTTAAGAACTTAGGTTTAGAAGTTAGTTTTAAGAATTTAAGTTTAGAAGTGAATTTCCAGAACTCAATTTCAGCAGTGCATTTTGTGAATTGACGTTAAGGAGTCAATTCCAAGAATTTTAGTTTAGGAGTCAAGGTTTAGGATTTGAGTTTAGAAGTTAATGTTAAGAATTTAAGTTTACAAGTTAATTTTAAGAGTTTAAGTTCAAAATTTAATTTTATGATTCTATGTTCATAAGTTAATTTTAAGAATTTAGTTTCAGAGTTGAGTCCATCGAACCAACGAATCCTCTGCGTAATAAAATATTCCAGTGTTTCTTCTCAATACTTCCTTGGCTCCCTGCAAACGAACAAGTTCCTTCATCCAAATGATCTTCCTTCTCCGTTTACCACTTCTGTATGTTTTTGGGACATGGATTCTTCAAATCGTTTTTTCGAATTCGGAGAATCGTCTAAAAAGTACGCGATACGATGAGGCACAAAAGAAAATACGATCGGATGGAACACTCCGTGTACACGACTGGAAAAATGCATGTGGCGTAATAAACTGAGAGTGTATATAAACGAAAGAGAAGAGCATAGAGAGAAAAAAAACGTGGAAATCCATGCGGTTCGCTGGCGGAGTATCCCAGTAGAAAACTGTATGGAGGAAAGCCCGCGCTGCCGTGCAGCACATAAATTTCAATCAAGGAAGCTTTTAAAAAAGCTAACGAAAGCTCGGGGATAGGAGGCGAGATAGTATAGTGGGCGGGGGCAATGTGGGCGGTGGTGTAAGTGTGCGTGTGTGTGTGTGTGTATGGTGTGAGGTAGGCAACAGAAGGGAAACTCAGGTGTATGGTGGTGCGATACTGCGAGGATATAGAACGAAAAGCTTCGAGCTTCGTAGGCTTCTATTGGGAGAGGGGCGAAGAAGAAAGGGCGACCTGGCTATTAACTCGGTTGGCTCTGGATGGGTATGGCTCGGCTTGGGGAGGTGAGAAGCGAAACGTCCGTTCGAGAAGAAGAACGAGGAGGACTGATAAAAAAACAGCCATGCAGTTCTCTCTCTGTGTGTGTGCGATACTTAACGGGCTTCAAATACTTAAGGAGCTAGACCACTCCAGAGGCCGAAAAATAGGCTTTTTGGGTTTTTTTCAGACCACAAAATGAATCGAGATTGCAAAAAAGGTTGTTTATAATAATCAGTGACTGTATAATTTTTTTGAAGAGATTAATTTTTAAATAGCGGCTGTGCAGCGTTTATCTCAAACCGGCATTTTTTCAGTTGGCCGCAAACATAACTCAGACAATTTTTAACCGATTTCCTTGAAATGTTGAATATATCTTGAAAAATACATTGTCTATGGAAGTACGTAGGTTTTTTTTATATTGCACAGTTCATTTGTTATTAACAGTTATCTGACGATTTTTTAGGCAAATTTTTGGAAAATGAAAAATTTGCAGTTTTAAGATAAACGCTGCACAGCCGCCATATTGAAATTAATTGCTTAAAAAACATAAATTGTATACAATCACTGATATGTATGATAAACACCCTTTTTTGTAATCGAAAATAAATAAAAATGCCTATTTTGTCGTCCTCTAGAGTGACCTAAGGCCTTAAAAGCCCCTAAAAGATAGCCAAATTCCGATCTTTTCTGGAAAACGGTTGGTGAAGAAGAAACGCATTTTTTGACACAAAGATACATCTATTGAGAGCATTTTAAAAAGTACAAAAAAAAATACCGAAAAACAAGAAAAACATCGCCGCCGGCAGATGATGATATTTTTTGGCGACGTTTAGCGGTGGACACTTGCCACCTCAAACGGTCAATCTGGAGTCTGAAAACCAAACAGGTTATTCAAGTGAACAATAAATACGAGTCGTTGACGATCGTTGATGATCTAAATCATTTTTTTTAACAACGTGGTAACGAATTGAAGCTCGAGCATACAAAATGTATGAAAAAAGTTGTCATTTTTACGTAACTATTAAAAAATAGATATCGATTTTAGAAAAGTGAGATCGTTAACAATCTTTAAATGTTTCTCATAGTATCTCCTGTAACCTTGGAAATAATCCATCAAGTGGTTCTCGAGATATCATGTCCACTAACCTTGAAAACAGTGTTCCGAGAAAAATGCGTTTAAAGTTTGAAGTATGGTGTTGCTACCGCATGCCCAGCCGGCCGTTAGAAGCTGTAGCTCATTCAATTTTAGAAAAAGTTCAATTAAATTTTCAGGGAATATAGCTAAAAGGTGATTCTATCGAATAAAAATATTTTTGGAGATTACAATTTTTTACCCACTAAGGTAGCCGGTTAAAATGATCAGACGTGCTCGAAATTGATGTTTAGAGTGCGGAAAAACTTCACACCAAATATCGCAAAATAATCGTAGCACGATGAATCAAGCGGCAGTTTTTGGACTAAACTGTTACGAAGAGAATGCGCACAAAGCAGAGTTTCAAATTATAAATGAAAAAAATTATCGACGATTTAGTGAAAACACATACTTCTAAGACCGAGATGAGAAAAAATTTGGATTCTTAATATTTTGTTATGTCTATGTCGATGTAATTTTCACCACCTGAACACGAAACCACGATTGAGTGTCCCCAAAACTCTTAATTCAAAAAAACAACCGTCAAAAGTGTTTCAAGAAATGTTTTTCGCGTTTAGCCGGCGTAATTTTGAGCTTTCGGTAAAAACTCGGTGATATTCGTAATCGGTAGAAAATTTCCTGTCGAATGGACGCTGGAAATGGTTAAAAAGTCGACATATTTGTTCATCTCTTGGCCACGTTTCCGGAATCGTCAAAATCTCGGATCTGGGAACCTGAGATCCTGGAATCTGGGAACTGCCCAACCTGAGGGATCCCTGGGATCTGGGTATTTCCCAACCTGTGGGATCCCTCGGATCTGGGAAATACGCATTCTGGGCGATCCCTGGGACCTGGGAACTTCCCAATCGGGGAGATCTCTGGGATCTGGAAACTCCACAACCTGGGGGGTCCCTGGGATCTGGGAAATTCCCTATCTGGGGGATCCCTGGGATCTGGGAACTGCCCAATCGGGGGGATTCCTGGGATCTCGGAACTCCCCAACCTGGGGAATCCCTGGGGTCTGGGAACTCGCCAATCTGGGGGATCCCTGGGATCTGGGAACTTCCCCATCTGGGGGATCCCTGGCGTCTGGGAACTTCCCCATATGGGGGATCCCTGTCATCTGGGAACTTCTCTCTCTGGGGGATCCCTGGGATCTGGGGACTCCCCAACAAATTTCTACATGGGCGTTTCGCGCCAGTTTTGTTCGAACAGACGAACACAATTTCCAAAAATGACGCATAGTAATTATCGCATCTTAAGGCGTTACCCCCACTTGTAGCGCAAAAAAGGCCTTTTTCATGAATTTTTTAAAAGAAAACTACAAAACTTTTTTAATTGATCAATATACCATCTTAAAGAACACATCTTGAAGAACTTTCAGTAATTTTTTTATTGAAAAATATTACATTGTTTAGTGGCAAATGACCGTCAATGAAATAATGTTTTTATATACACGGTTTGCGGTGACCAACATTGCGGCGAAGTGGATCATCTGAAAAAAAAATGCGGATGGATTTAGTCAAATATAAGTATAAACTTATATTCTTAATCGAAGGATTTTAAAAAATATTCATTTTTCACAAAATGGCGGACAGTCAAAGTTAATGGTTCGATTTTAACGAAAAAAAACTGCCGTTTTTTGGCTATAAAACGGCCATTTTTTTTTCGAAAAAAAAATCGAACGATTAAAGACTACATTTTTATGTATTAAATAAGCCTGCAAAATTTCAAGAAGATCGGTTCATTAGTGTTCGAGTAATCTTGGTCACCGACTTCAGAAATGCCATTTTGAGAAAAACGCGTTTAAAGTTTCAATTTCAGTTTACACGAAGAAAATATTTTTTTTTGTAAACTTACACAGAGTCATCTATTCCGGGCATAAAAAAAAACTGCACTTCAAATTGCACTTCAAAAAAATGCAATAAAAAAATCGATTTTTTCATAATCGCAAGTGGGGGTAACCCCTTAACCCTGCCTGTTTGATTTCACCCTGGAAGAACGAAGTGCAGACCAGGTTCTTACTAATTTCATACTATTAGTAAGATCTGTGTATCGCCCACACTCCCTTCAGGGTTCGCGTCTCTCGTCGGGGATATTTTCCCTTGTTCTTCGTCTACTCGTCTCCGGCAGTCTCCAAAGGTACAAAGGTACTTTCTTGAGCTTCTCGCGTAGCATTCTCAATGTGAATGCCGCCTTACGAGACACAAGGTTGCGCTTTTTCGACGCTTTGAGTCTCCTACGAGCACTACCCTCCTCTTTTGGTCTCTACTTCTTTCTCTTCCCACGCGCCGTGCTCTCGACCCCCCCCCCCCCCCCGCCCCTGACGTACTGTCAGTCCTCGTCGTCACGCGCAACCCTGAGTACTCGGGGAGCTCTGCGGCGGGGCGCGTACTCTCACAGAAAATTGAGGTACCAAAAGGGACGAGAGGGCGCTCGAATAAGCGCAACCAAGGGATGTATACTCCACCCTCGTGAGCGGAGGTCCGCCATGGCGCATAAGTCGTTTACTAGCAAGAGAGAGAGAGAGAAATATTTCGCTGGCTGAATCTTTGCTTTACCCAGGAGACACTTTTTGTTCACGCAACGCGACAACGTAGAAAGCCAGCTGCGTTTATAACCAGAGCATGCGGGAATGAAGACTTGAACCGACATGCCAAAAGGCATCGTTGGAAGAACTCGAAAGCCCTCGGTGCGCGGAAAGCCTCGTTTCACCTGATAATTCAAGCACGCCGCGACACCGCGCACAAGGAAACACACGAGGAAACTTCCCAGCCGCGTTATACCGTGAATGCTTGAGAGAAGAAAAAACAAGCCCCTGGTGCTTCATTCATGCATGCCGTACAGAAAAAAATGGTTTTTGCTCACCTTTCTGTAAGGCTGGATTCGCTTGTAAGCGTTTAGGATAGACTTCACCAAACCGTACCTGCGTCTAAATAGTATCGCGATCATATTTTTGCAGATCACACGCCGTGAAGCATCGCTGGTGCAAATGATACTACTAAACCACATGTTAGGTGACGAGAATTATCAACACTGGCTGCTGTTTCCTTGTAACATTTTCAAAAAGGCAATATTCTATCAGTCTTTACTGATATTTTGGTGACGTTGGTGAGTCTCTGTTGTATTCAGTGTTGGGCAATGGTAATCTGGCGTGATAGGTAGAAGAAGATGGTTGTTCATTTTGAAGGGTGGCATACATTTCGATAACCACGAGAACCGCGTCTTCGTTCGGTGTCGCGATACTTTGGGTTTGGGTGCCCGTTTGATTCAAGGATAATTGTACGGTTATTTTTGGTAGACCCAATTTTATGTAAACATTGGGTTGGTAAATAAGTTCGTTCGATTTTTTAGAGTGGAATCAAAGACTAAAACCGAACGAACTTATTTGTAAACCTCATACATCAACAGTGTATAAAAATATTGTAATATTGATTTGTGCAGCAAGGTAAAAATGAGCTAGTTTAGCAATACTGAAGAAGGAATGCTCTGGAAACTATGCAGGGGTTGTCCCTAATCCTACCGATTACGGTTCAAGAATAAGTGTGGAGTTATGTCTGATAGACTTCATTTTATTTTTGGTTCACGATCTTCCCCCTGCAGAAACTTGTCGGGGCGTCTCCAAATCCTACCATATCCCTATAGGGATTTGATGGGGCTGCACGTCAGGGGTACACATTGGAATCCAGCTGGATTCCGCCTTATTTCTCGGTCAACGTCGTTTGAAAGTTTTCGTTTTAAATTCTAAACCAGAATTTGTTGGGGCTCTAAAAGAACGATATCATGTCGTGAGCCCGTGCACGAATTTGTCGGGGAGTCCCCAGTTGCACCCACATCCCTATAGGGAATTGTTAGGGACACCGCAAGCAGGGAGTCCTCACTGGGATCCAATTGAACTCTGAACTCTTCCCCGATTATTTAAATCGTTGGATGCGATATCCCTTTTTAAGCGATTTCTACTTTTTTAAGGTAAGATTTATACATTTTTAACATCCACTCATTTTGTAGATCTATATATTTTGTTGAGAAAACTAAACGTCCAGAATGCGATGGGATCCATGAAGAATTATATCGGATTCTGTTCAATAATGTGGGAATCTTTAGTCATCAAATTGGATTCCTACATTTGATTCCATTGAATGAATGTAGTGACGTTTTGGGATAGGGATCCAACGCGATGATCTTTATGAGGAAGTGTGGACAAGTATGGGAATCCAATTGGATCTCTACGACAATTACTGCACGTATCGGATTCTGTTAAATAATGTGGGAATCCTTTGGACATCAAATTGGATTCGTACATTGGGTTCCAATGTGTGAATGTAGTGACGTTTTAGTATAGGAATCCAATGCGATGATCGTTATCAGAGGGGTGGACAAGTATGGGAATCCAATTGGATCTCTACGACAATTTTTGCAGGAGTAGTGCAACACGCTACCGGAGTCAACGCGCAAGCCATAAATGACGTATGTAACAAGTCTACACCATCGTGAATCTGTCAACACTTTGTTTGTTGAAAGTATGGTTTGGTACGAACCTGGCACGATTAAGGAGCAAACATCATACATCGTACCTTACGCAAACCTTTGACAAATTTGCATCCAATGTGCACGTGTCAACAATTCGATCATTTGAGTTCGTTATACAAGAAGAATGAATACATCAATCAATAGCACCAATCGTTTTTTCGGAGACCAATGAAAACCCTTGGGCGATACAATTCAGGCAATTCTACCCTGCATCAGGGTCTAACAGCCTGGCATCCTTCTGCAACCATCACGTTCGACACAGACCATAAATTCTTCAAACCCAAAAAAATCCCCAACCTAATCGCATTCTCACTCTTCGCAAATAAAATCAATAAAAAATTACACATCTTTCCGAAGGTCGATGGACTTTCTTGCAATTCTTGCAGTATGCAAAATCAGCTGCGATTGACCCATCAGCAAAGAACGCACAAGTTCTATGAAATCTCTCTTCGTATAACAAACCGCGAGCCTCAAAGTTGCTTTGTGTAAAAAAAAGCACGAAAAAAAGAAAACGAAAGGGGAGAGAACGAAAAGTTCCCGCATACGAAACCGCATGAGTACACCGGGCGTGTATATTTGCATTGCTGAGATTTCTTTTGAATTACGCAGAGAGTCGAGGGACGGGAAAAAGTTTGCGAAGCAATTTTAGCTGCTGATGCTCGCCCGAGTTGCGCTCGACGTCTCGCGGAACTTAATAGAATCTGTAGCAAGGCGACCGGGACTCGGGGACTTTGCTGCGGCTTCCAACCGGAGAAGATTCACGTAGGCCTTTGCCCCGTGTATACATGTAAACACAAGGCAATAAGTAACATTTATTATGCACCGGGACGTCAGCTTTTTTCCGTCCGAGTAACGTTTAAGTTGCGATGCATCCTCTTTGGTAAATTTCCATTGTCTTCTCACCCAATCCCGTGCAGAAATTTGTTAGGAAGTCCTCAGATCATACTACATCCCTATAGGGATTTAATAGTAACGCTGCACGTGGGGAGTTCACATTGGAATCCAAGTGCATGTCGCGTTATTTCCCGATTGACGTCGTTTGAGAATTTTCTACTTGAAATTCTCCACCGGAATTTGTTGACTCACCCAAAAAAATATCGTGATCGCGTGCACAAAATCGTCGGGGAGTCCCAAGATGCACCCACACTTCTATAGGGATTTGTTAGGGACACTGCACATAGGGAGTCTTCACGTAACATGCACGCATTTTGAGCATACACGTGTGTGATGATATTATGTCAAAGTGCATTCAAATAAACAACAAACGATAATTAAAGTGAATTTTCAGTAATGTGATTCAAAACGATTGATAAGATTTACTCTCTTGAAGGAGGGAGATACTTCTAGGCGAGGAAATCATTGCTGATTCTTTCTTAAAAGGCATCATTTCTTCACCATTTTTGAGACATACAGGGAAAGGTTGCGAGGTCGATCTCTCCGATTTCGATTAAATTTGGCATGCTTGTAGAATGGGTAAAAATAGGCGACACCTATTTTTTTTATATCTGTGGAATCCGATTTTTGAGGGGCGAAACGTACCCTCGAAAATCAGGGTGTTTTTCGTTTTTGCGTCGATAACGTTATCGTTCTCATCTCCAATGTATAGTACACGAGAAAAATAAACATTGTTGCAATTTGAATTTTTTTCATATCTCGTACCGTTAAAACGTTATCGACGAAAAACACCCCAATTTTCAAGGGTGCGTTTCAACCTGTAAAAAAAATTTTTAAATCGCCTCATTTTGTACATCTATATATTTTGTTTAGAAAATTCAACGCACAGAATGCAATTGTATCGGATTCTGTTCGATAATGTGGGAATCCTCTAGAATTCAAATTGGATTCGTACATTGGATTCCAATGGGGAATCCCAATGAGAATCCAGCGTACGAGCGTGATGCTTTAGTATAAAGATCCAATGGGTCATCGCATTGGATCCCTATCAGGAAGTAGAGACAGGTATGGGAATTTAAATGGATCCCCACGACAATATCTGCACGGGATATCTCGTCGAATTTGTCCTCGGGCTCAATTCAAATACGCTTTATTTTCAGGGCAAAATCTGCTCCGCACGGAAATTATTTGTGCGCGTCAACTGAATGCACATTTTAATTTATTTCTACCGAAATATTTAGTAGACTTGAAGTTTCCAATAAATATTTATTGGCCTTGAAATGACAATATCACGTTCAATGGCAATTTATGATTACGATATGAAGAATACCTGGGCCATTGCAAATAAACTTTTAATGGGCTTTACATTCCAGAGATATCATTAATTCAGGACCATGCAATGCTTTGGTGAAGTAGGTTTTTTTATTTACTAAATGATTATTCGGATTCGGATGAATGCTTAGTAGGCGAAGAATGGTAATCGCATTACAAAAAATCCTCCAAACTTTTACAATTTTTTAAAATCAACTTCCGGTTCTCAACGCGAATTTTGAGTGACTATTTCGGCTCCGCCGTTTGAGGATGACGAGGGCCGGAATTTTGTTTACGAACATCAAAAACAAATATGTTTGTTGACGAAATGAATCGAGTAATCAGACTTGAATAAAATTAGAGGCAAGCGCACATTTTTCTTTTGAAACAACATCGAAAACAAAATCCTTTTTTGGTGAAATTAAAATATATGTTCAAGTAGAATATAAAATTTCATTAGTAAAAACTAAAAAGTATATTTAGCTCGAATAAAAGCTCGAATAAAAATCGATTCCCATCGATTGAAAAATGTTATAAAATGAAGTATAGAATTTCATTACAAATGAGACGAAGCTCCAGTAGGCCAAGATTCGGATGAAGTGCTCTTTGTTTAAAACAGTGCATTTCTCTCAAGATGCACTCAAACGAAAATCGCCATTGATTGTTGAAACCCGTTCATGAAAATCGGCCTAAACTCGTGTACTCTGTAGATAGTATAATTTCACGCTCTCCAATCTGCCCAAAACTATGCAATTATGTGGCACGGGCATGGCTGTTTCAACACTGTTTAATTCAAAAGCCCTCGAGGTTCATGCGCAGGCGTTGCACTCCAGTGCCGCTGACATAACGAAGTAAATATTTTCGCTAAACATACATTTCGACATAACTGGCACAATTTTCGTAATGGATTACCAGGCACCACAATGACAGTTGCGAGATCGCGAAATGGGTGACAGGATGAGCGAAGGAGAGAGATGGTGGTAGAGAGAAATGGAAAGAAAGAAAGCCATTAAGAGAGAGAGAGAGAGAGAGAGAGAGAGAGAGAGAGATTTCGTACTCTGAAAAAAAGGGAAAGAGATGGAGAAAAAGAAGAAAAGACAGAGAAAGATTGTTTATTAGTGCTTTAGGACCAAAACGTCTTCTGGCACAGAATCCCCATTATTCGTGCAATGCAAAGAAAAACATTAAAACAAATAAAAGGAGACTCTCTACAAAAACAAAAAAAGCGACTCTATATTAAAAAAATACAAAAAAATAAAAAGGGACTCGCTACAAAAACAAAAAGATGACTTTATACGAAAACAAATACAAATAAATAACAAGAGACTCGCTACAAAAACAAAAACGACGACTGTATATGAATAAAAGACATATTCACACAAAAACGCAAATGGAAACCTAAAACGCGGATTAATTACGTATACAAAAAGAAAATCGCCAATTTTGGATTGTTCGGAACGTAATTTCTTTTTTTCTCCCACCAGAGGCTTGTATTTTTAATCAGCCAACTTCTATCTCAACCGTATTGCCATATATATATTTCGACAGCTGACATTTCAAGACTTTCTTTTTTTAATTGTTCGATTATGTGCAATTGTTTTTTTTATGTCCTACCAAATGAAAAATCAAATGCAGTATTTGTGGCATATGTTGCTTTTTTTAATAACGGAAATGCTGTGCGAACAAAAAAAATTATGTGACGTGTATGGAGAAAACGTGTTGACAGAATGCCAAAACTGGTTTTCTTGGGTTTTTTGTAGTTTTTTTTTCTAATAGACAATTCCATAATTAATTCGGAAGTGTACTGTCGTCACCGGGACAAATTGACTGATTCCATCAGACAGAAAATGCCAAAATCGATTAGCAGAAAAAATATGTAGTGTTGCCGTTTGCATTGGATGTGCACATCCACCATATTCGCCAGATCTTCCACCCTCGTATTATTACTTGTTTCGGACTTTCCAAAAATGTTCGAACGGTATTTACTTCAAATGAGGATGTCAAAAATCACTTGGACGATTTTTTGTAAGCAAAAATTATACGTTTGATGAGCGTAGAATCATGCTACTACAAGAAAGATAGTAAAAGGCATTGGACCCAAATGATCAATAAGCAATTCAATAAAACATTGGTTCATTATAAGAAAATTGTCGTTTAAATTTACGAAAAAACACCTAAACTACTTTCCGAAAAACCCAATGGTTAAAGAAAATGGTACGAAAACTGCAAAAAATTGAACAAACTCAATACAAAAAAAAAATGGGAACGAAAATGTGAATCTCGATAACATAAACGAAAACAAAAATAACGCATTTCAAGGTGAAAATAAAAATAAAGATAAGAATAAAAAATCATTTGGTAAATATTTACCAGTGGGGCTCCAGATAGAAAAGGGGTTTAGAAATTTTGTACCGAGTCGATTTATTTCAGGGCACTTTGTTTATAATATTTAAGTCGGGGGAAGACAATTTCAACCCTTGTTTCAACCCCCAAACGCTTTTTTAAACTTTTTTAGAGGTACGAAGGAAACGGGTTTGGTGGCATCAAGTGGGTCAAATGACATGGGTTTGATCCAAACAAACCCAAACAGACCCACACAAATTAGAGTAAGCATACAGAAAACGTATTTCAAAAATCGAATATTTTCCGGAAATATAATTTTTTCTCAACATAATACCCCTCCACCATCGTAAAACCATATTTTCATACCGCAGAATAGCCCCGAATACGTGAAAAAGAATTTGGAGCCGGTTAGTATAAAATACTCAAGTAGCTACATACCTTTCCGGTTCACAGCAATAGAAATATGTCAATTGGGCTATCCATCACGAATATACACATACCTATGCGGAAATTCACCTCCACAGATGTATGAATACGTATATTTATTCACCCAGGGGCCACCAACGCACCGTGCGGTCAATTGCGTTGTTTTCCAAATTTGTAGCCAACTGTGACGTGGGCAAGAGGGTCAACCATACACACATATAGATATGCATACATGACGACACGACCTCCCGTTTGGAATCTGTATTGTGCCCTGCGGCACTCGAGGGCGAGCTAAATATGTTGCAAGAGGGTTGATGGGGATGAGGAGGGTGGGTCATAGAGATCACTGGGATGAACGTGCGTCGGACTCGGCGCACGGGAACGAAGGGCGGGCGGCGGGCTGAAGTGAAGCTGCAAGCGCGAGAGGGCTTTAAAAAGAGGGTGGATTATGTGCACCGTGGAGTCTCTCGCGTGTTGCACGCGCGCGTTTGCGCAGCGCCAACCGGATCCGCGTGCCATCAAGCACGAATTAATTTCCATATTAATGCACGTAGAAAATCCGGTTTAACGACATCTGGATTAGGGAAAATGGGGCGCCTGGAGAGCAGCGAGGCATGCCCGGAAGAGCCTGCAAGATCACGTAAAAATAGCGATGTAAATTGCGACGGAAAAATATTTCATATGCGAACACGTGTGATGACGAAAGGGGGTTCATTTTTTATTCCTTGTCACTTACTTGCCTCCATCACGAGCGCGAGGAAGGCAAAGGAAGAGGATGGGAATGATTGAGGGCCGGGCGAGGAGCAAGGTAAAGAAAGCAAGACAAAGAGAGGGATAGAGAGAGCTTTTAGCTTTATTTACAACTCGGGGCAAGGAAACGAGTTTACGCATGCCGCAAAGACTATCCAGGAAAAATCCAAAGGTTGTGATATATCCTTTTCTTATTTCCTTTTTTTTGTTTCATTTGATATATGTTTTACCAATTTGTTCTCTTCACGTAGAGTGAATTCGTTCGAACTTTACATTTCGAAGCCATACATTTTTTTGAATGTACGAAATCCCCATTGCAAAACCATAATTCACTCTGGCAGTGTCAAGTTTGATCTCTTCACAATGCTGAGTCTAACAACTTGAGATGCGATTGACTCTCAACGAGGACACGGAAGCAGCCCCGGTGACTCAGTCCCATACCGATTTCGAAATTTGTTGCTCAGGGACAACTTAAGGCCTTAGGCCACAGTAACGGGTATAAAATCATGTGCGAATTTAAGGGGTTACCCCCACTTGCGATTTTGAAAAAATCGATTTTTTTTATTGCATTTTTTTGAAGTATAAGTATCTGAGAATATGCCCTGAAAATTTCAAGTCGATCCGAACAAAATTGACTGAGATATACTGAAACTTTACACTACGTGTAAACTGAAATTGAAACTTTAAACGCGTTTTTCTCAAAATGGCATTTCTGAAGTCGGTGACCAAGATTACTCGAACACTAATGAACCGATCTTCTTGAAATTTTGCAGGCTTATTTAATACATAAAAATGTAGTCTTTAATTGGTCGATTTTTTTTTCGTTAAAATCGAACCATTAACTTTGACTGTCCGCCATTTTGTGAAAAATGAATATTTTTTAAAATCCTTCGATTAAAGACTAGTTTATACTTATATTTGACTAAATCCATCCGCATTTTTTTTCAGATGATCCACTTCGCCGCAATGTTGGTCACCGCAAACCGTGTATATAAAAACATTATTTCATTGACGGCCATTTGCCACTAAACAATGTAATATTTTTCAATAAAAAAATTACTGAAAGTTCTTCAAGATGTGTTCTTTAAGATGGTATATTGATCGATTAAAAACGTTTTGTAGTTTTCTTTAAAAAAATTCATGAAAAAGGCCTTTTTTGCGTTACAAGTGGGTAATGCCTTAACTATTTTTTTCGCATGAAAAAGTGATTCACTCATAAAATTAATTACACATCTATTTAGTATGAATATCAAGCTGTTAGAAAAAAAAAAATATAATTTTTTTTCGATGTATAAAATGGCCGACTACTCGAAACTTCTCGAAACAGATTTTTCCAATTGGCGCGACAAATAACTTCAACAATTTTCACTCGATTTACTTCAAATTAAAAAGTTATGTTCCTAGTTGCATTTCGCAGAGAAGTACGTACGGAATTACTGATTAATCGAAAACTTTTCATTTTATGAGCAGTTTATGAGCAGTTATAACGAAATTTTCCACTGAAAATCCATTTCTTAAGTTCAAATACCTACAACTTTTGAATAACACAATATTTTTTAAATTCCGTATGTACTTCTCTAGGTATTCTAATGTAGATTGACGAGAATTTTCGTTTTTTGTTCTAGGTCGAAAATTGTGGATGCTAAATGTCACGCCGCGGAGCGCCTAAAAAAAGATAACGAATGAAAATATTAGTAGTCAGCCATTTTTACATCGAGAGAAGACATATATATTTTTTCTAACAGCTTGATATTCATACTACATAGATGTATAATTAATTTTATGAATGAATCGTTTTGTCATACGAAAAAAAATTGTTGAATTTGCACATGATATTATACCCGTTACTGTGGCCTAACGCCTTAAACTGCTGATTTGTACCAAAATCAAGAAACAATCCACCATTGAGTCGCAACCAAATTAGACATTCTCTGGCGAATCCTAGGACTGAGCGGAGCTCTACAGAGGCTTTCACTGAAACAACTAATGTGTTGCTTACACACTTTAGGTGTGTAAATGGCTGTAGACACTTTTTACACGTTATAATGTGTGTGAAAAAATGACGGTGCAAAAATAACATCGACAGATGCGTTCAAACAATACACTTACGTGTGTTGTTTTCTCACACACGTTAAAACGTTTGCAAAGTGTCTACAGCCATTTACACACTCAAAGTGTGTAAAAGCAACATACTTATTTTTGCAGTATCGTATATACATGGAATGCGTCAGAACAATAAATTTAGTAACAAAAGCTTTGTATCGTCAAACACATGCATTTATTGAACTGAACTCGACAGTACTTATACAGGGTGTCCCTCCTATCTCTGTCACCCGAAATAGCTCGGTAATTATCGACGTCACAAAAGAATATTCCAGACAAAAGTTGTACGGTGTGAAGGGGGCCATCAAATGCGACCAATTTTTCAATTATGGTAGAGATGCTGACGCACAGTGAAGGTCACCTCCACTTTTTAAAATGGAATGGTGAATTTTTTTCGACCATCTTGTGGAACACCTCAAGTCGCATAAAAAACATTGAGGGATCAAAGTCGTTCAAGGTCATTCAAGGTCAGCATCGATGATACAAATCTAAATATCTCGGATGACTACCAAATATTTGGTAGTCATCCGAGATATTTATATTTGCATTTCATTTCAATAGGTGAATTTATAGGTGAATTGTTACACAATTGACCTATAAATGCGACGGCGATATGCATATTTCTCACAAGGAACAGCCCTCAGGTGACGTACTTCGATTTTGTTGAAATTTGGATATGTTATAAAGCACCGAAAAGTAAACGATACGTATTTTTTTTATCGGCGGAAAAACGGTTTCAAGGGGTGAAACGAACCCTCGGAAATAGGGGTGTTTTTCGTTTTTCGTCGATATCGTTATCGTTCTCATTTCCAATGTATAGCACACAAAAAAATAAACATTGTTGCACTTTGAAATTTTTTAATATCTCGTACCGTTAAAACGTTATCGTCGAAAAACGAAAAACATCCCGATTTTTCAGGGTGCGTTTCAGCCCTTAGAACCGTTTTTCCGCTGATCAAAAAATAGGTATCGCTTACTTTTCGGTGCTTTATAACATATCGAAATTTCAACAAAATCGAAATGTGTCACCTGAGGGATGTTCCTCGTCAGTGATACATCCCATGAGCGCAATATGACGGCGATATGCATAAACATCAAGAATGATACAAATAGGCAAAGACACAAAGAAAGTTTACACAAGTGTTATAATGGCTAGGTAGGTAGCGCGCTCAGATTTCAAATTAGAAGACGTAGGTTCAAACTGTAGGTAGGTAAAAACTTTAACTAGGTAGGATACGTTTTAATCCATTTATCATATAGGCAGGAACATAAATAAAGCATATGGAAATAAAAATACTACCAGATTTTTTTAATCAACCTTTTTGGATTTTTTTATTTTTCACGTCGTGACACTCATATGAGCTCCATATGAGCACAGCATAGTTACGTCACGCCGTGACACCCATATGAGCCCCATATGCGCTCACTTGATGTTAGATATTCGTGAGCCGAGTTTGCTAGTCTGATGAATTCACTGCATGCACATTCGCGTGAGAACAACTTTGCTTCATTTGGATGTGTTATTGTGAATCATCATGTGATGACAATATGACTTGAAGGGGAGCACTCATAAGGAATACACAGCTGTGAGACTTTTTATGCCGCAGAGAAGATGCACACATGATGCCAATATAAGGTACATCGGTCTATCTAGGTAATGAAGGATGAAAGAGCGACGAATAACAGGCGCCGATACCCGATAAGACAATTCACGACCATTCGCTTGTGTTTCTCGAGAAAAGTACATACATAGAAAAAAAATAAAAGAACGCTTTTTTCGCGAAAACTAAAGAAGTTCGCAGAGCATACATGCATTGATACGAGGCATCTGAATTTTCCTTTTTGACGTCAGTGCACGGCCCACTCTATAGATAGCGGTTAATTAGGAGGGGGTCCTGGAGAAATCCGACTTTGAGGATCGTTCTCACGGTACCCCGCATCTCCGTATTCAACATTTTGTAAACCCCAATGTCTTAAAAATCACCTCGAAATCAATATAAGCGTCTCTACATAAAAAACGTTCCGGGGAACGCCCTGTTCCCAAAATCGGCGTTGAGCTTGCAAAAATTTTAAGGACCGTTCTCAAAACAAGCCAGGTGCGCTGATAACTAACATCACACCCAAATTACGGCTTCAAAATAACATTTTCCTCAATATATATATATATATGTATATCTGTGTGTGTGTGTGCGTGTGTTTTAAGTAAACTCACCGCAGCGATGGGGGATGAAAAATCCTATAAAAAGAAAGGAACGTATTGCGACGCGGTTGGTTACGCTAGCAGCAGATCTCTCGAAGACTTCTCGCACAACTGCGCCGCTGGCAACAATTTTTTCGGATCCCGTTATATATCATGGTTGTTTTAAATTAATATGTTTACTCGTGTTATTTACCATCTTCCCCGAGTCCCTCGAGAGGGTTCTTTTTTCGCGCCCTCCACGTGTTTTTTCGCCCTTTTTTCCCGTCTCGATATCACGAGAAAAATATATCCACCCTTACGAGATAGGGCACAGGGAAAGCGACAGACGGAGAGCGAAAGAGAGAGAAAAAGAGAAAAAGAGAGAAGAAGAGATTTCATTTTAAGGCGTTACCCCCACTTGTAGCGCAAAAAAGGCCTTTTTCATGAATTTTTTTAAAGAAAACTACAAAACTTTTTTAATCGATCAATATACCATCTTAAAGAACACATCTTGAAGAACTTTCAGTAATTTTTTTTATTGAAAAATATTACATTGTTTAGTGGCAAATGGCCGTCAATGAAATAATGTTTTTATATACACGGTTTGCGGTGACCAACATTGCGGCGAAGTGGATCATCTGAAAAAAAAATGCGGATGGATTTAGTCAAATATAAGTATAAACTAGTCTTTAATCGAAGGATTTTTAAAAATATTCATTTTTCACAAAATGGCGGACAGTCAAAGTTAATGGTTCGATTTTAACGAAAAAAAACGGCCGTTTTTTGGATATAAAACGGCCATTTTTTTCGAAAAAAATCGAACGATTAAAGACTACATTTTTATGTATTAAATAAGCCTGCAAAATTTCAAGAAGATCGGTTCATTAGTGTTCGAGTAATCTTGGTCACCGACTTCAGAAATGCCATTTTGAGAAAGACGCGTTTAAAGTTTCAATTTCAGTTTACACGAAGAAAATATTTTTTTTGTAAACTTACATAGAGTCATCTATTCCGGGCCCATACTTCTGTATGGGCCCGGATACTTATACTTCAAAAAAATGCAATAAAAAAAATCGATTTTTTCAAAATCGCAAGTGGGCGTACCCCTTAATTTCTTTCGATTTATGTATGCTCTGGCAGGCTATAGGGCAGAGCAGTAATAGAAATAGTAATGATAAACAATAAAAATAGTAACAATCGTCATAGTAACGTAATAATAAATGTTACGATAAAGTTAACAATAGTGATGGTAGTAGTCGAAGAAAGAGGAAGAGGGAAAGAGAAGTAGAAAGAAAGAGAGAGGGAGAGGGGGGGGGGGAGAAAGAGAAACGTTTATTTGGTAGGTACTCTGGGACCAAGGTTCCCTAATTGTAAGAGTACCGTGCCAAAAAGTAAAAATACATTGCTGCTGAGTATTAATTGTTGCTAAAGGAAGGTATGATGAAAGTAAAATTAAAATACCATAAGTTAAGTAAAGTAAATTAAGATAAAGCGAAGTAACTATTTAAATTAGCGTAATAAGAAGAGACAAACATGCTACAAGGAGGAAGTAAGAGAGAGTAACAGAGAAGTAACAAAGAGTAACAGAGGAGTATCAGAAAAAGAAAGAAAGGGAGAGAGCGATATTCGCAGAAATGAACTGTAATATATGTATGGTAAAGAGGGTAAGAAGTAAAAAGGCGGAGAGAGGAAGAGAGAGAGAGAGACAGAGAGAGAGAGAGAGAGAGAGAGAGAGAGAGAGAGAGAGAGAGAGAGAGAGAGAGATTCAGGGGTATCAACGAAAACATCTATACGGTAAAGAGGATAAGCAGGGATAGAAGAAGAAGACGGGTAACTCCCTCGCACACCGCGAGCGTATCCGAAAGATTTATGCTCTCCACGGTTTCTCATTACACACGCTAGATGAGCTATATGCT
Organism: Ophion slaviceki; assembly: GCA_944452715.1. NCBI lineage: Eukaryota > Metazoa > Arthropoda > Insecta > Hymenoptera > Ichneumonidae > Ophion > Ophion slaviceki. Next base: position 54,529,713 of record OX101784.1, read on the forward strand.
TTCATCCTCGCGCCGAGTGAATATTTATGAAAGATGTAAATAACCGGTGGATCATTTCACACTTTGTATACATATATGTATGTGTATGTATATATAGGTCGCTTTGGCGCTGTCTTGTCAACGTGTCGCACGAGCCTCTCGGTAGGGTGATAGATCGCGAAGGGGCACACCAGCGGCTCATCCCCTCGCCGTTAACACTCCAACGCAATCTCGTTTCGTTTTTGCCTCCTTGCTCACCTTCCCGGGACCCTCCCGTTGTTTCTTCGACTGTCGCGGTGCAAAGTAATGGAGAAAAGCGGAGTTTCCATTTTATTCGGAAGAAATTATTTCTCGCACCTCTCTGCCGCGGTAATATCAAGGTCTAAATGATTCCATGTTCTCAGGAAGGTTTGCCGAATGGAAAGAAATTTGTCGCGGGTCGTAAAGATCTCTGGGAGATATTTTTATTGTTTTATTGCTCGACGGGGTATTTTGTTTCTTTTTTCTTGGTATCCCTTTGTAGTTGCCGCGGCATCTTTTGATTTCATAATGCCGTCGTACCTTCGACTGCTGAGGATCCCGAGGGTTCGAGGCATTTCAATGCGCGGAGAAATTCCAGAATCAACCGGCCCCCGCGACTTCATCGTCGGCATGAATAAGACATAGATCTTTTTTGCTCCAAACGAAGAGGGGTAGATTCTAGGGGTAGGAGTAAAAGAGAGAGAGAGAGAGGGGGGGTCGGAAATGGAAAAAGAATAAGAGTACATCGCAACGGTTTGGGTTTTGCGGAGAAGTTTCATGGAGCGACATAAAAGCTTCAGTTGCTTCGGCTGCTGGTTTTCTCACCCTTCCACGTGCTCGTCCACCCCCGGCTCGTTGCCTCCTTACCGGGCACAAGCTCCGCGAGCCGCCAAGCCGGGAGGGCGCGGAAACAGTCGGCGAGAGGATGGCTAGGAATCGCGATTCGCAACAAGATCGATTGCGAGAGCGAGGGTTGGCGATAGAAGCTGGAGGCACTGGGGTATAGCATTATAGGGTAGAAAAACGAGAAAGCGAGAAACGATGAGGGTTTGGAGTGTGGGAAAGGCACCGCGGTGAAATTCCCTCTCCAGCCATGAGCAGATACCAGCGGTGCGATCTATTTCGTTGCTCTCAATGTGATTGCTGTTGGGTTGCCTCTCTTGCGGTGTCGGGATCCACCGGCGCAACACGAACAGCCCGCCGGGTGTGTTGGCACATACACGCACACATTGGAGAGCCAACCTCTCGCTTTTCCACGGGCTATTCCTCAACATTCCCTCCCGTTATCAACGCGCTCCCTTTCGGCCCTCCGGCCTTGTACACCCATCCATATACCCATCCATATACCTTTCCCCAACGATGAACACTCGGGAGAGGCATTTCTCGCTGCGCTCACGGGCGGAGAGAAAAAAAGGGCGGAGAAACCCTGACACGTTTCGGCGGTACCGATGGGTCGTGGGGCAAATGGTAAATGTTGTCTTGGAAAACGGACTCACGTCGATTGCGCGGAAAATGGCATTTCCCTGGTTCGCCGATTCCCGTAGGTGCGATACAACGAAAGTTCTTTCTATATTTTTATTTTCTTCTACTTGTTATTATACAAAAGTTTCTTTTGCAGATTTTGATTGTAGGTCTCCAATTGAGCAGAGTAACAAATGGTTGAGGGTTTCTTGTAGGCAGAATCTGCTTAGGTAAATTTAAGGCGTTACCCCCACTTGTAGCGCAAAAAGGCCTTTTTCATGAATTTTTTTAAAGAAAACTACAAAACTTTTTTAATCGATCAATATACCATCTTAAAGAACACATCTTGAAGAACTTTCAGTAATTTTTTTATTCAAAAATATTACATTGTTTAGTGGCAAATGGCCGTCAATGAAATAATGTTTTTATATACACGGTTTGCGGTGACCAACATTGCGGCGAAGTGGATCATCTGAAAAAAAATGCGGATGGATTTAGTCAAATATAAGTATAAACTAGTCTTTAATCGAAGGATTTTAAAAAATATTCATTTTTCACAAAATGGCGGACAGTCAAAGTTAATGGTTCGATTTTAACGAAAAAAAAACGGCCGTTTTTTGGCTATAAAACAGCCATTTTTTTCGAAAAAAAATCGAACGATTGAAGACTACATTTTTATGTATTAAATAAGCCTGCAAAATTTCAAGAAGATCGGTTCATTAGTGTTCGAGTAATCTTGGTCACCGACTTCAGAGATGCCATTTTGAGAAAAACGCGTTTAAAGTTTCAATTTCAGTTTACACGAAGAAAATATTTTTTTTTGTAAACTTACATAGAGTCATCTATTCCGGGCCCATTCAGAAGTACGGGCCCGGATACTTATACTTCGAAAAAATGCAATAAAAAAAATCGATTTTTTCAAAATCGCAAGTGGGGGTAACCCCTTAAGGAATTTGGTCAAATTCATTGATGCACTGACGTGTATTCCAACGATGCAAAGTTGAATATTATCCCTGTCAGGCAACGTTGTCTGGGTTGTGGCGTGGGAAATGGCATTTTGCGTAGTGCGCTAATTGTACAAGGGCTGGTGAGTCTTTTTACATGAATCGGACATCGAGCTCTTTCAATGAGTAATCAAGGATAACGTGACGGTCCTCGCCAATGATGTTGAAGTTCCCATCGTTCGGATGCAATGAATGTTGTTATTATTATAGAATATTTTCGTTCCCAGATTTAGATTGTAGGTCTCCAAATGAGCAGCGTAAAAAATGGTTGAGGGTTTTCGTGGGTAGAATCTGCTAAGGAAAATTTAAGGAATTTTGTCAAATTAATTTGCATTGCATTCCAACGATGCAAACATCAATTTCATTCCTGTCAAGCAACGTTGGCTGGATTATGGCGTAGGAAATGGCACTTTCCGTAGTCACTTTGGTGAGTCTTTTTACATGAATCGGCTCTTTACATCAAGCTCTTTCAATGAGGAATCAAGGATAATGTGACGGTCCCTGTCAATGGTGTTGAAGTTCCCATCGTTGGCATGCAATGAAAGTTCTTTTATATATTTTTATTTGCGTCTACTTATTATCATACAAAAGTTTCTTTCGCAGATTTAGATTGTAGGTCTCTGAATGAGCAGCGTAAAAAATGGTTGAGGGTTTGTTGTAGGCGCAATCTGACAGGGAAAATTTAAGGAATTCGATAAAATTAAGTTTCATTGCATTGCAACGATGCAAACTTCAATCTCATTCCTGTCAAGCAACGTTGGCTGGGTTATCGCGCGGAAAATGGCATTTTCCGTAGTGCGCTAATTGTACGAGGGCTGGTGAGGCTTTTTGCGCGAATTGGACATCAAGCCCTTTCAACGAGACTATGACGTTCCCTGTCAATGGTATTGAAATTCCCGTCGTTGGGATGCAACAAAAGTACTTTTTCACATTTTCATTTCCCTCCACTTATTATTTTACAAAATAATACACACTCGTACAAAACGTATACAAACATTTCTTCCGCAGATTTAGATTGTAGGTCTCCAAATAAACATCGTGTAAAGTAGTTGAGGTTTTTTGTATGCAAAATTTTCCACAAGAAATTTAAGGAATTCAGAAAATATTCATTGCATTCCAACGATGCAATCTCCGTCAAGCAGCCTTGCAGGAGCCACTGCTCGGATAGGTGAAGGCTGCAAAAAAAGTTTTCCAAATGAATGAAACCCGAACAATCTGCTTCAATCAATTGTCCGCGATGAAATAAAATACCAGGTAGTTCCTTTTTCGATTTGATTGCACCCGCAAAAAGCGGAAGCTCGCTACTTCGGCTTCGGTTACAGCGCATTGGGAGCACAACTCTGTACGGGGGAAAAAAACGTGGAAAAAGTCCGGAGTATGAGGGAATGGAAAAAAATATGCAGACGTATCCGACGTGCACAACTGTTACAGCGTATCCTCGAGGTTTCTTTTCACTGTGCACGTTTATAATATCGTGGATCAATCTCATCATCTGCCTGTTCCCAAGGCAATACGATGTCGGTATCGCAAAAATATGGGACAGGTATTATTGAGTGCCGCTATATAGAGCTATACCTACATGTTGTATACTTTTTGTACGTCGTCGTGATGTTAGCCCAGCATTGGGGAAACTCGAGCAACGCCGTCACGACGAAGGCAAGGATCGATCGAGAAAAGAGGATGAGAAGGAAACGCGTAACCAGAGAGAGAGAGAGAGAGAGAGAGAGAGAGAGAGAGAGAGAGGCTCGTCAGAAGCTCTGCCGATCTATCTCATTGCTCTCAATGTGATTGCCGTTCGTTTGCTATAGGGCTCACTGTGCTGTATTGTATTAGTTCGCCTTTGCCTCACCACGGGATTACGTACCTTTGCTCCCTTCGCGAATTACGCGGGACGAGTTGCCTCGCCACGGAGATTCACATGTACAGTTTATTGCGGAAGTTACCTGTTCAGCTCTGGGGCGTGATAATTCGTGTCGCCTAATGAAGAAGTTACTTCACGCTGTACCGTAAATCATTACGTAAAAGTAGGAAAGAACTCAGAACGTGAAAGTGAAGTTGTTGGTAGGAATATGCTTTTACCTAGTTAATTAATTATCCCATTAATGGAAGAGGTAGACGAAGGGGGGGCGGATCCGGTGGTCTCATCCGCTTAACCGTGCACTAGATTTCGTGCCGACTAGCGTGCGACGCACATAGAACTGACAAGGTTGATTTTTCTATTAAAAAGTATTTATGAACAGTTAAGTTTTTATTCAAACAAAGTGCTGCTGTTGCTGCATAGCCAATCGATATAGGTGGTTCTGGCAATTACGGGAATCTTAAATGAAAAATGAAAGAATTTTAGTTTAATAATAAAATAAATGTGAAACATAGGAAAATAAATTATCATAATTTAGTATAATATTAAAATGCATTTTAGGATAGTAATAAAGTAAATTCTAGTCTAATAATAAAATAGATTTTAGTACAATAATACAATAAATATTAGTATAATAATGAAAAGACTTTTGAAAATTGACCTTTTTATGTACAGCTTGCCATTCTCGTAATTTTGAAATGTTCAAAAAAGTATCCGGTGGCGAATACAGTGGTCTCACGTCCCAAGTACCGTTGGCCACCAATTAGATTGGTGATCGCTTAGCCGCGCACTGTATTGCGCACCGACGAGCGAGCGGCGCACATACGGCCAAGTTTGTTTTTTTTTTTATTCAAAGATATTTATGGACAATGACGTTATTATTTCAACAAAGTGCTGCTGTTGCTGCATGCCCAATCGGTGTAGGTGGTTCTGGCAATTAGGATTACCTAAAATATAAAATTAGAGAATTTTAATTTAATAATAAAATTTATTTTAGGATAATAGTAAAATCAGTTCAAGTCCAGTAATAAAATAGATTTTAGTATAATAATAAAATAAATATTAGTATAATAATGAACAAAACTTCATTATTATATACAACTTTCATGTAACTGGACAGTGTTTTGAAATGTTGAAAATGACACAAGTAGCGAGCTTTAGGAAAAATGTTCAATTTTCAAGCAAAAAAATCTTTCATGATTTGTTATTAACAAATGGATAAAGATTTTAGAAAATCTACAGATATTACACAAAGTGCAACTATTTCATGGCATTGAAAATGTAATCAGACATTTCGGGTAATAAAAAACAGGTACATGTACAGGTACATCCATCTATTAATCCATCCACCTATCTATTCATCCAACTATCTATCCATCCATCTATCTATCTATCCATCCATCTATCTATCTATCCATCCATCTATCTATCCATCCATCTATCTATCCATCCATCTATCTATCCATCCATCTATCTATCCATCCATCTATCTATCCATCCATCCATCTATCTATCCATCCATCTATCTATCCATCCATCTATTTATCCATCCATCTATCTATCCATCGACCTATCTGTCCATCGACCTATCTATCCATCCATCTATCTATCCATCAATCCCGCTATTCATCCATCCATCCATCTATCCATCTATCCATCTATCCATCCATCTATCTATCCATCCATCTATCTATCCATCCATCTATCTATCCATCCATCTATCTATCCATCCATCCATCTATCTATCCATCCATCTATCTATCCATCCATCTATTTATCCATCCATCTATCTATCCATCGACCTATCTGTCCATCGACCTATCTATCCATCCATCTATCTATCCATCAATCCCGCTATTCATCCATCCATCCATCTACCCATCCATCCCTCTATCCATCCATCCAACTATCCATTCATCCATCCATCTATACATCAATCCATCGATACATCCATCCATCCATCCGTCCGTCCGTCCGTCCGTACATCCATCCATCCATCCATCCATCCATCCATCCATCCATCCATCCATCCATCCATCCATCCATCCATCCGTCCGTCCGTCCGTCCATCCATCCATCCATCCATCATTCTCTCTCATTTCTTCCCATTCTCTCTCATTTCCTCTCATTCTCTCTCATTCGCTCTCTCCCTACATGTAATTGACATCTAATTTACACTACATTACAATTTTTAACAGCAGATGTACAACTACATGTCATTCGGCATTTTTCAACCAATCACAGGCATTTAGCATGTCGCAGCTCCCTCCACTCTACTACAACACAGTGGCAGTGGAGTGGGAGTAGCGTTAGTTTCGTGTGACATCCTGCTAACTCCGACCCCTATACCCAGCCTACCTCATTCTTCAATGCTAAAACCACCCAGGTATGCGATAGAACATTTTATAAACTATGCATCGCCGAGTTTAAAGTGAATCTTTTTTCATAAACGAGTTTCAAGAAAAACGCAAAAGAAAAAAGGGGTAGGTAAATCGGCGCGGAGCCTCAGCCCAGTGGACTCTCCACAGAAATCGTCACAACTCGGTAATTTTTTTGGATCTCTCACAAAATCTTCGTTCCCCATTAAAGATCCTACTCTCCAAAAGCGCGCAATGAAAAAATAGCCTCAAAAATACTTCAACCCTACGCAGCGCCCTCAATTCACGATAAAATCCCGCTGTAACAAGTCCCCAACTTCCACGATCACCGATGAATACAAAAAAGTGGTTTCGGCACCCTGATCGCGGCAAGGTGTAACATTGTACTCGAGAAACGTGCAAAAAGAGAAAAGCTCGTAAAAAAAGTTTGTCTTGCACGGGCCATTTCGAAGGAGCGTGTCGAATGAGCAGCCTTCGTGATTCCAGATCCGAAACGTACACATTGACTCCCTCTAATCCCGTTTTTCCCTATATCCACAAGGTGGCTCAGCGAGTGAGAAACATGTGAAGACTCCCGCGGCGCGCGGAATAAGGGACGACGGAGGTGGAAGCGAGCCGAGAGAAAGGCACCAAAGGGAAAGGGCACTAAAGGGCCGATGGGGAGGAGGGATGGCTTTTGCGGGTGCATTACGCTGATTGCTGGTCGCGCGCGAGCGGTCTATCTGCCGCCTCTGCACACTGACGGAGCGAGAAACGGAGAAAGAGCAAGAAGGGGAGACTGGAAGAGGAAGAGCGAGAAAGGAAGGGTCTCGCTCTTAGCTCTTGAAGGCACGAAGCTTAGAGGGAGAGAGCGAGAGACATACAGACAGACAGAAATAAAGGACAGGAAACGAAAGAGAGCAAGGTATCGAAACAGGTAAAGAGAGCGAGAGAGAGTGAGAGTGAGAGAGAGAGAGAGAGAGAGAGAGAGAGAGAGAGAGACTGATGTGAGCACGTTAGCTGCAACGTAGGGGTTGAGGGAACCAGCGAGTCTCACAGAGGGAAAGCGCACGAAGAGAAACGCACCGGAGGAAGCGAACGTTCCACGTCCAACGAGGTGGAGCAAGAGGGAAAACCCCGTAGGTCACAACCCTCACAACCCTCTTCAAGCCTCCCGAAAGGTTAGGGGTGGCGAGAGTTACTGTGAGAAACACAGGAATGAAAAAAAAAGGGAAAGAAAGATGGAGAATAGCGAGAGAAGAAATAAGGGCCCGGCCCAGCAGTTAAGTAAGTGAACTCGCGGTAGTTGGGTGGAGACGGGGAAAGGGGCATCCCCGCCGGTCAGGCAACCGGCAACTCATCGTGCTAGACTGCACTATCTGTACGGTATATAATACAGTACAGTCACTCCATCGTTCTGGCCCTCTGAACGAAGTGCTTTGCGAGCGAAAAAACTACCCCTGTACCGTCTCCTTCTGGCCTCCATAGCATATATATAAGTACGTACACACCGGTAGCCGGAAGATTTTAATCCCTTAAATGAATGACGTACCTGCAGCTCTCGCTCGCTTTTCTTTTTTTACACCTTTTCAAAGGTCGCTCGCGATCTGCGTATATACATATATATATATATATTTGCAGGGAGAATCACTAGGTTCCTTAGACTTAGACACTTACGAGAAACATCCCTCAGGTGTCGTCCTTCGATTTTGTTAAAACTTATACAGGGTGCCCCTCTTAGCTCTGCCACCCGAAATAACTCGGTAATTATCGACGTCACAAAAAAATGTTCCAGAAAAAAGTTGTACGATTCAAGATTTGTATTTCATTTTAACAGGTGTTCGAAATGACCTTGAACGACTTTGACCCACTGATGTTTTTTATGCGGCGTGAAGTGATCCACAAGATGGTCGAAAAAAAATATGTACCATTTCATTTAAAAAAGTGGAGGTGACCTTCACTGTGCGTCAGTGCCTCCACCGGAATAAAAAAACATTGGTCGCATTTGATGGCCCCCTTCACACCGTACAACTTTTGTCTGAAACATTTTTTTGTGAGGTCGATAATTACCGAGTTATTTCGGGTGGCAGGGATAAGAGGGGCACCTATTTTATTTATTTGAAAAGTACGAGAATTTTTTATTTTAATGAAAATCGTCATAACTCGGTGGATTTTTATCATTTTCACGAAATTTTCCGTATAAGTTAAAGTTAATACCCTAGGCTATTATACCATGTAACACAAAAAAAGCGAATTTTCACATTTCCAGCGCAAAGAGACCCTTAATGGTCACGTCCATACGTTTTTAAAGCCAACTTGATTTTTTTAAATGGAAACTCCAACTGCCTACTTCTTTCGTGATTCTCATAGGGTCTATATGTATATGTAGACGCGCTTTTCCGGGATCACCTCTGATGTTAACATGTACGTTTGTCCGTACAAATGCATATATGATAAAGCTACTCGAGAATTATTCTCTTCCGCTTTTCCACAGATTACTCATTGCCCATTAGTTCCCGCTTAGTTCACTTTTGGCGCGCTTTAAGTTCCTCCGTTTTTTTAAACTTATTTAAATCTCGATTGGACGAGATTTGACGGCAAAAAAGAATCGCTCGTGTACAGCGAATCCTGCGAGTGCTCATATCGCCCGGTGGAGAATTTTGAAATGCGCACGAGCAATTTTGACCTGTTCGCAACATGGGCCGTTCTAACGTACCTCAGACCGTTGTGACATGTCGAGATATGCGCTTTTCCCGTCAGATCCGAAATAACGAATGAAATTCCATTTCCAATTCTCTTTCATCCTTCTGCCTTCCGCAACTCCTCGCTTGAGGCGGGAGATGCCTTTGCACTTCAAAAACAAATGTGTTGTTTTGACACACTTCAAGGCGTTACCCCCACTTGTAGCGAAAGAAAACTACAAAACTTTTTTAATCGATCAATATACCATCTTAAAGAACACATCTTGAAGAACTTTCAGTAATTTTTTTATTGAAAAATATTACATTGTTTAGTGGCAAATGTCCGTCAATGAAATAATGTTTTTATATACACGGTTTGCGGTGACCAACATTGCGGCAAAGTGGATCATCTGAAAAAAAAATGCGGATGGATTTAGTCAAATATAAGTATAAACTAGTCTTTAATCGAAGGATTTTAAAAAATATTCATTTTTCACAAAATGGCGGACAGTCAAAGTTAATGGTTCGATTTTAACGAAAAAAAAACGGCCGTTTTTTAGCTATAAAACGGCCATTTTTTTCGAAAAAAAATCGAACGATTAAAGACTACATTTTTATGTATTAAATAAGCCTGCAAAATTTCAAGAAGATCGGTTCATTAGTGTTCGAGTAATCTTGGTCACCGACTTCAGAAATGCCATTTTGAGAAAAACGCGTTTAAAGTTTCAATTTCAGTTTACACGAAGAAAATATATTTTTTTGTAAACTTACATAGAGTCATCTATTCGGGGCCCATACAGAAGTATGGGCCCGGATACTTATACTTTAAAAAAATGCAATAAAAAAATCGATTTTTTCAAAATCGCAAGTGGGGGTAACCCCTTAAGGGAAGCGGCTTAACACGGTTCTGCCGTGTTGGGCCAAAAAATGTTCGATTTTTCACCAATTTTTTTATGCGAAAAGTATTAGATATAGAATGTTGATATTTGGTATGTTGACTAAGCGGTCTTTATTGAACACCAAACTATTTTTTAAAGTTTGACAAACATGGTAGTGGGAGGAGGCACGTATGTCGGTGCGCGGGCGATGACATTCGTCGCTTGCGGAAGTCCTAAGTCCCGGACAGGTGATCTGAAGCAAAAAAATTAAACATATTTTTACTTTGCACAATATTGTGTATAAGTTGACCTAGAATCAAGACGAAAAAATAAAAAATTATGAGCAAAAAACTACGAAAATTGTTGGGAAAAAAAAACAAATTTCCTTTCAATCGCTCATAATTCATTTTTATTTTCTAGACGCCGAAAAAATAGGCTTTTTGGGGATTTGTTTTCAGAAAAACTACAAAATAAATCGAGATTACAAAAAGGGTGTTTATCATACATATCAGTGACCGTATACAATAATTTTTCTGAAGTGATTAATTTCAAAATGGCGGCTGTGCAACGTTTTTGCGATGACGTCTCAGTTTTTCCAGGGCCTACGGCCGGACAAACAGCTCCTGTAATTCTTTAATTATAATAAGCCAATGAATTTTTTTCGATTATGTATAATAACTGCTATAGAAGTACGTAGGATTTTTTCGATATATTGATTTTTGGCCAAATGACGCACTTCCAAAGTGGAAAGTGAAAAATTTGCCCAAAAAATCGTCAGATAATTGTTAATCACAAATGAACTATGCAATATAACAAAAAAATCCTACGTACTTCCATAGACAAGGTATTTTTCAATATATATTCAACATTGCAAGTGAATCGGTTGAAAATTGTCTGAGTGATGTTTCCGGCCAACTTAAAAAACGCAGTTTTGAGATAAACGCGTTTGAAGTTTTGAGTAGCTCACTGCCGACCAGGCGGCCTTGTACTAAAATTTGAAAACCGAGTACTTAGAGATTTTACCCGGCCATAATATTTTGGGACATCATTTTTGAGGTCCTAGGGGACCATTGAAAAAAATCGATTTTTCGAAAATTCTAGAGTGACCTAACCCCTCAAACTATGTCGCCTTTTCCAGTGTTATTTTTGCCCGTGTGTTGCTATCAACGTGTGCTATTCAGTCCAATGTGTGTAAATATGCGTCTTGTATGTTGATTCTACACGCTTTATGTGTGTTCGAATGAGTGTGTTATTGATGAGGACAGCTACGAAGGTGTGTAATGATTTAATGCGTAAAAATTGCACACTTACGTGTGTAATTTTAACGCATTACGTGTATAATTGTAATGCATTACCAAATGCATAAGTGTGCAGAATCAACATGGCAACGCGTGTCTAGCCTTTATGTTGTTTTACCTCTACATACTTTGAACACACGTCAAACACGCCTAGTTTTTGCAGTGTAGACGAGAGAAAAATAGCTGATATTCATAATTTTTTTTAGAAGGAAACATTTCTCTACCCTTTTTGAGACTAAGGGTATGTTTTATTACTACGTTTAGCTGTTACATGGTTTTTTTTGTTTATTAATCTTTTAAAATAGCGGCCGTATAGAACGACTTTCTATGCTGCGTTTTCAAAACTGGCGTGACGTATAGCTAAAAAACTAATCGGCCGGTTCTGATGAAATTTGGTACAAATGTTTCTAACCTTATTGCCTAAAACATGAACCTAAATATTTTTGAAAAATGAAAAATAAACGTATTCCTTTCATTGCAAAATGTATCCATTTTTCGGAAAATTCAATATTTTTGTTTCAAAGCGTACCATCTCATCGATTTTCAACATTTCACACTTTTTCTTGGTTCATATTCTGAGAATGAGTGTAAATGAAAGAAAAATCTTCTTTGGTTTTTTTCAGATTAATCCCGCCGACGTTACGCGTCACGCCGTCTGACAACATCCGCCGCAACCCCTTAGAAGACCGTGCCTCTGCTATTTTTACAGACTAATAAATAAAAACCACGTCACACCCAAAAGTAGTAATAGAACATACCCTAAGTCTCAAAATGGAGAAGAAATGGGTCCTTTTGAAAAAATCACAAAAATCAGCAATTTTGTTCCTTGCCTTAAGGTATCCTCCCCCTTAAACGTCGAAACTCGTATTGTATCGGACGTTTTACGCATTCGGAGTGTTGATAGCGTTATACAAGAGGATAGGTACATGCTGTACCTATGGCCTCGTATGTTTGTTATATTTGCCGGAATGTATACACGAGCGCCCCGCGCGCGAGAGAGAGCCCTCGGGCCACTGTACCGTATGCACTCTCGACGTACGGTCTCGAATGAAATTCCAGGCGTACAACGCGCCGAGAGACTTTTCCCAACCCCATTCGGTTATAACCTACCTCCGGGGCTGACTGGGATTTTCGGTGCGATGTGTACTCTCGTGCCGGCGAGGATCGCACTCGTTCCCTGAAAATGACGGATTTTCCAGCATCCCAAACTTCGTGCATACGTGTCTCCCAATTCCCGATTCACTGTACATACATATGCAAAGGGAAAGTATATTTCAATTCCGTTATATCTATATAGTATTGGCTATCGGCAAATCTGGCCGATTTGGTGATGGAGCGGTCCTTGCAGTTTATAATCACGTTCGGTTTTATGTAAAGGGGATTTTGAAAATATCAGGATGTACATAGGGTTGAGTACGGGAGAATAAAGTAGTATGAGGAGGCTTCGAAGATGTCTTAAATGTCTCAAAATTAATTTTTTTCTACGAATGTGTGTGTGTGTGTGTGTATACACATTAGTAGGAAAAGATTAATTTTGTATATATATATATTAAATTTAATTACATTAAAGTTTACATCGTTGGAATGGAATGAGAATGTATGTACGTTATATTCCCATTCTCATTCCATTCCAACGATGTGAACTTTAATGTAATTATTTTCATGGTTGTTATTATGTGTGTGTATATATATATATATATATATACATGTTCAAAAACCGACTATTTTTTCAAATTCCCCTATTCCGTAGTTGCAGTAAGGTGAAATGAGTCGCCTGTTAAAACATGATGCTTTAATATTGATATTTAGGGGTTCCTCATCGCGATTTTCTATTTACAATGCCAATAACATGGAAAAAAGTTTGCTTGCTACTTTTGAATTTTATAACTCGCCAACGGGTGAATGTAAAACAATGTCCACAACATATTTGTAGGGAATTGAACGGTCCATAAAAATGCATCTCTTGTCGTTTCATGATAAACCTACTTTTTGAAAAGTTATTCATGGTCAAAGTTGAATTTATAGCAAACTTCAAGGTTCTTCTCACTTTTCCGGCGAAACAGACTTATCACAAAATGTCCTGGGACCTCTTTTGTAGAACATTTGATCTTCTATAAAATCATGTCATTAAATAATTAAAAAATTGAATAATTCAACAGTTAACGGCTTTACAAATTCGTTTTTTGGAGAAAACGTGCTGTTTTCCTCAAGTCAATTGTTATATTAGGTTAATTCGAGAACAGATGGCCATAGTTTTCTCTGAGACGGTTTATCTTCCTATTTCTCTGGAAGTCCATCAAATGAAACAAATACCTATATTTTTGGTCAGTTATATATTCATTAATAATCAAATTGAAGACGAAATAATAACAGTCAAGTATTATCCTCACGTTAAAAAAAATATTCTAGAATACTGGGGTGGCCATCTATCCTATAATATTCAATCTAAAATGGCCATATGTGTTGAGGTGAGATAGCCATGCTATTTTAATCAATGTGAGATGGCCAAGTGTAGGAATCATAGGGGAGTTCAATTCAATCATTTTCGTTCAGTCTAGCCTCTTTCTCTATAGACGGCCCAACTATCTAACAATAAGACAGTTCTTGTCTCCTTCCCCTTCTTTTCAGATGCTTTATCTTTTTGCCACATCGGTAACATTTGTCGTCGTATTCTGTACAGCTGTCGTGCACCCAATGCTCGCATACGGTGCACTGAATCCTGTAGATATTCGTTACGCATTTCGAAAACAAAAAACGTTGCTTAGATACGTCATAAATAAGCGATCAAAGTCGTAGGTAATATGGCCATCTGACCTCGAAAAACATCACTCCTAAAATATATAATAGCCCGGCCTCAATTCTTAGAAATAAATCACCAACAGTACCTCTTTTAGAGATTATGTTATAAACGTGTATATGTTCTAAGCGGTACAGCTCAAAATACGGTAAAAAAAGATGTCTACATATGTCCACAGTTTAATTGCAAGCTAAGCGTAGCTTTTTTTAACTTAGCTGACCACATTAAGGCGTTACCCCCACTTGTAGCGCAAAAAAGGCCTTTTTCATGAATTTTTTTAAAGAAAACTACAAAACTTTTTTAATCGATCAATATACCATCTTAAAGAACACATCTTGAAGAACTTTCAGTAATTTTTTTATTGAAAAATATTACATTGTTTAGTGGCAAATGTCCGTCAATGAAATAATGTTTTTATATACACGGTTTGCGGTGACCAACATTGCGGCAAAGTGGATCATCTGAAAAAAAAATGCGGATGGATTTAGTCAAATATAAGTATAAACTAGTCTTTAATCGAAGGATTTTAAAAAATATTCATTTTTCACAAAATGGCGGACAGTCAAAGTTAATGGTTCGATTTTAACGAAAAAACGGCCGTTTTTTGGCTATAAAACGACCATTTTTTTTTCGAAAAAAAAATCGAACGATTAAAGACTACATTTTTATGTATTAAATAAGCCTGCAAAATTTCAAGAAGATCGGTTCATTAGTGTTCGAGTAATCTTGGTCACCGACTTCAGAAATGCCATTTTGAGAAAAACGCGTTTAAAGTTTCAATTTCAGTTTACACGAAGAAAATATTTTTTTTTGTAAACTTACATAGAGTCATCTATTCCGGGCCCATACAGAAGTATGGGCCCGGATACTTATACTTCAAAAAAATGCAATAAAAAAAATCGATTTTTTCAAAATCGCAAGTGGGGGTGACCGCTTAACTGCACATCGCTCACTTTCTCATTTATTTTTGGTGCAAATTCCGATTTCGAGTCGCGAGGCTGCTGACGGCGTCCATACTGACAACAACAAAACCCTGCCCTCTCTTGGTGAAAGTTGGCAATATTTCGTTGGGCCATCTCTCCTCTATGGCCATCTATCCTCGAATTACCTAACCAAAAATATAAATAATAAGAAGGCACTACCCGAACTTTAAATCATTTACTTCAAGACTTTTATTGTCTTTTCAATTCAGACAAATCAAGAGGCTTTTTGCTGCACTTTTGGGTACTTTACAATCGCTTGATACGTCTTCGACGAAGTACAACGAACACGCCACAAATAAATGATTTTTCGTTGGCCGTCGTTCGAACGTTTTTCATGAATATGTTTTTTTTGTTGCTTTTTGCAGCCAATAGGGATGCACCTTAAGAAGTACGAATGGGTGGGCTCACCGGACATCGGCGATTGTTCGTTGTGGGTGAGATCGGCGACCCTCGAGTTCGACGATGGACTCTGGCAGTGCCAAGTGACCGCGAGTGATTTTACGACGCAGGATGCCCTGACCTCGGAGCCGGCAAGACTGGTAGTCAGAGGTAAAATTTCTTTTATCCTCGTTTTACACGCCCTTAAAGTTCCTTAAAGTCCCTTTCAAACTCGGCTTGTGCCTGTTTTTCTCATTCTTCCATCGGGACATTGATGAGCAATGAACGGACTAGGTTTGTATTATAGATATTGATATAAAAGTTGTTACACTTAATAAATACACTTTTGAAAAACTTTTTATTTTTATTTTCATGTATTTATGTAACCCAAATAAACTTTAAACGCGTTTTTCTCGAAACAACGTTTTTCGACGGCTTGTTGATAAAATATTCGAAACTACTGAACCGATCCTTATGAAATTTTAACCCCATATATTGTTTACAACTATAGCTATAGCGCATATCAAGGATTTTTTTAAATTTTGATATTTACTATTGTTTTTTCCAAAAACGGTAAAAAACACGCTTTTTAGTTTTTTCGAAAATATCCGCCATTTTGTTATTTTTGCATTTATCAAAAATCGTATAATATGCGCTATAGCCCTTAACATACTGAATCTAAAACTGTTTGATTTTTTTTGCTTTGGATGATCCATCTCCGCGATTTCATCAACAGCGCAGACTTATAATTTCTTTAGGACATTTTTTAACTACCATTTTCGTCTATAAATAGTGACTTAAATAAATCTATTTTTTTAAAATGTATTCCGTAAGTGTATTAATTAAGTGTAACAACTTTCATATCAATATTGATAATCTAAACCTATAAAAAAATAATGAAAATGGCCTTTTTTAACATTTAAAGTGAGAAGACCCCTTAAGGGAGACTACCAGTAGAGCCAAGAAAGGTGAATTTCGACAATTTCTTCACGAATACACACTTGATAGAATAGAAATTCCGTTTGGAGGCCTTTGCTCTACAAATCTTTGAGTATCTGTGCAAATTTTTTCAAAACTAATTTTTACAAAACGGCTGCGCTGAAGCTCTATGGAGTGACTCACCTATGCCTAGTAGTGTCTCGCAGCCAGGAACGCTAGAGTGCCGATTCTCCACCGTTTGAGTTGACATTTTTTTCGAACATTCCGACAACATTTTCCATCAAAGTACGTAGGAAATTTTTGATTGGTTGGAAACTTTTCCCGAAAAAAAGTTTTTACCCAAACATGCCCCATTTTATATAAAATCGGTATTCTTCGATTCATCTGCACACGTTGAAGGCAAACCTTATCAAGAACTCGAATTATTTCGACTTTTCGTTCCAAGTACCAAATTGGAGGAGAATTCTTGCTTCGTCCAGCTTCGGCACCATTGTTACGTTACGAAATATTGTTTTAAAAAATTGTAAAAATACTTAAAGATACATACACCAAACGCCTCTAATAGGAATTTTCATTCTACCAACCGGGTCTCCAAAAAAATTGTCACAATATTTTCCCAGGCTCTATACTAATAGTCTCTCTCAAAATGACCAACGTATGTCCGTCCCAAATCTGCCTCACAAAAAAAAGAACCTGCCCATTAAGAGCCACCGTAACGCGAACGTTAATCTCCGTCATCGAAGATTACTTTTTCAAATTATTCATAAACATTTCAACGGCGTGTCACATCGCATTTACTTTTTTCGCCAAAATAATCCCGATTAATTACATTATCATAATGTCATGCAGATTTTCGTGCTTACGATTAGTTAAACGCTTTACTATAGCTCGCCGCGCGCTTGCGAGATCAGCTCCGCTGTCGATCTACGATCGGACCGTGATCGCGACATTGACGATGAAAAAAACGCCCTCACAAAATCGAGTGAACACATACACACACACATGAACATATATACATATATATATATATATATATATATATATATATATGTATATATATATATACACACACACACACACGCGCGCGCACACACACACACACACACACACACACACAAAATACATACGTGTGTGTGTCTGTGAGTGTGTGCGTGTATATACTATCCACTCTGACTCCTGCGAGTACATGCCACCCCGTAGTTATCGATAAATCATTAATTATTCATTGCCCAGAGAGGGGTGCGAAGGAAGATCCGTTCGAGGACGATACATCGATCTCCCTACATGTATAAATGAGCCCACACACACACATTTATATATATATATATATATATATATATATATATATATATATATATATATATATATATACACACACATCGTAGTAGTAGTTTGACTCTTGTAAAGCATATATATATATATATATATATATGTACGTTTCGCCGGAACTACCCTCTATCGAAGCATGGGTCTCATGGTTTCATGTGGCTGCAGGAAAACCCGGGGTTTCGGTACCGGCCATTATGGTAACACGTGAGCGAATCCGTGACGGATACGTACACCTAACAACGGGAGGATGTCTCATATATCAAACACGGGAAAGGGATGCGCGTATACCAAAACCCCTATCAAATATATACCTGTATATCTTCAAAACATTATACATGTACATGTATGTGGATGTTTTCAGGTGAATTGGGTCATTCGAAACTCATTAGCGGTGTAATTTACGTAAAAAATTGTTAATGCAATTCTCATCAACGATTGTATCGAGTTAAATTTGAGTAATTATTGTCAATTTGTCAAGAAGATATAAAGGGTGCCTCTAAATGTCCTGGGATTTTACATCGCGCGGAATTTTTGTTATGACGAACATAGAGTGGGTACTAATCTTTGAAAACTGGCATCAGGAAGTATTGAGGTTTAGTCATGGATCGTCTGAAATAAACGCGACCATTTTGAAATAAACGCGGTCATTTTAATTAATTAACTCAAATTTACACGATCGAGCAAGGCATAGAAATTGTTATTTGCTGCATATTTATTGCGTGTTAATGCATATTTATTGCAGACGAAGTTTCTTCTCGCGCCGCGGTGATGTGAATTGGCGACCAAGATCGTGCGATTTGACGCCGTTGGACTTCTCTAGGGTTTTCTAAAAGGAAAAGTGTATGCCAATGATCCATCGACCATTCCGGAGCTCGAGGAATCAATTGGACGAACCATTAATGAAATTAGTCCGCAATTATGCAAAAATGTTATGGAACATTTGGTCAGAAAAGTGAACGTTTGCAAACAGGGACGAGGCGTCCATTTATCCTTGATGACTTTTTTACCCGGTTTTTAAAAAATACTCTTGATCATTTGTTTTATCTAGAAAAGTCTTTAACCTTAAATGTAAAAAGTTTTTAACCTTAAATGTTAAGGAAACTTTGTGAAAAAAGATCTTATGCAGAAATTTCATACAAACCAATTCGAACATCTGACTTTGATAGCCTGCGGTGTAAAAAAAAATGCACTACACATACCATGCCAATTGCTTTAAGGCTTTACCCCCACTTGTAGCGCGAAAAAGGCCTTTTTCATGAATTTTTTTAAAGAAAAATACAAAACTTTTTTAATCGATCAATATACCATCTTAAAGAACACATCTTGAAGAACTTTCAGTAATTTTTTTATTGAAAAATATTACATTTTTTAGTGGCAAATGGCCGTCAATGAAATAATGTTTTTATATACACGGTTTGCGGTGACCAACATTGCGGCGAAGTGGATCATCTGAAAAAAAAATGCGGATGGATTTAGTCAAATATAAGTATAAACTAGTCTTTAATCGAAGGATTTTAAAAAATATTCATTTTTCACAAAACGGCGGACAGTAAAAGTTAATGGTTCGATTTTAACGAAAAAAATCGAACGATTAAAGACTACATTTTTATGTATTAAATAAGCCTGCAAAATTTCAAGAAGATCGGTTCATTAGTGTTCGAGTAATCTTGGTCACCGACTTCGGAAATGCCATTTTGAGAAAAACGCGTTTAAAGTTTCAATTTCAGTTTACACGAAGAAAATATTTTTTTTGTAAACTTACATAGAGTCATCTATTCCGGGCCCATACAGAAGTATGGGCCCGGATACTCATATTTCAAAAAAATGCAATAAAAAAAAATCGATTTTTTCAAAATCGCAAGTGGGGGTAACCCCTTAAGGGGAGGTACCTGAGTAAACGGCGAGAAAAACAGGTAAACTTCGGAAATTTTTATCTCAAAAACTAATGTTTCGATTGGATCCGGGTTTTTTTTTCATTGGAAAATATGTACATTGAGGTAGGTTTAGGAATTTTTAAAAATAAATTCGTTGACTGGAAGCGATTCAAACGCGATTATCTCGAAACATTGTTTTCAAAGTCGGTGCCAGATGTATCTCGAAAACGGCTTGTCCGATTTTGTCAAAATTTGGATACAATATTTTTCGATAGTTTTTCTCGTTCGCCACGTAGGGTGTTTTCATTTGATTGAACCATTGCTTTTTTATGCAAAGTGTATGCAATCCAGAATCGTCGGAAATTGCTGACGATAAACGAATGTTAAATTAAAACGGTCGCAATTCCGTCAAAAATGAAAATTTCAAAAAAATCCTACGTGGCGAACGAGAAAAACTATCGAAGAACATTGTATCCAAATTTGGACAAAATCGGACAAGCCGTTTTCGAGATACATCTGGCACCGACTTTGAAAACTATGTTTCGAGATAATCGCGTTTGAACCGCTTTCAGTCAACGAAATTATTTTTAAAAATTCCTAAACACACCTCAATGTACATATTTTCCAATAAAAAAAACCCGGATTCAATCGAAACATTGGTTTTTGAGATAAAAATTCCCGAAGTTGACCTGTTTTTCTCGCCGTTTACTCAGGTACCTCGCCTTAAAAAGTTGCTTAGTTATTGTCGATTCATATAGTTTGTAGGAATGGCATGCGAAAAACCAAAAACAGATGATTTTTTTTCTTAAATAACGAAAAGCCCAAAATCTCGAAAACCGTGGAGCTTTTACTAAACTGAAATTCCAGCATATAGTAGGACATGATCTGACCTATCGACAGTATCCAGGATTATCTATCCACAACAGGATACCCAGTATTTGTATCCGGAAAAAAATGGTTGTGAGTGGACTGATTCCGCAGCCACGGATCGGCAACCGAATTTTTATTTGCCGCAATCAGATGACGTTCTTCCTCTGCAGGAATTCGCATTCAGGAACGAAAATCCGTTCGGACATCGAAAAATCGTCACCTTGGTAGAAAATTCTGCTCCCAGCGGATTTAGTGGATACAACAATTTATTTTTTCAGTCTACATACACGAGCACACGCAAACATAAATGTCAATGTTTACAGAGCGTATACGTATAGAAATATAGGCGCGTGTAGGTATGCAGACGAGTATTTTTGGTTTTGATGAAGCGAGGGTGAACGTTGAGCTGCAATTAGCCTCGCTCACTTTACAAGCAGAGCAAGGGAGAGAGAGAGGAAAGAGTGAAAGAGAAATGAGAACACACACAGACACGAGCGAGAAGTATCGCGAATTAATCTCCGCTAATTGTCTGATTCCAGTGAGCCCTCAACGGCCGCAGATAGAGTACGCTGGTAGTGTAATTCTACCGGGTAGCAACGTGACAGCTCGGGTAGGTGAGATCGCAACTCTCACTTGCACAGCTCGGTACGGGAATCCATCGCCGCTAATTAAATGGTGCGTAATCGTTCAAAAGTACACGCACACACCAACACTTGTCACTATTTTCGAATGAAATAATCGCATTTTTTTTTGCATCCCCGTGCATTGGCAGAGCGATCATAACGTAGTGAAAAATATCTTCACGGGTTACACCTGGCCCGGGTCACTCCTAGCTGGAAAAAAATAGGAATTTTCGTGATTTTTTTTTCTGGGATAACGTGTGTAGGTTTTTACGTTTTTTAAACGTTTTTTTGCGTTACGCATTTTACCAACTGGACAAAGTATAACATTATCGATGATTGTTATAAAAAAACTGCGTCGGCTATTGTTTTATACAACTCAGAATGAAATTTTAAGGGGGGAAATCACAGTAGCACACAAAAAAATAGGCATATTTTCGGGAATTAATTTTGCCTGAATAAAAGTATCAATCGAAAATCTGTAAAGTAGGTTTTATAGCAATACTAAAAAAGTACAAAATGTAATTTTTTCAATAAAAAATATATAAAACTGGCGGCTGCGCAGCATATGCCCCAAGGCGCCTTTTTTTGAGCTCGCTGAAGACATAACTCGAGCAAATTTTTACCGATCGACTTGAAATTTTGACAGTAGCTTCGAAACATCTTTCTCCACGGAGCTACGTAGGATTTTTTATTTTATATGGCTTACTTTTTTTTTTATCGACGATTTTATGGCGTTTTTTTTTGTTAAAAATTTAACTTTATTTTCAAACATGCACCATTTTGCGAAAAATCAATATATCGAAAAAATCCTACGTAGCTCCGTGGAGAAAGATGTTTCGAAGCTACTGTCAAAATTTCAAGTCGATCGGTAAAAATTTGCTCGAGTTATGTCTTCGGCGAGCTCAAAAAAAGGCGCCTTTGGGGCATATACTGCGCAGCCGCCATTTTTAAATATTTTTTATTGAAACAATTACATTTTGTACTTTTTTAGTATTGCTACAAAACCTACTTTACAGATTTTCGATTGATACTTTTATTCAGCCAAAATTAATTCCCGAAAATATGCCTATTTTTTTGTGTGCTACTGTGATTTCCCCCCTTTAGTCAATATTGATGCCTATTTATATTTATGTGACGAGATTATTTATTATTGCCGTTCAGTAAGGCCTTAGGCCACAGTAACGGGTATAAAATCATGTACACATCCATTTAGTATGAATATAAAACTGTTGGAAAATATATATATATTTTTTTCGACTACTCGAAACTTCTCGAAACAGCTTTTTTCCAAATGGCGTGACAAATAAATTCAACAATTTTTACTCGATGTACTTCAAATTTAAAAGTTATCTTCCTAATTGCATTTCGCAGAGAAGTACGTACGGAATTTCTGATTAATCGAAAACTTTTCATTTTATGAGCAATTTATGAGCAGTTGTAACGAAATTTTTCACTGACAATTCATTTCTTCAGTTCAAATACCTACAACTTTTGAATAAAACAATATTTTTTAAACTCCGTACGTACTTCTCTAGGTATTCTAATGTAGATTGACGAGAATTTTAGTTTTTTGTTCGAGGCAAAAAATTGTGGACGCTAAATGTCATACCGCGGAACGCCTAAAAAAAGATAACAAAAGAAAATATTAGTAGTCGGCCATTTTGTACATCGAAAAAAATATATATATTTTCTAACAGCTTGATCTTCATACTAAATAGATGTGTAATTAATTTTATGAGTGAATCAATTTTTCATAAAAAAATGTTGAATTCGCACATGACTTTATACCCGTTATTGTGGCCTAACCTCTTAATAGCCCGATCGAAAAAGGTTTCAAACAAAAGTTGTTTGGAACAATACAATTCGTATAAAGTTATCCGACATCCAACCCCCTATTTTTGAAAATAGCGGCACAAAAACGACTCGAACGGGTCAGTGATGCTCTCGTGTTTTTGTGCCGCTATTTTCAAAGATAGGGATTGGACGTCACATAACTTTACACGTATTTTGTTATTCCAAACAACTTTTGTTTGAATTTTTTTTTGATCGGACCATTAATTATCGAGATACAGCGATTTTTTAGTTTTCAACCCCTATTTCTTAGGGTTGGGGCAAGTTGAGGGGCACATTTTGGTTGGGGTTACTTTCGGTATGCAACCATCCTTGAGTCAAAAATTCATATTCGTCGCTAAAAAGTGCAGGGTTTTCGTCTCTTTTACCAGACATCGGCCGAGCACGCCTCGACCGCGAGCCATGCGGTGTCGGTACGGTTGCCGTGCTCAAAAGTGACACTGAGCTGCTCGCACGGTATGGACAGTTAGCCCAGTCAGGTTGGTCAAAAACAGGGTGCAAAAATCATCTGTGCAAAAATCCCCGGCAGAAATTTTATTGCTCTAATCTTTAGAGGGGGGGTCATTAGTAGTGTAAATCCAAAATGGCGACCAAATCCGACCGGTGCGTTAGCCGCCATTTTGATTCTAAGGTAGTTTGGTTTTTGCTCAATATCTCCTCTATTTTTGATTTTTTAACAACAACGCCAAGGACTAAAGTTGTTGAAAATTCAATTCCCTACAACTTTTGTGCCTACAATTTTTATTTCACGGTCGATATTTTTCGAGATAATAGGGAAAAACTCAATAATGGGGGGAAAGTCGTGACGACGCTCATCACATTACGAGGGACTGACTGCTCAAACTGTCTCGCGAGGCCCGCTTCGTAATTCATTCTGCCTCGGAAGCTCGCGAGGCGTACTCGGTCGATCTGGACCCGGCTATTCACCAGCCAAGATTCGTAATCTTTCATCAAATCTTGATGGTTCAGTATTGAATATATATTGTTTACGATAGGCAAGATGGGGTTTTTTTCTAAATGTTTAGAAAGGTTTAGTTTGCGTTAATCTGTTGTTAGAAATCGTTTATCTTGGTTTTAAGGAGCCAAAAAAATGACATAACCCGTAGAGTGAACCTCTTGCCCATCTAACCGTACGTAAAATTGAATACATTACTCTATTTTTTATCTCTGGTGTTTTGTGGGAGAAAAACTTTAAAAAATTCGTGAACACTCAGTACAGTCTACACACTAACACATATTTCTTTCAAATTCAATCTTGGATTGTGGCTAACGCCCCATCCTCCTTAAAGAGTATCGTTATGGAAGTGTATGGTCAGTATTGAAAAATATTCGTCAATGGGGTAAATACAATGGTTTCTGCAGATCGCTGATTGAAAAACGTCCTAATTGGTGACCACTGGCTGCTCGGAAACAAATCGTCCGAAATAAAAAAAAAATCATACTCATGTAGTTTTCGCATGAAATTATCTGGTGCTTGCATGAAGGATTTAGGGAATTATTGATTTTTGAACAAATGGCCGCAGTCCAAAGTGAAAGTATCGATTTTCGGTTAAAAAAACGCTCTATTTTTTTTTGATAAAAAACAAACCTATGCATCGAAAGAAAAAAAATGCCTTCGTTCAAGCGCCGCTCTTTGATGTGTGAAAGAAGCTCACAAAATTCGAAGTTGATCGATGCAGTGATTATTGAGATATCGTTGTCATCGATTGAAAAAAGTCATATTGAGAAACAGGCGTTTAAAGTTCGCCGGCTCACGGAACTTACTTATAGCTCCTTCAATTTCGAACAGATCGACTTGAAATCTTCAGAGAATATTTTTTAAATGTTATATTTCGAAAATCCGCCGAAATAAAAATTTCAACTGGGTGCAAGCTCTAAACGGGGTATCCCTCTCCGAAAGCCCAATTTGAAGAGTCGGAATGATGCATTTTTTTCTAGTAACACATTGGTTGGAATAAATTTATTTTTACCCAGCATGTACATATGTTTGTGGTTACAATGTAATTTTTTCGGAAGTAAATCTTTCAAAGTGTTCGTGGTGCTGCAGTTGGCGTTGCAGTCCTCCAGCAGCGAGGCCCGAAACGGCGGGATCTCTACCAGCCTCAAATGTAATCTGAAGCGAAAACAAAAAAAAAATGTTTTTAAATATATCGAACTGGCTATGGATTCACGATCCGATTTTCGAAATTTCGAAAAATACGAAAAATGACAGCATCTCCAAAGAAAACCTCCCGAAATGATTGTCTGATCATTCGACTGATCGAAATGATCGTCTCGAGATGAAATCGATATTTCTCTCGAAAAACAGCATGGTGAAGTCATTGTTTAAAAAAAATGGTTTATCCAATTAAGGCGTTACCCCCACTTGTAGCGCAAAAAAGGCCTTTTTCATGCATTTTTTTAAAGAAAACTACAAAACTAATTTAATCGATCAATATACCATCTTAAAGAACACATCTTGAAGAACTTTCAGTAATTTTTTTATTGAAAAATATTACATTGTTTAGTGGCAAATGGCCGTCAATGAAATAATGTTTTTATATACACGGTTTGCGGTGACCAACATTGCGGCGAAGTGGATCATCTGAAAAAAAAAATGCGGATGGATTTAGTCAAATATAAGTATAAACTAGTCTTTAATCGAAGGATTTTAAAAAATATGCATTTTTCACAAAATGGCGGACAGTCAAAGTTAATGGTTCGATTTTAACGAAAAAAAACGGCCGTTTTTTGGCTATAAAACGGCCATTTTTTTCGAAAAAAAAAATCGAACGATTAAAGACTACATTTTTATTTATTAAATAAGCCTGCACAATTTCAAGAAGATCGGTTCATCAGTGTTCGAGTAATCTTGGTCACCGACTTCAGAAATGCCATTTTGAGAAAAACGCGTTTAAAGTTTCAATTTCAGTTTACACGAAGAAAATATTTTTTTTTGTAAACTTACATAGAGTCATCTATTCCGGGCCCATACAGAAGTATGGGCCCGAATACTTATACTTCAAAAAAATGCAATAAAAAAAATCGATTTTTTTCAAAAT
The DNA here is from genome assembly GCA_944452715.1 of Ophion slaviceki. Taxonomy (NCBI): domain Eukaryota; kingdom Metazoa; phylum Arthropoda; class Insecta; order Hymenoptera; family Ichneumonidae; genus Ophion; species Ophion slaviceki. The sequence goes on from OX101784.1 coordinate 54,555,935, forward strand.
CGCAAGTGGGGGTAACCCCTTAAAATCTGCGATTGTGAACCGAAAATGACTACTGTTTGAACGCTAACTGTGCAAATTCAAGTCAATAGTGTGAAAGTTACTCAAGATATCAATTCCGCCGTGTCAAGATATGTAGTTTCGAGATAATCACGTTAAAACTCGGCGGATCGCGGTAAGCCCGACGCAAACTGTTCCAATAAAATAGGTGTAACTTTCTCAACTTGTAGAATTTCAGGGTCCGGTCGGTGTTAAAATATTCTTGAAAGTTCACACTATAGAAATATGCAAAAAAAAAACGATTTTTTGAAGTTTCCAGAGAGAGATACCCCCTTTGAAAAAACAAGAAAATCTCAAATAAAATTTGGTTGTTGAATGCAGAGACGTTTTTGGTCAAGCCAGGAATTTTCGTCGCAAAATCGCAGCTGGACAAAAAGCTCTCCGATCGCCTTGAGAGTAGAAAAATCTCGATAACCAAATGATTGTACACGGAGCATGATCTTGCCAAAAGTTAAGGGGTTAGGCCACTCTAGAGGCCGAAAAAATAGGCTTTTTGGGGATTTCTTTCAGGAAAACTACAAAATAAATAGAGATTACAAAAAAAATGTTTATCATACATGTCAGTGACTGTATACAATAATTTTTTTGAAGCGATTAATTTCAAAGTGGCGTCTGTGCAGAGTTTATCTCAAAACTGCATTTTTTTAAGTTGGCCGGAAACATAACTCAAACAATTTTCAACCGGTTCACTTGAAATGTTGAATATATCTTGAAAAATACATGGTCTATGGAAGTACGTAAGATTTTTTTTTATATTGCATAGTTCATATATTATTAACAATTATCTGATGAAATTTTTCACTTTCCAAAAACTTGCCTAAAAAATCGTCAGATAATTGTTAATAACAAATGAACCATGCAATAAAAAAAAATTCTACGTACTTCCATAGACAATGTATTTTTCAAGATATATTCAACATTTCAAGTGAATCGGTTGAAAAGTGTCTGAGTTATGTTTCCGGCCAACTTGAAAAATGCAGTTTTGAAATAAACGCTGCACAGCCGCCATTTTGAAATTGATCGCTTCAAAAAAATTATTGTATACAGTCACTGATATGTATGATGAACACCCTTTTTTGTAATCTCGATTTATTTTGTAGTTTTTCTGAAAAAAAAATCCCCAAAAAGCCTATCGGCCTGTAGAGTGGCCTAAGTCCTTCAGACGAAAAAAATGCAATCAGTCTCAATCGATTGTTCTAAAGAACTAAATTCGTCGGTCAACATGAACAGTTGTCAGTCTGAAAAGGTCGTTTTTTATTTTTTGCTAGAATTCGCTCGACAAGGCCGTATTTGATGCAAAATCAGTTGATGGTCCCGAATTTCCCGGCCTTGCTCTTCGCTAGCCCTTAGAAAGGGGACAATTGATTACATTTTTTTCACTCAATTATTCAAGCCCAGATTACATTTTTCGTGCCCCTTGCACCGTTTCAATTCGTCCCCAATTTGCCTTTAAATGAGATTCACACGCATATATATGGCAATGTTAATGGGGTCGCTCTAATGGCGGTGGGGATGTTCCTCGCTGATTTCTTGAATATTCGCAAGGTCTCGGGCGGCTTGCTCTGCAGTCTTAGAAAAATGTATGCTAAATTCTTACCCCCCCCCCTCTCCCTCTGTATCTCTTTAGTTTTCGTCTCTAACGAATGAGTCGACATTCGCACGTGGAGTGTGTCATCTTGACTCTTGGCTAATCCAGGCACATGTATATAGTCAGACGACCGTGATAAGACAGACACACATAAAGAGAGAGCGAAGCAAAGACAGTGAGAGGGTTTAAGGCTGTATGAAATTCATTCTTCAGCGGCGAGCGTTGGTCTTTTTCATAGCAAAGATTTCTGCTTCGGATAACTCTGCGAAGAATATCTTACGCATATACGAGCAAGCACTGTACCACCTCGCGGTATCATAGCACTGAGGAAAAAAATGATGGAGTTTGGGGGGGGGAGGAGAGAGAGAGAGAGAGAGAGAGAGAGAGAGAGAGAGAGAGAATCTCTCCGACTGTTAGCTCAAGCTTTCTCGGCACTCCGCGCTTCGGCCCCCATGAATAATCATGATCTATTTTGCATCTCGTCTAGAAAGAGCGAGCGAGAGGGAGGCTCGTGGATAAAGGCGCTGGACGAGCGATTCGTATATCTTTGCAATAAAAAAAATCTTACAGTTGCCGCATAACGTACAGCGTACATACATATATACACATGTATATGTATGTATATGTACACACACACACATTCTGTACGGATATAAATATCCAAATGAGATTTTAACGAAGTCAAGGTATTTTATTTTTTTTACTCAAATACAATTCTCATGAAAAAACCCACGTTTAATTATCAGTTGATACGTAAACAACTGCAGGTCCTCGGGGATGGAAAGTCAATTTTTTAACAAAATGTTCAGAATATAATTGCGGAAGTGGCAAAACAAATTTGTCCGATAATCAAATATATTGTTGCAATTTTTCGTCAGTATCCGAGCTGCGAGCCAAGTGCAAGAACAACTTTAAGGCGTTACCCCCACTTGTAGCGCAAAAAAGGCCTTTTTCATGAATTTTTTTAAAGAAAACTACAAAACTTTTTTAATCGATCAATGTACCATCTTAAAGAACACATCTTGAAGAACTTTCAGTAATTTTTTTATTGAAAAATATTACATTGTTTAGTGGCAAATGGCCGTCAATGAAATAATGTTTTTATATACACGGTTTGCAGTGACCAACATTGCGGCGAAGTGGATCATCTGAAAAAAAAAATGCGGATGGATTTAGTCAAATATAAGTATAAACTAGTCTTTAATCGAAGGATTTTTAAAAATATTCATTTTTCACAAAATGGCGGACAGTCAAAGTTAATGGTTCGATTTTAACGAAAAAGAACGGCCGTTTTTTGGCTATAAAACGGCATTTTTTTCGAAAAAAAAATCGAACGATTAAAGACTACATTTTTATGTATTAAATAAGCCTGCAAAATTTCAAGAAGATCGGTTCATTAGTGTTCGAGTAATCTTGGTCACCGACTTCAGAAATGCCATTTTGAGGAAAACGCGTTTAAAGTTTCAATTTCAGTTTACACGAAAATATTTTTTTTTGTAAACTTACATAGAGTCATCTATTCCGGGCATAAAAAAAACTGCACTTCAAATTGCACTTCAAAAAAATGCAATAAAAAAAATCGATTTTTTCAAAATCGCAAGTGGGGGTAAGCCCTTAAGGGGTCCGCGTAAACTTGGGGCCCGAAAAACAGGTCGGTTTCAATATTCTTTTTGGTGGGAGTATTGGGGTGAGGTGGGGATTTTACACGCAGATTTTACATAGTCTTGCCAAGTTTGAGTTTTTTAATTGAAAAACATTAGTGAAAAATGAAGTTATTTTTTGAATTATTGAACTTCATGGTTTATCAATATTTTTTAATTGAAAAAACCCAAATTTGGCACGACTATGTATTAATTGTGTGTAAAATCCCCATCTCGTTATCCAGATACTCTCGTCGGAAAAAAAGATTGAACATCGATAGGGGTGTGCGGGTACTCGATTCACTCGGGTACCCGATGTTCGGGTCGGATCGGGTACCCGAATTTGATCATCGGGTATTCTTAAATTTTGGGTACTCGTAAACGTCGAGTACTCTTAAGGGGCCAGTCCACTTTGGAGCCACGAAAAAAGTCTATTTTCGCGATTTTTATAGGATTGTATAAAAGATATGAATATAAAAGTTGTTGGGCTTGATAAATAAAGTCTTGAAGTACATTTTTAAAAATGTAATTCTTTTTTATTCATTTTTAAGTACAAAAACTATAGTTTAACGTAACGCCTCAAAAATAGGTGGGCTAGGTAGCTCCATCACAACTCGGCAACGGCTTGTCTGAAACAAAAAAATCAAAGTCCATCAGATTCAGTATGACACCCGCTACAAAGTGACCCTCGTATATAAAGTTTTATCAAAAAATAAAAAAATAGCAAATGAAAAACGAAAAAAGTTTTTAAAAACGCCATTTTTTCGCAGTTTTTCGCAAAAAAAAGAGTAAAAATCAAAATTTTAAAACCATCGAGGGTCATCTTGTTGCGAATCATGTTTACAATATGTGGTTCATATTTCATAAGAATCGGTTTATTATTAAAAAAAAAACGGTGGAGCTAGACTTTAAAAACGTTGTTTCGAGAAAAACGCGTTTGAAGTTTATAGTATGATCGGCCGAGCGACGAAAAAAAAAACACTTAGAGAGCTCGGATTTTCATAAAATTTTGACACAATATTGATGAATAATCATATCGCAATAGCGCGGGAAAGTTGCGTTTTGGCATCACAAAAAGTGTGCGAAAGAAAAAAATTGACAATAAGAATCTTCTGTTCCGGCAAACGCCTTAAAGTTTTAAATTTTTTAACGTGGGTTTTAAATGGAAAAAAACCCAAAAAGACCAATATTCAACGCCCGGCGTTTATTCGAAGCGAAAAGAATGTAGCTTCCATTTGACGTTTTAAAGTTGAAAATATCTTGATTAGTTTCAGAGATATAAACGTTTGAAGGACAAGTTTTTTCTGGGCAAAAATTAAATAATGACAAAAAATTAAATTAAGGAGAATGAATGGCCAAAATGACCAGTTAACACTAGAAAGAATCAATGAAAATTCGACGAAGAATCTTGCTTTTATTCAGTTTTTCGATATTCAAATATCTCGATATTTCCTGAAATGCGAGTGTCTTAAGGCCTTAGGCCACTCTAGAGCTCGAAAAATAGACTTTTTGGGGATTTTTTTCAGAAAAACTACAAAATAAATCGAGATTACAAAAAAGGGTGTTTATCATACATATCGGTGACCGTATACGATAATTGTTTTGAAGCGGCTAATTTGAAAATGGCGGCTGTGCAGCGTTTTTGCGATGACGTCTCCGTTTTTCCAGGGTCCACGGCCGGACCAACAGCTCCTGTAATTTCTGAATTATAATGAGCCAATGATTTTTTTTCCATTATATATAATAACTGCTATAGAAGTACGTAGGATTTTTTTGATATATTGATTTTTGGCCAAATGGCGCACTTCTAGAGTGGAAAGTGAAAAATTTGCCTAAAATATCGTCAGATAATTGTTAATAACAAATGAACTATGCAATATAATAAAAATCCTACGTACTTCCATAGACAATGTATTTTTCAAGATATATTTGACGTTTCAAGTGAATCGGTTGAAAATTGTCTGAGTTATGTTTCCGACCAACTTAAAAAATGCAGTTTTGAGATAAACACGTTTGAAGTTTTGAGTAGCTCGCTGCGGACCAAGCGGCCTTGTAATAAAATTCGGAAACCGAGAACTTACAGATTTTTCCCGGCCATAATCTTTTGGGACATCATTTTTGAGGTCCTAGGGAACCATGTAAAAAAAATCGATTTTTCGAAAATTCTAGAGTGGCCTAACCCCTTAAAAGAAGTTTGCCGGAAAAATTGCAAATATACACATAACAAAAATACAAAAATAATTCAATCAATTATTTGTATTTCTTATAAACTCCAATATATCGGCGAGGAGTAGAGAACATAAAGCTGGAGTCTATTTCGTCCGTTTTGGTACGTTTTCGTGGCGCTATCTACTATGAAACGAAATTTGAAATTTTGGTCCGGCAACACGACTTATCCAGTACCCGTTGTGAGACGAGTACTCGAAAAACTTGGGTACTCCATAAGGTTCGGGCATACCCGAAAAATTCGGGTACTCGATCCAAATCATAGTCTAATTACCCGACACGACCAAATCTGTTTGGCGCACACCCTTAAAAATCGACCTGTTTTTAGGCCCCAAGCTTGTGCAGACTCGTTGAAGAGAATGTCTTGCACTTGACTCACAATTCGGATACTGACGAAAAATGTCACGTGAGATTTTTTCACCAAGACTATATTTGATTATCAAAGAAATTTGTTATACCCTCTCAATCGCATTCAGAATATTTCGTTTAAAGGTTTAATTGTTGAAACAATGTAACGCCGTGGCCGCACGGACAATCGCCGAGCTGGTTCTGGCAACTAGGGTCATCTGAAATGGAAAATGAAGAAATGTACTTTTAGTATAATAGTAAAACAGTCGCACGACTGGACACTTTTTTGAAATTTTGCATATTACGAAAATGGCAATCTGTAGAAAAAAGGCCGATTTTCAAAGAAAAAAAAGCAACTTCGTGATTTGTTATCAGAAGAAATGGACGAAAATAGGATGAAATCTACAGATATTACACAAAGTGCAACTATTTCATGGCATGGAAAAGGTAATCAGACTTTTCGGATAATAAAGAACAGGTACATGTAAATAATATGAGTTGATTTTATGATCTTTCAAAGAATATTGATACACTGAGATATATAATTTGGTTTGTTTGTAGTTTGAGTTTTTTGGGTTTGTTTGTGTAATAAATGTTAGATAACTTTGCAGTATACTTATAATCTAAGGTGTAATAAAAATTTTAAATTATTAACAAGAATGGAATTGATTGGGAAGAGGGCATTTTTCAACCAATCATGCATGTCACAACTCCCCCCACTCTACTACAACGCAGTGGCAGTAGAGTGGGGGTAGCGTTACTTTCGCGTGACATCCAGCTAGCTCAGGCCCCTATACCCAGCCTACCTCAACATACATATACAGTTTCAAAAACATTTTCAATGCGAGAAAACATACCGTCATAGGACAGAAAATGTTTTAAGGGAGGACAAATCTATGACGGGCTGAAAAGAGGTTGTTTTTTCCTAATTTCATGTCCACTCGATTATTTATTTGGCATGTGGAAAAAAGGTATGTTATTAAGCATACATTAAAATTATTTCGTGTAAATATTTATCCGAAAAAATAAAAAATTAATAACGTTATTGAGGTATAATAGAGCCTGTATAAAAAATGTCGTCCAACGACTGGATCGATAACTCGAAAATGGTTAGTCTAAAAAACGAAGATAAAAATGTTTTATAATCTACATAAATATAATTATTGTTGTTCGTAACCGTTTCTTCGAAAATAGAAGTGGCGGACGAAATGGCGGATGCTATAAAAAAGTGTTTTTTTTTTCGAAATTTTTACTTGTATTCAGGGGCTTAAAAAATACCAAATAAAAAAAACAGTTACGTACAACGATAGCCACTACAATTATAGAAATCTTGTTTTTTCAAAATTGAAAATCGGACAATTTTAGCTAGAGTTATGATTCTGGCCGGATCTAGAGAAACGAGATTGAATGTTTTAGTGTACGTAAATCGTTGTGCTACCTGCTCTCACTAAATCGTTCGTAACTTGTCAATTTTCAATGTTGCACCTTGAATTTTTTTTCACATATTCTCGAATATGTGTACTTTGAGAAAATGCAAAAGAAATCGATTTGTTTCACCCGTGTCCCGCCTTAAATTACGCTCTGCCTGAATTTTAAATGAATCAGACGAATAGATTTTTACATTTTTTCGTTTTTAATGAATCTTCGTAGCAAACTGAAGCCACCGTAGGCTAAAAAACCACGCGATAAAAAAATCGTATTTTTCAAACTCCATGTTTATGCGAGCCCTACAAAAAAACGAACAAAAAAGACAATTACCAACTCTCCGAGCTGCCCACAAAGAGCATGGAACAAGTTTGATTACCTGTTTCTTTTTTTGTGATCCATTTTCAATGGCAATACCAACACCATGGAGAGAGAGACAGAGAGAGAGAGAGAGAGAGAGAGAGAGAGAGAGAGAGAGAGAGAGAGAGGGAGAGAGAGAGAGAGAGAGAATCAGGAACTGCGGGCAGAGAAGTATTCCACTGTTTCAGCAGTACGGAACTGTGCGAATCGTGCAAGCCGAAGGCATTTTTTCTACCCCCCCCCCCCCCCAATTTCCTCCCACATACAGGGTGTCCTGGTTTGAATGGATAATCCTGCAACTGTCGATAGGTCAGATCATGTCCTACTATCTGCTGAAATTCCAATTTAGTAAAAGTCCCACGGTTTTAGAGATAAAAATCATCTGCTTTTGGTTTTTCGCATGCCATTTCTACAAATGATAACCTTTTCACCCGGTTTTTTAACAAATACTCTTGGTTATTTGGCTTATCTGGAAAATTCTTCTTTTTAACCTTAAATGACAAGGGGTCTTCTCACTTTAGACGCTAAAAAAGGCTATTTCCATTAACTTTTTGATAGGTTTGTATTATTGATATAAATATAAAAGTTGTTACCCTTAATAAATACACTTTCGAAACACAGAAACAAAAATTGTGTATTTATGTAACCCAAACAAAACTTTTAACGCGTTTTTTCTCGAAACAACGTTCTTCGACGGCTTGTTGATAAAATCTTCGAAAGTACTGAACCGTTTCTTATGAAATTTTAATCACCTATTCTTACCAACTATCGCTATATGGATTTTAAAAAAATTATATTTACTATTTTTTGCCAAAAACGGTAAAGAAAACACTTTATGTTAGTTTTTTTCGAAAAATGTCCGCCATTTTGTAATTTTTGCAGATATCAAAAATCGTATGATATGCGCTATAGCCATTAACATACTGAATCTAAAACCGTTTGATTTTTTATTATTCGGATGATTCATCTCCGAGGTTTTATCAACAGCGCAGACCTACACTCAGAAAAAAGATTTATTATGTTCTAATAAATTGGCACATTAGAACATAATTTATTGAAAATTAATAAATGCTTACTCGTATGGAGACAGTTTTTATGGGATTGTAACTACAGCATTTATTCGGCGTCACGAAATATATTTTTTTACGTGCCGATTTTTCATATCAATTAAAAGCCATATTTAAAATAGAACATTTGAATAAATATTTCCTCAAATCAAATAAATACTACTTTCCAATCACGCAAACCTCTTATTTCGCGACTATGATACTAATGCGCGCATGCGCACTTTGTCCTTCAACGCGACGGGCCCGACAGCAGGCCGCTCGTCAGATATAGCTTACGCATACGCTTACCATGTAGCTTCTTCCTATGCCCCTGCTTTTGGCACAAGTGTCAGTGTTGCGTTTTGGAAGTGAGAAACTCAAAAGTGGGGAATGATTTAGGTGTAAGTAAGAATATAAAGTGAGAAAAAAACGTTCGAGTGAGACAATAATGACGGACGAAATGACACAATTCCTCGAAAAAAAAACCAGTTGGGGTATTATGAAGAATCCTATTAGATGTTAAGAAAAGCTCTATTTGTCCGATATAAAACACCTATTTCTTCTAAATTATATATCCTATTAGATGTTAAGAAAAATTCTTAGTAAATCTTAAACATAAACTTAAATGAAAAAAATTCTTAGCTGTTAATACAATCGTAGTAGGCCGACATACGAATAAGAAAACTTGTTCGCCGGGAGACAAACTTCTTCGTCCTTAATAAATCTTTTTTCTGAGTGTACAATTTTTTACGACATTTTTTTACCTACCATTTTCGTCCATAAATAGTGACTTAAATAAATTTGAAAAAAACTATTTATGTATTTCGAAAGTGTATGTATTAAGGCGGAATATACATTTACAACGATCAAATAATCGAATTATTATTTTTTCTTTAAACAATAGTACTATACTGAACGGGCGTGAACTTCAAACGCGTTTTTCTCAAAATTGGCGTGCGGGATTACTTAAAAACTATTAAGCCGATTGAGTTGAAACTTGGTAGAAATAATGCTAATATTGGTACCTTCTACTTGACGAGAATTGTTTTCGAAAAATTGGAATAAAAACTACTTTTTCAATCCACATTTTACAGAAATGTTGCGTGAAATGTTGATCTTTTTTTTGTAAATGCGTGACATTTTCTTAAATTTGCATTTTTTTCCATTTTAATTACCGTCACATAGAAACTATACATGTTCTAACTGAAAGAATGTTTGAACTTTTTTGCAAATCAAAGTCTACGTGAGGCTAGACTGTAGGCCGATTCGCAACTCCCGCGGCGACCTTGCTGTAACACTCGGCCACAGAATCGTCATTTTGATGATGAATTAATTAAAAAAAATTGTTTCGTATACTTAAATATACTATTAAAGTATACCTAAAGTTTGATAATTGTAGAATAATTATTTCTTAGAAGGAACATCCCTCAGGTGACACCCTTCGATTTTGTTGAAATTTGGATTTGTCATAAAGCACCGAAAAGTAAGCGATACGTATTTTTTTTGTCGGCGGAAAAACGGTTTTAAGGGGTGAAACCACCCCTCGAAAAAAGGCATCTCTAGGGGTAATATAGCAGTTTCACACACAAGGAGTTCACCCATTTTAATGAAACAAAAGCGAAAATTCTTCTAATATAAAATTAAGGGGTGAACCACCCCTATATTAAGGGGTGGTTTCACCCCTTAAAACCGTTTTTCCGCCGATAAAAAAATACGTATCGCTCACTTTTCGGTGCTTTATAACATATCCAAATTTCAACAAAATCGAAGGGTGTCACCTGAGGGATGTTCCTTGTTAGTTTAAAAAATCCCTCAATATTGCTTATTTTTTTCCTGTCCAAATGTATATTCCGCCTCAAGTGTAACAACTTTTATATCAATATCTATGATATAAACCTATCAAAAATTCATGAAAATAGCCTTTTTAGCGTCTAAAGAGAGAAGACCCCTTACGAAACTTTATGAAAAAAGATCTTATGCAGAATTTTTATACAAATAAATTCGAACATCTGACTTTGATAGCCTGAGGTGTAAAAATGTACTACGCATATCGTGCCAATGACTTCAAAAAGTAGCTTAGTTATTTTCGATTCATATCATTTGTAGAAATGACATGCGAAAAAACAAAAGCAGATTACTTTTTTTTTTTTTTTAATAACATAAAGTCCAAAATCTCGAAAACCGTGGGACTTTTACTAAACTGAAATTCGGGCATATAGTAGGACACGATCAAACCTATTGACAATTGCAAGATTATCCATTCATAACAGGACACCCTGTGTACACGTATAAGACCTATTCTATTTTCTCGCAACGCGTACAAACGTTTTCGATTCCCGCTGGCGCCCACGGGCTCCACCACGAGTGCACGACGCGTACACAGGGGAAAAGAACCGCGAAAAAAATAAATAAACCCGTACCGAGCTGGGTGGAGAAAAAAATAAGTGAAACTCGAACAATCGAACCTGCCGAAAATCGACTTTTTTGCCCATTCGGGGCCACAGCTGGAATTCTTCGCAGCTGCGGTGCTTCCCGCCCTCGGCTGTGTCCTCCCGCCCTAGATGATGTGATCCTCTCCATTTGAAGTTCATCCGGTATATACGTACACGTGTATACCTTTATATGAGCCGGTGGTGGTCGTACATCCGGGAATGAACCGAGTCGATGTCCGCGTTCCCGCGACGGAGATCCTCCGCACATGCAACCGGACGCGGAACAATTCCTCGCAATTATTCACAGCCACCTCGTAGTTTTTTCAGCGGCGAATAATACGCATGAAAAATAAATCTCCCGTGCTTTCTTCTCCCAACGGCGCGCCCTTCCACGTATCAACCTTATTCCGGCTGCGTGGATATTTTTACGCGATGTGACGCGCAACGCGTTGCGAAACTTCGCGGACACATGTCAAAATAAATAGTACCGAGTATGAGCAAGCGTGTGGACGAGCAATTAAAAAGGATTTTTTATTTTATAATTATTGATACCGACAAGGAAAGGTTGCGAGGTCGATCTCTCCGATTTCGACTAAATTTGGCATGCTTGTAGAGTGGGTAAAAATAGGCGACACGTATTTTTTCATATCTGCGGAACCCGATTTTTAAGGGTTGAAACGCACCCTCGAAAATGGGGGTGGTTTTTGTTTTTCGTCGATAACGTTTTAAGGCCTTAGGCCACAGTAACGGGTATAAAATCAGGTGCGAATTTAACAATTTTTTTTCGTATGAAAAAGTGATTCAGTCATAACATTAATTACATGTCTATTTAGTATGAATATCAAGCTGTTAGAAAATATATATATATATTTTTTTTTTCGATGTACTGGTTAAAGTTTTTGTCAAAGTTTAAAATACGCTCTTTTTTAGCGTTTTACGATCCCGATGTTTTTCAATCCACCAAAAGAGGTTTTCTATTGTTTAATTTTATATTTGATGATACTGTCTTACCGTTAGTTCAAAGCAATTGTAATAGTTTGATGAACTTTTTAAAATATTAATATTTCGTAGGGGTGCCTAATACTTTTGGCCGAAGGTGTATGTACCTCTTCCCCTCTTGATATTTTCATTAAAAAATCTTTGTTTCAAAGTAACGGCAATAAATTAATGAGACAAATTGTTAACAATCACCCAAAAATAGCGATACAAAGAAATTTTGGAAAGAAATCTAAAACCTATTTAGTAACCCCAAAATAACAAAATACGACTTTATACTCCTTAGACTAAATATTCCAATTTTTAACTAAATATTCCAATTTTTAACTAAATATTCCATATTTAGTACTATTTAACTATTTATTCCATATTTTTCATGTTATGCCGGCTTTTCGGAATCCTGCCGCTTTTTCAAGAAAAAACTAAATAACTCTGCAAAAAAAATCGCAAGAATTAAAACAAAGGAACTAAAGCTAACGATGTACTTTTCAAAGATCTTATCACTAAATGGTGAGATTACTGTTTTTCAAAGTCCAACACGCGATTTTGCAAAGTGCGAAAATCGTGAAAAATCAGCATTTTCAAAATGACGTACCGGGTATTAAAAAAATCGCAAAAATAAAAATAGAAGAGCAAAGTGAAGCTGGCTTTGTTCGCTTCAGAACCCCGTTTGGTAAGTTGGTTTACGATTTTTTTTGCCGCGATATTCGATTTTTTGACCGGATAGAAAATGTACAGGGTGCTCAATACTCTTGGCCAAGGCTGCATATATATTTATATATTGTGTTTTTAAGGAAGAAATTTAAAAACGTTTTTGTAAGTACCCTTTGAAAATTTGTATAAATCAGTTTTTAAAAAATCGGCTCTTGTATAAATTCTCAAATTAACAGAAAATTTTACAAAATATATCAAAAATATTATAAATGTTAGATAAATCGATTACGTAAATTCTCATAAATCCATCATCTAAACTCGATGCGATACAATTTTATACAGAATTCGATGAGTACAGAAGAATTCGTACAAAAACTTTTTTTTTTTTCACTCGTTTATACACATTTTGTAAGGGTCCTTGCAAAAACGTTTTTAGTTTTAGAAATTTAAAAAGTTTTTGGAAGTACGAATTCTTTAATACTCATATATATATATATATATATATATATATATATATATTAAAACGTTTTTGGAAGTACGAATTCTTCAATACTCATATATATATATATATATATGAGTATTAAAGAATTCGTTTGGTAAGTTGGTTTACGATTTTTTTTGCCGCGATATTCGATTTTTTCATCCGGATAGAAAATGTACAAGGTGCTCAATACTCTTGGCCAAGGCTGCATATATATTTATATATTGTGTTTTTAAGGAAGAAATTTAAAAACGTTTTCGTAAGTACCCTTTGAAAATTTGTATAAATCAGTTTTTAAAAAATCAGCTCTTGTATAAATTCTCAAATTAACAGAAAATTTTACAAAATATATCAAAAAAATTATAAATGTTAGATAAATCGATTACGTAAATTCTCATAAATCCATCATCTAAACTCGATGCTATATAATTTTATACAGAATTCGATGAGTACAGAAGAATTTGTGCAAGAACTTATTTTTTCTTACTCGTTCATACACATTTTGTAAGGGTCCTTGCAAAAACGTTTTTTGCAAGTTTTAGAAATTCAAAAAGTTTTTGGAAGTACGAATTCTTTAATATATATATAGATATATGAGTATTAAAGAATTCGTACTTCCAAAAACTTTTTAATATATATATATATATATATATATATATATATATATATATATGAGTGGTCCGAATCGACATTAAGGTTCCGGGCATTCGCTCGGCGGATTCACCACAGACATATGTCTGTGAGAGGAATTTCCGGAAATTATATACTTGCGGTTTCACCGAGTGGCTTGGTAGTTGCATTTACGAAGGGGTCTGACCGAGTCTCGGGAATCGGATTGACCGAAGGGCCATTGTAATGCACACATTCCAGAGGTGTTTACGCACGTTTGTTCAACCTAACGACTCTACACGTCGGTCTCTTCAAATGTGTGCACACTCGCAGACCCAACGACATACGTAAACGTATCTTGACGTTTCGCGACCACGCGAACAATTAAATAGGAAAATGGAATCAACGGAGCTGCCAACTGTTTAATGGTTTTCTGACATTGGCAGGTATCTCGGAGATTTGGAACTGAGAACACTGAGGCCTCAGATAAACGCCACGGAGATTGATAATCCAAGAACATGGTCGACCAAGAGCGTCTGTGACATACGGGCCGAGCGCTCGCGATACGGACAACCGATACGATGCGTAGCTATACATCCGGCCTACGTCAGCCCGACGATGTCCAGCAGCACTGAAGTTCGCTTCGATGTACGATGTGAGTCCGTGATGTGCATATATGTGTTTATGGGTTGCATGCGTGGATATATTTCTAGACAAACTCGTCGGAGATCGCCAGATTTGGGTGCAACAGTATGATATTCAATTTTTTTATTTACGTCAAGTCCGGGGTAGTTGGCCACAGTTTTATCAAGCATCCGTCAAAATAAAAGTACAGACGTTGGATAACTTAACGGGTATAAAATCATGTGCGAATTTAACAATTTTTTTCGTATGAAAAAGTGATTCACTCATAAAATTAATTACACGTCTATTTAGTATGAATATCAAGCTGTTAGAAAATATATATTTTTTTTTTCGATGTACAAAATGGCCGACTACTCGAAACTTCTCGGAACAGCTTTTTTCCAATTGGCGTCACAAATAACTTCAACAATTTTCAGTCGATTTACTTCAAATTTAAAAGTTGTGTTCCTAATTGCATTTCGCAGAGAAGTACGTACGGAATTTCTGATTAATCGAAAACTTTTCATTTTATGAGCAGTTTATGAGCAGTTATAACGAAATTTTTCACTGAAAATTCATTTCTTAAGTTCAGATACCTACAACTTTTGAATAAAACAATATTTTTTAAATTCCGTAAGTACTTCTATAGGTATTCTAATGTAGATTGGGGAGAATTTTTGTTTTTTGTTCTAGGTAAAAAACTGTGGATGCTAAATGTGACGCCGCAGAGCGCCTACAAAAGATAACAAAAGAAAATATTAGTAGTCGGCCATTTTGTACATCGAAAAAAATTTATATCTTTTCTAACAGCTTGATATTCGTACTAAGTAGATGTGTAATTAATTTTATGAGTGAATCACTTTTTCATACGAAAAGAAAATGTTAACGGAGACTTTGTGCTTGGAGTGCCATATTTCAGGTGTTTACATTTTATTTTTTTTTAAAGGAAACGCGTAAAGCTTTTTGAGTGCGGTTTTTTTCTTGTTTTTATTCATGATATACAGAACGTTAAAAAAATTTTTGTTTGAAAAAAAAAACCAAAATGGTGGTCGTTGCAGCTCCGCGAAAACAGGTCCTCAAATCGCGGGAGGTAAACGGCTGACATCACTGCCCCCTCTTTGTTGATCTGAAACACAAATTCAAAGCATATTAGCAATCTGTGACCCTTTGGTCATGGAATGACGGATGGGTTTTTCGTTTAGTACAAATTTCGGAAAATGGCGGCAATTTAAAAAAAATCGAATTTTTGCGTTTTTTTCGCATAAAAAGATAAATAATAAATGCAAAAATGTATCTATCGAAAAAACGATCCGTCATTCCGTGAAGACATATTTTTTGAGTATGCTTTCCAAATTTCAGGTCGATATGTTAATTACGGCGGTCAGGAGAATGTCAGCCATTTTTAAAAACGTGTTTTCGAGAAAAACGCGTTTAAAGTTTTGTAATGTGTTTACACAAATGTGTTTATAATTACCGCTAATCGGCAATGCCTGGTCCATAGAGGCGTCCCTCCTCTTCTTCTAGCTGCTCATATTGAGCTCAAATCGATTTTTTGAAAATTTCAAGGACAAAGTCTCCCTTAAATTCGCAAATGATTTTATACCCGTTACTGTGGCTTAAGGTCTTAACTTTATTTGTAATTAAACGTTGAATATTCAACTTCAAGATCGTTTACGAAATTGAAACAAACTCCTATCGGATAAACCTTAAAATTACTATTTTTTAAAAATCACGATTGGCTATCTCTCCCGGAATATCCGGGTGTGATGGCCATAGGAGTATGGTAGAGGTGAGATGGCCAGTTATCCAGCATTATGCTCTCGGTTTTCTCTTTGGTTTTATGTTTTGATTCTCAATATTTTTTTTCTTTTGGCTACGTATAGAAAACATATCATCGAAATGGGAATAATTTTTGTGTACCCGAAGTTGGCATACTATCAACTGAAGCCAGTCTTCGATGAGACGAGTTTCATAATAATTTTCTCCCCAACATTTTTTGTCATTGTTCTTATATCGTCTTTCTGAGGTCTTCGTAGGTCGGTATTTCGTAGGTCCTACCGGCCGCACGAACCGAAAATTCATCATTTTTTACAGCTCTAATATGTTTTAAGAAGACTAAGAATCTGGATGGACTAAGAATCATTAAAAGCAGCACTAAGCTGCTTTTAATGATTCTTGAGTCCAGTCCCCTCGTAGACCAATTGCTTTTCTCTTGTACTTATTAGGCATCTAAAACAAATGTAGAATAAATTAATTACTTGAACACAGTACAACTAGAACTATAGCCATACACAAACTGTACGTGGCCATCTCTACTAATCTCCCGGGAGAGATGGGCACATGTAAAATGTAAACAAGTAGAACCAATACATGCAAAATCTTGAGGTTATAAAAAAACACTGTTCGTAAACTATTCAAGAAATACAATAGTAACCATTACTTTTAGAAAATAACATCACGACGATGTAAAACGTGAAACCTTTAAAAAAATTAGCACTAGACAGAATAATTAAAAGGGATTTTACTTGCTAAACATTTTTCTGCCAAACTTTTGCTCGTACACCTGCACACGACGCGAAGCGAATTAAGCAGTAACAGGTCAAATCTAGTGCGCGGTTCTATGAAACATTTCTATTGGCCATCTCTCCCGTATGGCCAACTCCCTCGGAATTACCCTATTACTAGCTTTCCGCCCGCGGCTTTGCTCGCGTAGACTTGTACTGAATGCTCCTTTATGAAATGCGCTCCTGAAATGTTTCATTAAGGTACACGTAGCATTGGGTTGAAGAGCATTGATACTAAGTTTCAAGTAAACCTGAACAGATGTTTCTTGTAACATGCAAACTTTGTCACCCCCTTTTCCCCTTAAGGATGGAATTTCCAAAAACGCTGAAATTTCATTAATTGTGTCTAAGATCAGTAATACAAAGTTTCAAGTACATTTAAGGAGGCACGGTGATTGGAGCGAGTTCAAGATAAAAGCCCGATTTTTTTTATAGCATCGTCGAGACATTCGTCCATGCGTATGCGGAGTTTCCCCGAAATTTACCGTACACTTCCCGAGTTATTAATTGTTAAAGTTGGTGAATTAGTCACACGTAGACGACAAAATGTGCCTGTCCTCTCATATATCGATTTTTTTGTGCTACTTGGAGCCAAGAAACACGTAAAAAAAACTGATGGTTGCGTTCGTTGAATCTTTGTGATCGATAAGGCACCTTGAATTGGAAAGCTCACTGCAGAAATAAGCAATAAATTTAAAAATAGAGTCGCAAAAACCGAAGTTTTCGGAGAGCGAGACTTCTCGTGACGTAACAGTAGCCATCTTGCTCGACGTGTGGCAACTCCGGATACCCGCGCAAATTTGATTCGTCTATCGGATACTTTCAACGCGAATTAAAAATATGATTGTGCGAAGCCGTACATTTTTTAATGGGTTATAAAGGGCCTTTCGTCGATATTTACTTGAAGTTCTTGTACGTACAGCAAAGACATCTCAATTTTTCTGGCGACATATACCTATACAACGCATCTATATATAAATTGAGCATGGGAGAACCGTCCTATAAAACAAACGTTCCTTTTTATACCTGCAAGTATTGTGAAAATTGGGAAAGGGAAAAATAACATAACAATCGATGAAATATGTTTCGATTCTGGACAGATTGGACATTGGACATTGAGGTTAACTACAACGCGGCGTTTTTTATTTGCAATCGCAATATTATCATTTCATTTTCTAATTCTTGTCCGTCAGAATCTACATTTGTCTCTAAACTGGACTTCAGGTACAATCCCGTTACTCTTTTGATAAACTTCTACAGTATTTTCATTCTCCTTGTTAACCGGCTACAAAAAATAATACGCCAGGCGCGTGGAACCGATGACAGCCACCCATGTAGGGTGATCGGTAGTGGCCAATGATTGGCCGATGCTCGACGCCAAGCTTGCCAACATTGGCACTCGAGCTTGGCCCGATCATCGACCGAGCCTTGGATGATAAGAGCGGCCCGATATTCGCAATCAATATTGGCCCTAGAATGGCTTATGAGAATCGGCCGAGCATCGCGTAGGAGTTCATTCGAAAATCGGCCAACAATAAGCCCCCTCAAGATTGCCATCATTGGCACTCGAGCTTGGCCCGATTATCGACCGAGTCTTGGCGGATAATTGTGACCCAATGTAGATCACCAAAATTGGGCCTGCACAGCCAAAAAAAAAAAATTAATTATTTTTGTATTGTAATTCGCCATTACCTGGTCTTTCGAAATGATTAGTTCGAAGAAAATATTTCACCCCATAATGGGGCTCGAACCTTGAACTTCCCTACTCATAGCCAAACACGCTGCCCCTATGCTACCGAGTACTTGTAACATTTGAATCGCAGATATGGCATAAGATACCAAATGGATTTTCATCATTATTTGTATGACATAAACTATATCAATTAGTTAATATCATTGTGATAATTAGAGAGTGTTATCGAATGACATGTTATAGAATTTTCAAACCTAACCTATATATATATAATTCTTTTCTCTCCACCTTCTCTACTCCCACAACCCGTTAATATGTGTGCTGCAATAAAGACAGACCATTAGTTCATTAGTTCAAGTTTAATTTGAATAAATAAATATATTTAAAATGAATAATTCCAATAATGGAATGCAATAGGAAAAATTTGATTTCAGGAAAAATCTAGTTAATTCAAATAAAAAATAAATAAATAGACGCGGTTAGTTAATATTACTAGAATTTTTCTGTCAGTGTAGGATGGTTCATAAAAATCGGCAGAATATCGCGTATGAGCTCGTTCGAGAATCGGCCAACAATGAGTGCATTGATTTGGTAGTATATTTGTTAAGAAAAATGTCCAATGGACTCGTAAAAAGTATTTATCTCGTCTCTCAATGACTTCAACGCGAAACAATGAATCGTCAATATACGAATTGCGGTTCGATCATGCGTTACTCGGCCGAACATTGTCCTCGTATCGGCAAACCAATGATTGGCGAGTCTATACTTCGCCAAACATCGGCCTCATATCGATAAACCAATAATGAACAAGTCTATACTTGGCCGAGCATTGGCCTCGTATGGGCAAACCAATGATTGGCCCGTCTATACTTCGCCAAACATCGACCTCGTATCGACAAGCCAATGATTAGCGAGTCTACGTTTGGCCGAACATTGGCCGCGTATCGGCAAACCAATGATTGGCGAGTCTATCCTTCGCCAAACATCGGCCTCGTATCGACAAGCCAATGATTAGCGAGTCTATATTTGGCCGAACATTGGCCTCGTATCATCAAACCAATGTTGGCCAGTCAATACTCAGCCGAGCTTTGGCGTACAATTGGTTAATCGATCATCGTCCCGCCAACATTGGTCCAAGTATTGGCCGTTACGGTTCGATTGGCCAAACCTACATGGGACCGAAAATGCGACGATGCTAAACGTCAACGATATGGCGTACTACTGAAGTCGAGTAGTAGATTATTAAGGTTGTTTCCATATTATAAAAATAATAGGAAACTCGAAATTCAATACTTAAAAAATATTTCTCAAAAAATAGACCATATACACATATCTAAAACGTGGCGATATTGCCGCGTGAAATAGACTCTATGTTCACTAGCATGGTCATCACAACTATAAAAAAATCGATTTCTTTTTTTTCTTCAAACGATAGAACTATGTATGGAGAATAATTTCCTAAAGTTTCAAAGCGAAATTCGAAAAACTTCAAACGTTACAGCCCGTCAACGCTGTGCCTCACCGCTCGGATTCGGAGCGGGCGTGAACTTTAAACGCGTTTTTCTCAAAACTGCATTATCGATATTGGCGTGCAGGATTACTCAACAACTATTAAGCCGATTGAGTTGGAACTTATGAAATATTGATGATATTGGTACCTTCTAGTTGACAAGAATTGTTTTTGAAAAATTGAAAAAAAAAATACTACTTTTTTCATCCACATTTTACAGTAATGTTGCGTGAAATGTTGATTTTTTTTGTAAATGCGTGCCATTTTATTAAATTTTCAATTTCTTCATTTTAATTGCCGTGTTCTAACTGAAAAAATGTTTGAACTGTTTTGCAAATCAAAGTCTACGTGAGGCTAGACTGCACGCCGATTCGCAACTCCCACGGCGACCTTGCTGTAACACTCTGCCACAGCTCCGTCATTTTGATGATGATTAATTAAAAAAAAATTATTTTGTATACTCAAATATACTATACTACTAAATATACTATACTATAATAGACTATACTAAAGTATACTTAAAGTTTGATAATTGTAGAATAATAATTTCTTAGTTTGAAAAATCCCTGAATATTGCTTATTTTTTCCCTGTCTAAATGTATATTCCGCCTTGACTTGATTTTTCTTATTTTCCGTATACACTTTCGCACCCCCTGTCGTTTAGGAATTGAATTTTGAAAAACGCTGAAATACGTGTTTTATTAATTGTGTTGAAGAACTTTTATACTAAGTTTCAAGTAAATCTCCTGGCCAGATTTTTTTTACTTTACACACAAACTTTGCCACCCTCTTTCTCTCCTTAGGGGTTGAATTTCTCAAAGCGCTGAAATACGTGTTTGATTAATTGTGTTAAGAAGCACGAACACCAAATTTCAAGTAAATCCGACCAGATTTGTTTACATTTCCATACCAATTTTGCCACCCCTTTTCTCCCCTTAAGGGTTGAATTTCGGAAGATCCCTTCTTAGTGGGTGCTTACGTCACAAAAGCAACCGACGGTCCAATTTTCATGGAATTAGCTTCAGCGGTTTTGGCTCGGCGTTGGTGAATCAGCCAGGACATGTTTTTTTATATGTCCCCATAGATTTCTTAAGTTCCATTTATTTATGATTTCTTGAGTTTCAATTATTATTTCGTGAGTCTTTATTTAATTTTTCTTGAGTTTGTTAAGGGATTTTCACGCCTTTCCCAATTGAAGGCTTTTGTACCATTCCCTACCGGCACTTCGCTAATCTAACCCAACTTCCATTGCGTCTACAGCCGTCTTAAGGGAGGACACCGCTGCGTCGGATCGAAAAAGGGCCTTTTAACCTTTTTTTTTGTTTCCTAGACTATTTATTTGGGATTTGGAAAAAAGTTATGTTATTAAGTATACACTGAACTTATTCCGTGTAAATTTTTATTATGAAAAAATAAAAAATTAACGTCATTCAGGTATAATAGAGCCTCTGTATAAAAAATGTGGTCCAGCGGCTAAATCGATAACTCGACAATAGTTGGTCTGGAAAATAAAAATAATGAAGTTTTGTAAAATCTATATGAATGTAATTCTCGTTGTACGTAGCTGTTTAAAAAAAAATGTATCCACAAAACGGCGGATGTTCGAATGAAAGTGAAATTTTTAAATGGTAAATTAAAAAGTAGTGAATTTCAAACAAAAAACTGCTTCGTATAACAATAGCGGCTGCAATTACGAAAATGTTGGTTTTTCTAAATTGAAATTCAGACTTTTTTTGTAAAGGTTCTTTTAATTGAAAAGGTTTTTTTTTTTATTTGAAGGTTCTTTTAATTGAAAAAATATTGAAAATAGCTAGAATTGCGATTCCGGCTAGGTCGAACAAAGTCGCGAGAAAAACGCGATTGAAAGTTGTAGTATACGTGAATCATTGCGCTACGTGCTCTCACTAAATCGTCTGTAACTTGGTTCATTTTCAATATTTTAAATTGAACATTTCTACCACATATTCTTGAATATGTATACTTTGAGGAAAAGCAAAAGAGATCGATTTTTTTCATCCGTCACAGTATCCCGCCTTAAGCTTTTTTCTCAGACTTTTTTACTCAAGTAAAGATCTCAGAAGTATTGGCCTTTCGCTGGCTGGTTGATGGGACATCTCTGTGAGCAGCCGAAAATTAGCGAAATTTCAAAAATGTTCTGTGTCGAAACTATTTATTCTACATAATTAAACATTTGCGTACATATTATTACATCTTTTGAGTCTCGAAATTGTGTTTTATTTAAATATTTGAATTTAAATTTGAATTTCCATATTTAAGGCGTTACCCCCACTTGCAGCGCAAAAAAAGTCCCTTTTCATTAATTTTCTAAAAGAAAACTACAAAACTTTTTTAATCGATCAATATACCATCTTAAAGAACACATCTTGAAGAACTTTCAGTAATTTTTTTATTGAAAAATATTACATTGTTTAGTGGCAAATGGCCGTCAATGAAATAATGTTTTTATATACACGGTTTGCGGTGACCAACATTGCGGCGAAGTGGATCATCTGAAAAAAAAATGCGGATGGATTTAGTAAAATATAAGTATAAACTAGTCTTTAATCGAAGGATTTTAAAAAATATTCATTTTTCACAAAATGGCGGACAGTCAAAGTTAATGGTTCGATCTTAACGAAAAAAACGGCCCTTTTTATAGCCAAAATTCATTTCATGACGGTCATTATGTTGTCAAAAATTGTACAAAATTTCGAAATGATCCATAAGATAGTTTTTGAGTGATCTTGTACGAGGTTAACGAAAAAGGTAGTTTTTAGGACACGCGTTTACAGTTTCGCGACTAAAAAATGTTGTGACTAAATAACCTACGGATTAATCTGCGAGTCCGAGGCCAAAAAGTAGCCCGCCAGCTTATTCGTACAGGAAGTTGGACAATGGGGTGCGACAGCATTAAGGGGTCTTCTCACTTTAGACGCTAAAAAGGCTATTTTCATGAATTTTTTAGATCGGTTTATATTATAGATATTGATATAAAAGTTGTTACACTTAATAAATACACTTTCTAAATACATAAAAAAAATTATTTATTTATTTAAGTCACTATTTATAGACGAAAATGGTAGTTTAAAAAATGTCCTAAAAAAATTGTAGGTCTGCGCTGTTGATGAAATCTCGGAGACGGATCAGCCGAAACAAAAACATGAAACGGTTTTAGATTCAGTATGATAATGGCTATAGCGCACATCATACGATTTTTGATATATGCAAAAATAACATTTTTGTAAATATAATAAGAATAACAAATAGCGGACATTTTTCGAAAAAAAAAACGTGTTTTTTGCACTGTTTATGGCAAAAAATAGTAAATATCAAAATTTTGAAAAATCTTCGATATGCGATATAGCTATAGTTGCAAAGAATATGTGGTTAAAATTTTATAAGGATCGGTTCAGTCGCTTCGAAGATTTTCTCAACAAGCCGTCGAAAAGCGTTGTTTCGAGAAAAACGCGTCTAAAGTTTGCTTGGGTTACATAAACGAATTTAAATAAATGTGAAATGTATTTCGAAAGTGTATTTATTAAGTGTTACAACTTTTATATCAATATCTATAATATAAACCAATCAAAAAATATCATGAAAATAGCCTTTTTAGCGTCTAAAGTGAGAAACGGCAGTGGCGGCCGATTTGACGTAAATATCCGAAAATCAGTGTACAGCTTTCACGCATTTTTCTGTCCTACAAGCACTCTGCTGCAGAAAGCTCAAAAAGGGCTCCGAAGGTGCGAGAAAATCGGTTCCCCACGGCAAAGCATTTATCGATCCGCGTTATTTGTTTTCGCGCAGCGTTTTACTCATTCTCGATACAAAGCTTTTTCCAAAGCTCTGGCTACGTATATGGCCCCCGTACTCACACCCACACATCCCAAGAACAATCCGATTGCATCCAGTGCACCGTGACAGAGAGTCAGTGAGAGAGACAGAGAGAGACAGGGAGAGAGAGAGAGAGAGAGAGAGAGAGAGAGAGAGAGAGAGAGAGAGAGAGAGAGAGAGAGAGAGAGAGAGACAGAGCGAGGTAAAAGCAAAAATAAAATGTACGCTTTATCCTCTTCTTTCTCGGTGGACTGCATACCTGTGCACGTGGCAATACGTACGCCAGATTTTCGTGGTTTGACACGCCATTCCGGAAAAACGATCCCCCCTCCCCCTCCTCTTCTCTCACTCTCTCTCTTCAGCGCCCTCGTTCTCCTACGGCGGCAATCGATTAGCAGTATTAATCGAAACGAAGCACTTTTTTCTAGTTTTTCCTTCCCTTTATCTATCTCAATCTGCGAGTGCTAATTGAAAAGTTCGTCGAAAACTCATGCGTCACGTGCACCCTTAAACCTCTCCTGGCTGTGATCCCGTGAAAAAATATACGCGATTTCTCATCGCCTACCCCGCAATATGCACGTGTGTGTACGTCTGCGATGCTGCACACACACCTACAAATATGCACAGACGGACACACGATGGAGAGACTTGTGCAGGTGCAAAGGTCCATTTTTTTTTTGTGAAACCTTCGAAGTTGCAGACCCTCTCGTATTTATCGAAACTTTGACTTTTTTTAATCGACTCTAATTCATATGGCGGTTTCGTTGTTTTTTTAATATGCAAAAAAATGCTCCAACTGCCAAGTGATAAAGGTACATTTTTACTAAATTGTTGATGACCTGCTTTTTCGTGCAATCTTTTTTCACATTGGAGCGAAGCTTTTTCCAACTTGCGGATTTACTTTTTTGCAAAACTGCACTGCCGATAACGTGACAAAGGGTCGATGGACTTGAAATTTACATGAAAAACGAAGGTTTTGACTTTTTAAACGTATTTTAGACCTTCGATAGTCGCGACGCCAGAAATGGAGGGAGAAATAAAAACAGAGAAGGGAGAGAGAGAGAGGGGGGAGGGGGGAGGGAGAGAGAGAGAGAGAGAGAGAGAGAGAGAGAGAGAGAGAGAGAGAGAGAGAGAGAGAGAGAGAGAGAGAGAGAGAGAGAGAGAGAGAGAGAGAGAGAGAGAGAGAGAGAGAGAGAGAGAGAGAGAGAGAGAGAGAGAGAGAGAGAGAGAGAGAGAGAGAGAGAGAGAGAGAGAGAGAGATAAAGAGAGCGAGAAAGGGTGCAAAAATAGTTAGGTGCTCGCTCGTAATAGAGAATGCAGTTCAAATTGTGAATGGGTCAGCGGGTGTTCGTTCGCGCGTATTTTGAAATCATTGTTACGTGAAATGGACAGCTGCGCGAGCTATCCCCCGGTGTTAGCGCACTCCCGCCGATTCTGCCCTCCCTGCGGCAATTCCGAACCTCCCGCACCACCCACACCTATTTAAAAAAAAGAAAATACCTCCATACGTACAACGATCTCTAGCCCCCCGGTCCTCCTCTGTCCAGCGTCGGGCTGCTTCATACTCTCTTCTCACTCCGACAAACGTTCACTCACCCTTCGAATAACTTGCACCCCTGTGGGCGAGTGTGTATGTAGGTCTGCCTATGAAAGCTTCGTTTTGGCACGAAACTGAAAAAAAAATAGACGGAATAATCGACCTATCGACGTGTGAGATTGTGCTTGGTGTACACGCCGAGCTGTGACGCGCGACGAACACGTCGCCAAAATTTGCCGAAGACACTTCTCGCAATTA